>CM060329.1:44914316-44919316 GCA_030674155.1 Stramonita haemastoma
CCCCTTAAGATGGGCTGAAATTTGACCGAATGGGCAAATTCACCAAATCTGCGAACCTGGGGAGCTGTGCCGAGGGGACAAAAAAAATGAAATATTGAAACTGACAGTTCACAGCACAAATGGCTGACTTTGGCGCAATGTTCTTTTAGTCACGGTCATTGGGTCATGACTATAGCGTAGCCGCCAACAGAACTGACTTTAGGAAGTGAACATTCTTGTTTTTTTTCTTTGTTTTGTTTGACTTTTGGTAGGTTATTGTTTTTCTGCCTACCACTTTTGGTTCCAAAGCCCCTCCCCCTCCTTCCTGCCCACACCCTTTTTAAAAAAAAAAAACAACTAACCCTCACCCAAATCACCCTGGGATTCTCCCTCTCTTCTCCACTCTCCTCCATACCCCTTTTTTAGAATCGAAACACAATCATTTTTTTATCTTGCTTTTTTTTTTTTTTTTAAACCGAAACTTGATTATCTATTGTCAATCCTCACCCCATACACCTCACTATCTGTTCTGCATTCAACAGGCATCTCCATTCTCCTGCCTAAGTGTGTGTGTGTGTGTGTGTGTGTGTGTGTGTGTGTGTGTCGTGCGTGTGTGTGTGTGTGTGCGTTGTGTGTGTGTATGTGTGTGTAAACAGATAGTCTTTTAATCCTCTTTGTGAACGGTCCTAAGCCTGTGAATGATTTGAATGCAAGTGTTTACTTTTACAGGATTTAGCGCTATATAAAACCCATTATTATTATTATTATCATTGTCATCAGCAGTTTTATATTATTATTTATCCATGAAACTATTAGTGCAAACCCCCCCCCCCCCCCCCCATGGCCCACCCCTTACACTTTCTTTTCTTAGTATATATTCAATGTAGATGAAAAACAGAGTAAGAGGAAAGAAAGAAAGAAAGAAAAGAAAGAAGAGAGAGGACAGACAGACAGACAGACAAATGCAGAAGAACAGAAAAAGTCTTGCCTTTTCTTAGTTATATTCATTGTATGCATCTGTTCAGTCGAGCGAAATAACCAGGATTCCTTTGATGTCTTTCCCTCGATCAGTGCTGTCAATTGTTTGATGTGTGTCCTAAAAAATGTGCTGTCGTTATATGGTTTTCTGTTGCTATATGAGGTTAAAGGTGTCTAACTAAGGGAAGCCTGTTCTAAGCGAAACAGAAAAAATATTTATCTTTAAACTGCTCAGCAGTTTGTTTTGTAACGAAATACGTGAATGAAAACACCAACCAAAATAATGCAAATAAAACGAAAATTACTACATGAATAAAAACTCGGTGGATATGCGAACATAAAAGAGAACACCCTAAATTTTCTTGGAAAATTTGATTTATTTTATTTGACCATTGCACACTGACAGAGGACAAATAGGAATTCGTCAGTTTTTTGGAACGATTTGCAATCTGTGTGCATTGGCCAGCCATCTGGTGAAGAAAACAGGGAAGATGAAGTTTTCATAGGATGTTTTCAGACCGGGAGAGGAGTTGTTTTTATCTCTTCTTCTTTTCTTTTTTTTATATCGAGGATAATGGAGCAAGCACTCGTGTGCTTTCTTTACAACCCAGTCCCCGTGTGTATGCAGTTTTGTGAACCTTGTCATCTGTTCCCACCGGCACACGATGGCCTACTCTTACAAAAAGCGGAACAGGATTTAACGTGTGCGCAAGATGTTCTGCGTGCGTTCGCACACATGGCCTCGGTTTATACTCTCATCGAAGGACTTGTGAGGAGAGTAGAGTAGCACTGATGTTAATTAACTCCAGGAGAAAAATCCCTCGGAGGGGAATCGAACACGGGGGTCTCGTTAAGCCTGACCACTTTAGGACTACAGCCACTTTAAGACACGACAGACATGTAGGCCTATGAAGTGGGTCTCTACCTCCCTCCTTCCCTGTTTTTTTCCTTGTTAGTTTTATCATTTTCTTATCGATCTGTGCGCCTGCTTCCATGATATACTGACTGGCTGAGGGCTGAGGTCATGACATTTTCGTTCTCGGTGTGTGGTGTGTGTGTGTGTGTGTGTGGTGTGTGTGTGTGTGTGTGGTGTGTGTGTGTGTGTGGTGTGTGTGTGGTGTATGTGTGGGGTGTGTGTGTGTAGTGTGTGTTTGTTTGGGTGTGTGTGTGCGTTTGCGGCGCGCGCGCGGCGCGGCGCGCGTGGTGTGGTTTGTGCGCATGTGTGTATTTATTTATCGATTTATTCTTTTATATCGAGGATAATGGAATAAGCACTCGTTTGCTTTTTTTTATTTTTTTTATTACTTCAGTCCCCCTGTGTATGCAGCTTGTGTAAAATTTTTTCATTGTACACCGGACAAAAATGGCTACTCTTTGAAAAGGGGGAAAGGGGTTAACGTGGCGCAGTGTTCTGCGTGCGTTTGCACACAGGGCCTCGGTTTATAGTCTCATCGGAAGGGGCTTTAGGGGGGGAGTGGAGTCATCACAGATGTTAAGTCCGGGTAAAAAAACCCTCAACAGGATCGAACCGGGTTTGTGAGAGAGAGGAGAGAGAGAGAGAGAGGGGAGAGAGGAGAGGTGAGGAGATGGGGAGAGAGAGGGGGGGAGATGGAGGGAGAGGAGAGGAGAGAGAGAGGTGGAGGTGGGAGAGGAGAGGGAGTGGGAGAAGAGTTGGGGGGGGAGATGGAGAGGGGAGAGAGAGTAGATGAATGAATAAACTTTATTTTTCAAGGGTAACAGGGGTAAGATTTTAATACTTTTTTAATCCGGCCCGCCCTGATTAGGGAATAGGGGGGAAAAAAAAAGAGAAGAGAGAGAGAGGAGAGAGGAGGGAAAAGAGAGAGAGGGAAAAATGGGGGAGTAGCGAGAGGAGAGGGGGGGGTGAGAAGGAAGAGAGATGAGTTGAAGAGGGGGGGAAAGGGAAAGGGAGGGATGAGAGATGGAGGAGAGGGTTTAAAGAGTTGGGAGGGAGAGAGGGGAGGAGAGAGGGGAGGGGAGAGAGAGAGAGGTGAAACAATGCCCTACAATGGCAAAAACCCTTTTTGATAATCATAATGATCGTGTCTGCTTTTTTCAGTTACAGGGAACAGAAAGATATTAACACACCGCAGCAGGAACAGAAAAAAAAAAAAAAAAATCCCAAAAAAGGGGCAAGTTCTTGTGGCGCACATTTTCCCCAGGGAGGCAGCCGAATTTCACCCGAGAAGCTGCTGTAGCTTAAGAAGTATACGATACAAAAAACAAACAATACAACAGAAAACATTACAAATAAATGTGGGGGCGAACGCACGCGCACACCACACACGTACACACACACTACACAAACACACAACACACACACCACCCCAACACACACACACCCACACAACGCCCCAACTCACCAAAGGGCAAGACACATACAAGCAAACAACAACAAAACAAACAAACAAAACAACAAAAACAACAACAACAAACACACCACAACACCAACACCAAAACAACACACAACACACACACGCAACAACGACAACCAAACCAACCCCCCCCCCCCCTTCAACCCAAACAAACAAAAAACAACAGCAATTTCAAGACAACACAATCCCTTTTTCAGCGTTGTTACATTTTTTTAAGCTCTTCCATCTGAAAGATTCCAAACATGTCATCCTTCTTTTAATCCTTGCACTGAGTTTTTGGTCAAACAGATACCTTCGTGTCCTACACGAAACACTTTCATAGATAAAAGGTAAAAGGTGCCCCCAAAATTTTTTGTGGTGTAGGGGAAGCGAGGCGTCAGAGACCTCAGCTTCTCTAGGGGCCAGCATATTGAGGGCGGCGCCCATCTCCTCTCCCTCGCAAAACACCCCCCCCCCAAAAACACACACACACACACACACACACACACACACACAACACACACACTGCCGAACATTCCTACGCCCCCCCCCCCCTACCTCCTTCCCCCCTCCCCCTACAGATACACCCACAGACTTGTTCAAACATCATCACTTCACTCTGAACTGTTCAATCGTGTGAACCAACATGGTCACAGACTAGACATCATAGCCCGCACTGCTAACTGTGCTTTGTGCAGTGCCCACATTTTGAATTCTAAATGTGTCAACTTATCAAAATAAATTCTGGACGGTACTCTCAGAAGTTAAGAAGCCTACAAAATACGAAAAGTGAAAAACCAGTAAACCACACACACCAAACAACAACAACGAAATAAAACCCTCTCCAAAACAAACCAATCCACCTCCCCCACTCATCCCCAAGCTAATGAATAAACCAGCCCACACATCTTTTTAATGTGTCAACATATCAAAATGAATTCTGGACGGTACTCTCAGAAGGCTAACAAGCATACAAAACACGGAAAGTGGAAAATCAGAAAACCACACACACCAAACAACAACAACGAAATCAAAAAGCCCCTCCAAAACAAAGCAATCCACCTCCCCCACTCATCCCCAAGCTAATGAATAAACCAGCCCACTCCCCATCTCCTGCACTCCTCTCCCCCCCCCCCCCCAGCAAAGCAATCAAAGAAAACAAAGCAAACACAACAAAAACAAACATAAAAGGAAGAAAAAAACAGCTCCCTTCTCCCTCTGCCTCCCAACAACCCCCCCACCCCTCCACCCCCCAAATCCAAAAAAGCAATCAGACAATAAAACCCTAGGAAAAACAAGCAAAAAATAAAAAAAAAGAACCCCTACCCCCAAATCAGCATAATCAACATCATCACCAGCAACAACAACAAAAACCAATTTTTAAAAAATCCATCCTCCAAAATAATATTCTACACCATTTTCTTAGCATGGATCCATGACTATACTCTGGAGTATTGTACAAGAAGGACAACAAACAGTAGGCTACTGCATGCTGGCACTGCCCTCCTCTGTCCACTACGGTTGGTGGTGGCGTGGTGTATTATCAGTCATGCCATCACCCTGAGGGCAAGCAGCCATCTACATAGGAGCCAGCCATGCAATGCATGCCATTCTCAAAGCCATGTCCATGGAAGTTGCCCCATGTTCCCTTCATGGCAGAATTCCCAGGAA
>CM060329.1:44924316-44926816 GCA_030674155.1 Stramonita haemastoma
AAAAAAATTTTTTTTTGGAAAAAGTGGTGGGCTACTCAGGGTTAGACTAGTAGTACAACTTTGTTTAGTTGTATTTTGAATGGGAACAGTTTTGGAAAATAATGGAAACTGAATGGAAAAAAAAAGATCTTGGATTCGTGTTCAATCTTTCAACACGCACGCACATATGCACGCAGGCACGCAAGCACGCACACACAGAAACACAAACACAGAACACAACACACACACACACACACACACACACACACACACACACACACACACACACACACACACACACACACACACACACACACACACACACACACACACACACACACACACAAGCTGTTCCCATAACCTATGCGGTCGTTGGGAATGACTTGTCAGAGACCTCAGCTTCTCTAGGGTCCAGCATATTGAGGGCGGCGCCCATCTCCTCTTCCTCGCTGCTTTACTTCTCTGACCCTAAAGAGGGCATGTAACCTCAGATTTGAAAACTTCAGTTTAAGAAAAAACAACAACACCCAGCTCTGGGAGTACTGGAAATTTAGCAAAATCATAATTTATTTATTCATTTATTCTTTTATTTCGAGGATAATGGAATAAGCTATCATGTGCTTCTTTTTTTACATCCAGTCCCCGAGTGTATGCAGTTTTGTAAATTTTGTCATCCGTTCCCACGGCACACAATGGCCTGTTCTTCCGAAAAGCGGAACGGGTTTTAACGTGTATGCAAGATGTGTGTGCGTTCGGACACGGGACCTCGGTTTATTGTCTCATTCGAAGGACAATGAGCACACGTAGGCGTGTGAAGTTACTCTCAACATAATTCACCCATTTCACAAAATGATCACGAAATGCAATATAATGTAATTTAATTTGATGTGATGTGCTGTGATGTAATGTAGTGTAATATGATGTGATGTAATGTAATATGATATTATATCATGTAATGTAACACAATGTAATCTGATGCAATGGATTGTTATTCAGGTGGAAATCAGCACATTTCTCCAATACCGAAGAATCCCCCCCCCCCCCCCCCAAAAAAAAAGAAACGAGATAAAAATAAAAAATAATTTATTTATCACTACAACGAGAATAAACCCCTATACGTAAAGTTGAATGGTGAATCAAACCTATGACAGTTAGAAGTGGGGAAATCTTACAAACCAAAATGGCTTTGCTCTCAGATGTATATGTTTTTATTATTTATTTTTTATTCTTTCTGGACACGGGACGTTAATAGTTAAGCATCGGTGCTTTTTGACACACAGGCCCTGATTATTAAGCATATTTTTAAATACTGTCATCTGTCAACGGCAACTATAATTCAGCTTCAAACGAAATGTAAAAAAAAAGGGATTACTTGTGAGTACAAGAAAACTTGGACGGAACAGCTCCTCATTTCTGATGATAACCTGTAAAATTTATTTTGTTAAAAGACAAAGAAAGCCCAAACGCAAAACTGTGGTTGTTTTCTAAAGTCCATTGTGATGCGTTCTGACCGAATACTTACAAGAAAGCAGAAAAAGAAACAAACAACAGCAAGCAACAATCATCCAACACAACCCACTCACAAGCACTCCAACCAACTAGCCAACCAACCACCACCAACCAACTAGCCAAAACAAAACAACACAAACCAAACAGTCACCTAAACTAGCAACTAACCAACCCATACCAATCAAACTATCAAGCAGAAACAGCACTAACTAGAGGCATAAAAAAAACAAAAAATAGCAAGCTCACAATCCTAAAATCATCTACCCACCCTTACTTTACCTTTTTTAACTCAAATTTTCGTTGAATGTCACATAAACGCACCACACCAATGTAAACAACACACACACACTAAACACACACTCACCAACACCACACACATACACGCCAACACACTCAACAAAAACATGGATTATTGCTAGATTATACCAAACTTCTGTAAATATTTATGGATTCTTTGCTGATGTTTTTTTTGTTTAGTCAAAATCACAAGTGTGAATACCTAAATTAAATCAACCACGTAAAACTTACAACAACAAACTAACAATAACAAAAAACAAAAAAAAAACTGTAACTGTGGCAAGAAAATATTACAATATCCACCTCTTTTAGAATGCAAGATTTGAAAAACTTTACCATGTTTCCACCATACGATTCCTTAGAGCAATTCAAAAACATTCGCTAACTGAAAGAAATTAATTCATAAGTCATAGTCCTATCATCAGGTCTCTATAGTTCAATGAATTTTTTTTTTTTAACTAGTATATAGAATTGCAAAGTTATGATTAATGTTATTTCCATTCTTTTCATTATCATTGTTCCATAGGTTATTAATTTCAGCTCTTATTGTTGTTTAATGCAGATATTTAGCCTCACTACCACACCCACACACCACCCACCACACACACCCCCCCCACCCCACACAATCACAACACACACACACCACACATCATCACACCTTTCCCGTCGATATCACATTATACAAGGACGTTAAACTGAACACACAACAACACAC
>CM060329.1:44931816-44936816 GCA_030674155.1 Stramonita haemastoma
AGAAGAAGAATGCAAGAAGAAGAATGCAAAGAAGAAGAATTGCAAAGAAGAGGAATGCAAAGAAGAAGAATGCGAAGAAGAAGAAGAAGAAGAAGAAGAAGAAGAAGAAGAAGAAGAAGAAGAAGAAGAAGAAGAAGAGAAGAAGAAGAAGAAGAAAAGAAGAAAAAGGTGATGATGATGATAGATGATGATGATGATGATGAGATGAGGGAGGAGGAGGAGGAGGAGGAGGGAGGAGGAGGAGGAGGAGGACGCCGCCGCCGCCGCCGACGACGACGACCACGATAATTATGGTTACGACAATGATGATGATGACAATGACGATGATGACGATGATAATGATGACGACGATGATGACTATGACGACAACGATGATGGACGATGAGGGCTGAGACCGACCGCTGGTTCCTGTAGATGACGGTGAGAAGAGCGAAGACGATAGCCGCGAGGAGACCCAGATCAACGTCCAGCAAGACTGTGGCCAAAAAGGCCACTACCCACACCATCTGAAACAATAACATACAGTATCACATCATCATCGTATGGCATGCATGCATTTTGTATTGTGTACCACTTTATGTCACAGCAGATTTCTCTGCGTGAAATTCGGGCTGCTTTTCCTTCCCTGGGAGAGTGCGTCGCCACTAGTGTTGCGCCTACCCATTATTTTTAAAAATTTTTCCTGCATGCAACTTTATTTGTTTTTCCCCATCAGAGTGGCTTTTATCTACAGAATTTTGCCAGGGACAACCCCCCTTGTATGCATGCATACATACATACATACATACATACATACATACATACATACATACATACATACATACATACATACATACATACATACATACACATACATACATCATGCATGCATGCATGCATGCATCATGCATGCATGCATGCAGCATGCATGCATGCATACAACATACATCATGCATGCATGCAACATACATACATACATACATACATACATACATACATACATACATACACATACATACAACTACAACACACATACAACATACACATACACACATACATACATACACACACCACACACAACACACACACACACACACAACACACACACACACACACACACACACACCACACACCACACAACACACACACCATACACAACACACACACAACACACACACACACACACAACACACACACACACACACACACAACACACACACTTACACATACACATACCCGCACGCACGCACACACACACACACACACTACCCACGCACTACGCACACACGACACGCACGCACCACCACAGCACACACAACACACACACACACACACACAACACTGCACCACCAAACTAAACACCCCACAAAGCCATGTGCCAGGACGATGACAAACTACAAAACTACATACACACGACTGTGTAAAACAACAAGCACATACTTCACAAAAAAAATAAGTAAAGAGAAAATAAACATAGCGCACAAAAATAAACAATCAAAAACATAATAAAACCCAAAGATTAACAAACGATAAATATAAATAGAAAAGAATAAATAAAACACAAAGCATGCAACAAATAATAGTAAATATAAAAGAAAAGAGAAAACAAACAGAAATAAATACAAAATACAAACACTACAATAATGGTGTAAAAAACAAAAAAATAATTATATCGAATAAAAAATAAAGTAAAAGAATAGATCAAATAAATCAAATAAATAAACAAAATCGATAAAAAATAGATGAAACAAGAAAAAATAAAAACAAAGATAACAAATAAAAAAAACGAAAAAGAAAAGAGAAAAAAAAGAAGACATAAAACATTAACAAACAAAAAAAGTAAAGAAATAAATAAAAAAGAAGAAATGAAAAACAAATACATAAAAAACGATAAGTAAACAAACACTAAATAATGAATAAATAAACAGATGAATAAATAAATAAATAAATGAATAAAAATAGAAAAAAACAAAGTATAAAAAGATCAATCAATCAATAAATAAAACGAATCGAGAAAGAAAGAAAGAAAGAAAGAAAGAAAGAACGAAAGAAAGAAAAAAAGAAAAGAAGAGAAAGAACGAAAGAAAAAAGAAATGGATGCACTCACAAAATCAATGAGGGAAATGTGCCACAGACGTTTCAGCTCGGCAAACTGCTTGAACATCCCCTTCAGAGCCACCACAATGATGGCTGCCAGTATGCACTGATCACAGCAACAACAACAACACATGATCATACTAATAACTAAAAATCAGAAAGCATTCACTTACTTCACTGTCATATAGTTCAAACAATCAGTCAAACAAACAACCTAAACAACAACAACAACCAAACAACGAAACAACGAAGCAATAACAACACTACAACAAAAAGATGGACTACAAGAAAAGAGGAGGATTACGAACTCTTTGTTTTTTCGTTTCTTTTTTTCTTCTTTTTTTTTGTTGTTTTGTTTTCGTTTGTTCCTCAGCTAGAGCTCTGAGGTTCTACAATGATGTGATTTCTTTTTTTTTGTGTGTGTGTATACATGCGATGGGTTTTTTTTTGGTCCCCTCTCGAAGGTAGCTGCATTCCGACTTCGGAGGCGACGTTGAAACATGACACCAGCGCATTTGCGTTTTAAATTTGTCATCCACTCCTACCGGGACGCAATGGCCTGCTCTTTCGAAAAGTGGAACTGATTCTAGGGTGTTCGCAAGATGTTCTGCGTGCGTTCGCACACGGGACCTCGGTTTATCAGCTCATCGAAGGACTTTCGAGGTAGTGGGCACCGCTACTGATGTGAACTGATGCTAACTCCAGAGGAAAAACCTTCGACCCAGGTTCGATTCCCGTTCGAGGGTTTTTCCTCTGAGTTAACATCAGTGCTGACTCACTACCACCCCCCCCCACCCCCCCCCCCCCCCCCCCCCCAAAATTTTATAAAAAAAAGTCTTTTGGTGAGACTATTAATCGAGGCCCCGTGTGCAAACACACGCAGAACATCTTGCACACAAGTTAACCATGTTTCCGCTTTTCGTAAGAATAGGCATGCATAGTGTGCCGGTGGGAACAGATGACAAGATCTACGAAACTGCATACATACAGGACTGGATGTTAAAAAGCATATGAGTACTTATTCCATTATCTTCGATATCAAAGAATAAATAAATCAATACAAAATAAACTCCAGGGGTAAAAATCCCCTCCAAAAGGGTATCTCTGTCGTTTTGTGGCTCGAACCCGGGTCGTCAGACTTGCGATCTCAACTTCTAACCACTAGGCTATCCCACCCTCAGTGCGTGGTTCAAAAAGAAACGACACCATGATGTCATTGTTTTTGCTTTTGGAATGAACAGAGATTAGACAAAACAGTAGAGAAGAAAGCGAGGGAAAGGAAAAGAAGTTAAAAAAAAAAAAAAAAAACCACAAAAAACAACATCAAAGAAGAAAAGTACATACAGAACCCCCCCCCCCCTTCCCAACAAACAAAACGAAACAAAACACACACACACACGCACACACACACACACACACACACACACACACACACACACACACACACACACACACACACACACACACACACACACACACACACACACACCAAAAAAAAACAAACACAAACAACAAAAACCCCCAAGAACAACAACAACAACAAAAAACCCCGCAAAAAGAAAACGCACCAAAGAATGGATCCCCTCCCCTCCAAAAACAAAACCAAACCAAAACAAAGAAACCCCAACCTCCCCACCCAAAGTTAAAGAAAAAGGAACATGCTTTTATCAAATATTTGAACTGAACTAAGCGACAATACTGTGGCCATATTTTAACCTCAGATACACAGACATTGAACAAGGCTGTTAAAAAAAAGAAAATTACCATAACAATGATAAAATAAAACAAATCAACATAAAAAAGGACTTAACTCAACAAGAAAACAAAAGATGAGAAGAAACAGAAAGAAGTCAGATAAAGAGAAAGAAAGAAGGCAAGACAAATGAGAAAAAAAGTTAACATGAAGGAAAAAGAAGAAAAAAACAATGACAAAAACAAAAAAATAAACCCAGCAAAGGACGAGTGAAACCAAAGATTAAACAAAATGTAAAAAGAAAAAGAGAGAAAATAAGAAAGAAAAAGAGATTAATGAAAAGAGAACACACTCCTGTGCGCGCGCACACACACGTAAACACGCACATATGCAAACACATACACACGCACACACACACACACACACACACACACACACACACACCCAACGGCACACACACACACACACACACACACACACACACACACACACACACACACACACACACACACACACACACACACACACACACACACACACACACACACACACACACACATGAACATGGATAGCTTGATAAAAAAAAAGCATATGCATGGCCTATTCAATCTCTCTCTCTCTCTCTCTCTCTCTCTCTCTCTCTCTCTCTCTCTCTCTCTCTCTCTCTCTCTCTCTCTCTCTCTCTCTCTCTCTCCTCTCTCTCCTCTCTCTCGCTCGCTCTCTCTCTCTCTCTCTCCCCCTCTCTCTCCTCCTCCCTCCCTCTCTCTAGATAGCAAAATTTTGAAAATTTCTGCACCTGTGATCTCGGAACATCTTGCTTACATTTACAATCTTTGTATTGAAAAAGGGTGTTATCCTCAAATGTTCAAAGATGCCAAAGTAATACCCATATTCAAATCCGGCGATCCTAATGACCCTTCTAATTATAGACCTATCTCAATACTATCTACGTTGTCTAAACCTTTAGAAAAACATCTAAAACAACATTTTTTGTTACACTTTACAAAATATGAATTATTTCATCCTAACCAAAGTGGGTTTAGGAAAGATCATTCATGCCATACAGCACTTAGCAATTTAAATAGAGCAGTGGCATTATAATATTAACAGTGATCTATTAACGGGTGCAGTATTTGTTGACTTTGCAAAAGCTTTCGACTGTATTGAACACAACCTACTCATAAGGAAAACTGACTATGTATGGCATATGTCCAGATGCACTTAAACTTAT
>CM060329.1:44946816-44949316 GCA_030674155.1 Stramonita haemastoma
CAAGAGAGTCGTCCTTGGCAAAATTTTGTAGAAAAAAGCCACCCTGATAGGGAAACAAATAGTTGCATACAAGAAAAAGTAAAAAATGTGTGGCGCTGCACTTGTGGCAACGCGCTTTAGTATAAATGAATATAAAATAAATAAAAAGGGAAAGGACACAGCGGGATGAACCCCAATAGAAACAACCACCCCCACCCCACCACACCCCACTTCTAAAACCAAAGAACCCCCCCCCCCCAAACAAACAAACAAACAACAAACCTCTTAAAAACCAGAGGAGAAAACAGGATGTATTATAGGTTACAAAAAAAACATTTTTCGATGGTGCAAAACAGGATAGAGCAGTACAACAAAATAATAGGAGAAAACAGAAAATGTAACAGACAATCCCTTACCACACACCAGGACACACAGAATGGGATTCGACGGAGCAATAATAATACACACAGGAAAAAGGATATGGTATAACAAATGTATTATCATTGTTATCATTTATTTGAGCAGAGCACAAGATCGTAGAGAAGAGAAGAGAATGATAATTATGATCATTGCACAGAGTCCAAACCTAGTAATCTCAGTTGAAGTTCTGACAGCTATCGTTAGTGACCACAGTGTTCCTTGTGCCACTGTCAGAAATGCCATTACCAAAGAACAGCCATTTAAAAGAATGATATTTAACTGTAACAAACTAGATAAATCAAAATTTTGTAATCTGTTATTGCAAGTCAATTGGGATGAAGTTTTTCATGCTGAAACTTTAGACGAAAGTGCTGAGATGTTTTAAAAAATTCTAATGGATACAGCAAAATTATGTACGCCAGTTAAAATTGTTACTGTTCGTCCCAATGGTGTACCTTGGATGACAGATGAAATTAGAATGCTAACTGCTGAACGTAAGGTTATTCACAGAATTGCCAAACTAACTAACACGCCTGAAAACTGGCTTCGTTTCCGCCAGTTTCGGAACTATGTGAACTCTGTGCAAAGGGAAAGACAGTTAGAATACACATCAGAACTAGATAGTAGTGTTTCAAACCCGTCTAAGTTTGGACAAAAAGAGTGGTGGAAACTAGTGAAACAGTTTCTAAAAAAGATAGGAATAGATTCCAACGAAATTCCTCCTATTTTGTTTAACAACTCTGTTTATTACTCAAGCAGGGATAAGGCAGATATTTTCATTAGCTTTTTCATTTCCCAGTACAGTCAACTCTGGAAAATGATGACGATGTTCCCCCTGACATTCCTTTCATTGAAAAAGAAATAAATGAAATTTTGCTGTCAACTTTTGAAGTTGAAGAAGTTGTTCTAAACCTGGGTGTGAATAAAGCAGTAGGATTAGATTTAGTTCACAATAAACTCTTAAAATTGTCGCTACCATTAATTCTGAATTCCTTAACAAATATCTTTGATAGAAGTTTAACTGAATGTAGGTTCCCAAAACTTTGGAAAACAGCTTTAGTTAATCCTATACATGAAAAAACATCAAAAGAACTATGTAATAATTATAGACCAATCTCATTACTAAGTTGTGTTGGGAAGGTTTTAGAAAAATGTATTAACTCCAAGGTTTATCACTTCCTATCAGCAAATCTCATTCTTTCTCCGTTCCAATCAGGTTTTACTCCTAGAGACTCTACTGTCAACCAGTTACTTTGTATATATAACAGTCTTTGTTCCTCATATGATAGTGGAATCACAACACAGGTAGTATATTTCGACATATCGAAAGCGTTTGACCATGTCTAGCACAAGGGGCTCCTGCACAAGATGAAGCATATGGCTACAGGGTAAATTGTTAGACTGGTTTGCTGGCTATCTTTCAAGTCGTACCCAAGCAGTAGTTATTAAAGGACATAAATCAAACTTTAAAACAATACGTGCTGGCGTTCCTCAGGGATCAGTCTTAGGTCCACTTCTATTTCTAATTTTCATAAATGACATTGTGAACAATATAGAATCTGATATAAGACTATTCGCAGATGATACTAGCATGTCTTTAGCATTAAACCATTCAAATATTCGTGCCGAAATACTTAATTCAGATTTTTAAAAAATAGATTCTTGGGCCAAGTGCTGGAAAGTTAGCTTTTATGCAGACAAGACAGAGCTGTTAAAATTTTCTCGTAACAATAACACGACCCTGCCTCTCTCATTCGACTCAACCCACCTTCAAAATAAAAGCATGCATAAACACCTAGGTATCATTATTCAGGACAATTGTAAATGGGATGAGCGTATTAAAAGCATAATAAATACTGTAACTATGTTGGTTTCATGCCTTAAAAGCTAGCTATAAACTTAATAGGAAGACACTTGAAACAATGTATGTCATTTATACTCCCTCATTTCGACTATGCCGACATAGTATGGGATAATTGAACTGAAACGCAGTCAAAATCATTAGAAAAGTTGCAGCTTGATGCAATACGAACTATAGTCAGAGCTGTTCACGGCACATCCCATGAAAAATTGTACCAAGAGTCTGGATTCTGCACTCTGA
>CM060329.1:44964316-44966816 GCA_030674155.1 Stramonita haemastoma
GGATTTTTTTTTTGCTAAAATTTTTTTAATTATTATTTTTTTTTACTAGATCTAGATAGATGGCGTGATGAAAAAAAACCCAAAATTTATTGCTTACTCAATGTACCATCAGGAAATAAAATTCGGACTTGGACTTTGTCTTTAAAACCAGAAAATACCGACCCTGAGGAATATGCATGATGCCCACTGTAAGTCCAGCAGCAATATCAGCCGGTAGGTCCTTCTTCAGGGAGTATCCTCGCAGCAGCCGCAGGAAAGGTAGCACCTGCATCAGGAACCCTCTCACACAGGCGCAGGAACACAGGCACTTTTTCGCCTTTTTCTTGGCCCAAGTCAGAGGGGTTCGCTGAGGGACCTCAGAGGTTTCGAACCCTTGGTCAAAGTCGAATTCAGTCAGGATGGGGCGTTCTACCACCACCCTGTGGTCAGCTGTCGGGTGAGGATCGTCACCAGCATCGTCGTAGTTACCGTTGTTGTTATCGGTTGCATTTTCACGGCCTGGAAAACACACACGCGCGCGCGCGTTAGGCGCGCACGCGCACGCACGCACGCACACACGCACGCACACAGACACAGACACAGACACAGACACAGACACAGACACAGACACAGACACACACACACACACACACACACACACACACACACACACACACACACACACACACACACACACACAACAGCAACAAGGTTTGGACCATTGATTAAAAGAACGAAATGTCACCCCGAAATTACTAAATTGCCAATTTCGTGTGGCAGGAAATGATTTGGGCTGATTTGGCACATGGCAGCTGTTTACGCCAAATCAACCATCTGCCGAATATCTGAAGCCAAACTACCCCTCCTCCCCCTCCCCTGCAGTAGTGGTCTGGGTGCTAGTCTTTCGGACGAAAACATAAACACCATGGTCCCGTGTTTAACACACATTCAGTGCCCGTTGAAGAACCCACAGTAACAGGAGAATTGTACTGGCAAGACATGTAGAAAAAAAAACCATGGGGGGAAAATGGCACAGGGCGCAAAAACGGCAAAAACTCAGTCAAGGGTGCCAAAATGAATTCGGCCCATTCCTTTTACCAAGTCCAAGCGTGGTCAGTTCCTGATATAACCAGCACCATCTGGCCCCAGCTGGGCTGAAATGGGATGAAATGAAAGCAGCTGAGAGCGGCTGAAAGTGGGGGGAAACTGACAGTTGTGGTGGCACTGTACTTGTAACAGTGCCTTCAGTGCCTGGGCTTTATCCCAGTTCTGGATTAATTAAACCATTGACGCTGGGGGCAACGGCAAAGTGAGAGGCTGTATGATCAGTGGCTTCATCCCAGTTCTTGATTGATTAAACCATTGATGCTGGGGGCAACAGCAAAGTGAGAGGCTGTATGATCAGTGGCTTTATCCCAGTTCTTGATTAATTAAACCATTGACGCTGGGGGCAAGAGCAAAGTGAGAGGCTGTATGATCAGTGGCTTTATCCCAGTTCTTGATTAATAAACCATTGACGCTGGGGGCAAGAGCAAAGTGAGAGGCTGTATGATCAGTGGCTTTATCCCAGTTCTTGATAAATGAAACCATTGATGCTGGGGGCAAGAGCAAAGTGACAGGCTGTATGTTCAGTGGCTTTATCCCAGTTCTTGATTAATTAAACCATTGACGCTGGGGGCAACAGCAAAGTGAGAGGCTGTATGATCAGTGGCTTTATCCCAGTTCTTGATTAATGAAACCATTGACGCTGGGGGCAAGAGCAAAGTGAGAGGCTGTATGTTCAGTGGCTTTATCCCAGTTCTTGATTAATGAAACCATTGATGCTGGGGGCAAGAGCAAAGTGAGAGGCTGTATGATCAGTGGCTTTATCCCAGTTCTTGATTAATTAAACCGTTGACGCTGGGGGCAACAGCAAAGTGAGAGGCTGTATGATCAGTGGCTTTATCCCAGTTCTGGATTAATTAAACCATTGACACTGGGGGCAACGGCAAAGTGAGAGGCTGTATGATCAGTGGCTTTATCCCAGTTCTGGATTAATGAAACCATTGACGCTGGGGGCAACGGCAAAGTGAGAGGCTGTATGATCAGTGGCTTTATCCCAGTTCTTGATTAAATCATTGATGCTGGGGGCAAGAGCAAAGTGACAGGCTGTATGATCAGTGGCTTTATTCCAGTTCTTGATTAAATCATTGATGCTGGGGGCAACAGCAAAGTGAGAGGCTGCATGATCAGTGGCTTTCTTTCCCACTCATGACATTCCGCTTTACAGCTTAGTCTTTAGTGATCGACCATGACTCTCTGACTAGAAGGCTTGACTTGCACAGTTCGTTATGTGCTGCAGCCCTGGGGGCTAGTTGGCCTTTGGAGAATACCTCCAACGCTGACTGTCCCCATTATGCCCACTCGGCGTTTCCACTACAATCAAATTTCTGCCAAGTGTCCGAAACAGCAGCTGCCTCCTCTGCTGTTTTGGAGGTCATCTTTGAACACGACGGACAAACAAACAAGTGCTTGTGACGGC
>CM060329.1:44971816-44974316 GCA_030674155.1 Stramonita haemastoma
TAGTATTTTGGTGGAATAAAAGACAACAGCAATGACAACAGCAGAACTGTATTGCAACAAAATCAGTAGCAAAAATATGACTTAAGATAATAAAGTATCTCTTATTCTAAAGGCTTTACACAAATAAAGAGTGAGGCTGCGCACAACCTCAGGCTGACTTGATGCCATGAGTAAACAGAGTCTAAATGAATTAGGCTGCTTTCTATATTTCACAGGGATGTAACTCTGCCTAGCATTCTCTAGCACTGGGCAGCATAACACAAAATGCACCTCATTTTCAGGTGCTTGCTTACATAACGGGCATAGTAACCTGAGGTCATCAACATCATATCCTCTGTATCTGAATTTATGAACATTTATATCTGATACACCAAGTCTAAACTTTGACATAATTCTTTTCAAATGTATGTCCATATCAAGCTTTAAATAAGGTTTGATATCATGTGCACTTATAAATTGTCTATACATTTGATACCTTTCACTGGTTTGTATATGATCATTCCATTGCTGCCATCGGCAGTCAATCAGTCTTTGTCTGAAAGTGTTTATAAATTCTCTACAACTTCCAACACCTTGATTGAGCCAAACAAATCCAAAACCAAGTTCACATAAACAGGTGCGTATTTGTGTAGCCCAGTTGTTTTTCCCTTTCACATCTAGATCATAAAGCATCTTGTAAGATTTAAAAGGTAGCCTGTTCTCATCCATATGTAGAATCTTAATCCAGTATCTAATACATCTTACCGCAGCATTAACAGAGAGAGGATATCTATTAGTTTCACCATACACAAGGTCATTGGGCGTTCGTCTATCTAAGCCTAAGAACTGCTTTAATGCAAAGAGGTGCACTGATTCACAATGCGTTACAGCAGCATCCAAACCCCAAATTTCTGCACCATATAGCACAGTGGGTTGTATTTGGGCATCAAATATTTTAATGAACAGGTCAAAAGAGTTATTATTCAATATTCGCAATTTCCTCAAAACCAATAACAAGCTTCGTTTACCTCGACTTGCCAGATCTTTACATGCAGTTGTGAAACTAAGTTTTGTAGAAAAACAGATTCCTAAATATTTATATACATTAATCACAGGCATGACTTTTCCATTGTACAACCATTTTTCATGAACAGCTAAATGACCACCTTTTCTGAATACAACGATATTGCTCTTATTCAGATTAACCTTAAGATCAAGTGCAGATGCAGCACTGCTCAAGCTATTGAACTGCTTTTGTAAGCCAACAACTGTTTCAGATAGCAGGATAACATCATCAGCAAGTAGAAGAATAAACAATTCTGTGACATCTTGGGAGAAAGTGGCACCATGTTTACCATTATTGATGACTTCTCTGGCTAACTCATTAATGAAAACAGAAAACAGTAAAGGGCTACATACATCGCCCTGTTTAACACCAGTGGTACAGTATATTATGTCAGTCAGTTTAGTACCACATCTTATTCTACTTTTGACATTCTGATACATGGCTCTCAGACAACGTAATAATTTACCCGTCACACCATTTTTCTGGAGAACAGGCCACAACAAGTTTCTATTAACAGAATCAAATGCCTTTTCAAAGTCAATAAATGCCACATAGAGTTTACGGTTATGACTAAACTGTTTCTGAACAAACGCAAGCAGAGTGAACATATGATCTATAGTAGAGTATCCTTTCTTAAAACCAGCTTGGTGTTCACCTGTAATATCATTTTTCATAACCCATTCCTGTAACCTGTTATTAATAATAGTACTATACAACTTACTACTTATGTCACTAAGAGAAATCCCCCTGTAGTTATTAGGGTTATCAACATCTCCCTTTTTGTGTAATGTTAGGATTATAGATTCAGTCCAATTATCTGGGAAAAGACCCTCATCAAAGATTTTGTTGAATAATTTTAGAAGGAAAAGCACTACATCTTCACCTCCATTTTTTAGCAATTCTCCAATGATTTGATCAGGTCCAGCTGCTTTCTCATTCTTTAGCTTTCTTAGTGCCCTATATACTTCATCTAAAGATATTGGACGATCAAAATCTTCCTCTGTTTCATCAATGTCAGCATCATTATTCACTGAGATGTCTATTGAGTCTTTCTCCAAGAGGGTTTTGAAATGTTGAAACCAACTGTCAACAGATATATTATTCTTTGGTTGACTATTTCTAAATGATGCCTTCTTAACACTTTTCCAGAACTGGACTTGAGAAGAGATTGAAGACATCATGTCTGCAAGTAAAGTCATGTTATACTGTTTTCTTTTCCTTTCTAGCATATATTTATATTCCCTTCTTAAGACACAGTACACATTTTTGTCTTCATTCTTTAATGTTTTCCGGTAAGTCTTCAAAAGTTTTCTGACCCTATATTTCATACTTTTACATTCATTATCAAACCATGTAGCATTTGATAGACCTTTTTTGACACGTATCTGTTTTTTCATACATTCAGCACTGGACTTTATGCAATCATTGAACAAATCTAGAGCTTCATTAATGTTC
>CM060329.1:44981688-44989188 GCA_030674155.1 Stramonita haemastoma
GGATGAAAAAATTGGTTGGAAAAAAGTAATTGTTTTAAAAAATATTGTAGAGGATTTTTTTTTAAATTTTTAAAAAATTTAAAAAATAAAACAAAAAAATTATGCAATCAACCCAAAACCCAATTAATTAATACAATGCAATGAATTTTTTTGCACTTCCCTTTTTCCGAGCACGCTATTGAAACGAGTGCTTAAATTCAATTTCTTTAAAAATCTAGCTTCAAAAAGGGTTATGTCTTTTAACCCCATATTTTTTTCCGGATGATCGGGCCAAATGTTTGGAAAGTTTGGCACTAGTTTTTGGTTTTTTTGGGTTAAAGCCGAAGATATTCAGGATTTAAAAAAAGGGTTGGAATAAAGGTAGTAAAAAACCCCTGAAAAGGGTTCTGAAACACCGACTGGGCTTTATGCAACAATAAACTAACCCCCAAAACCTTTTTTTTAAAAACCTTGTTTTACAATTTCGCTTAATAAAATAAACTTCTATGCCTTTTTACACCCAGTGTGTACACATGCGGTTTTGTAAATTTGGTCATCCGTCCAACCGCTACAAACAGCCTATTTTTCCGAAAGGCAGAAGGGTTTTTACCATGTTGCAAGAGTTCTGCGTGCATTTAAAGGGGGCCCGGTTCATATCTCATTGAAGGGACTTTCCGGGGGAGTGGGGGGTCAGTACTGATGTAAACTCTAGGGAGAAAAAACAACAAATCCCCCTTGAAGAGTGTCTCAGTAGTGGCTAAAACCCCGGGGCCTCAACGCCGTGCAACGTTTTAACCCAAAGCTATCCCCCCCTACAACACACACAACACAACACACACCAACACACACACACACCACCAAAACACCACACACACACCAAACACACACACACAAAAACAAAAATACACACCACCACAAACACACACCCACACAAAAATACACATACTTTACAAACACAACAACACACACACACACACAACAACACACACACTCACTAAAAAAAACACACACACCACAATCATCCCCACACCTCCACACAAACACCACACCTCCACACACACCACACTTAAAAACACAAACAAAAACAACACAAAAACCACACTAAACTAACACCACACTAACAATTTTCACAAAGTCAAACAAACAGACCACCTTGTGAAGCCTCGAGCCAACCTGGGTTTCTTGGTGCTCAAGCCGGCTATCATCTCACACCATCATCTCATCAAAAAGGGAGCGCATCAAAACCCTTCATGCCGAAAACTCTTCCCGCAGAAATTCCTACCAAAAAGCCCCCTTACTTCTATCCCCGTGCCTCCCATCAATCCTCCGTTCCCAAAACCCTCATTCTCCCCCCTGGCGTTCCCGTGCTGCTGCTGCGCCCCTGTTGCCAAATGTTGCTGCTGCGCTGTGCTTTGGGATGATGTGGAAGCACCCCCTTGGGGCGGTGGTACGGAAGGGGGAGCAGCGAATGCGACGTGGAAGAAAGAAGACGAGGAAAAAAGATGCGTGTAGTACTATGGAAACTCGCTCCCCTTTCCACGACCTCATCGTTTTCGGTATCGCCAATCGCTGGGTTGTGACGCCTGGCGACTTGGCAGAGGGGGGAAGAGGGGGGGTGTGGGGGGGTGTGGGGCGGTGATGAGGAGGGGTGAAGGTGGGGTGGTGGTGTGGGGGGTGCGGGGTGGGGGGTTTTTTTGCGAGGTCTCCCGGGGGCCTGCTGAGGGGGTCGTGCCCGGGGCGGAGGCTGGTGGTGGTAGCATCGGAACGGCCCCAAGGCCAGGTGGTGGGGGTGGTGTGGTGGGGCTGGAGAGTGGATGGGCCACGGGAACTCCCCGTGATGGTTTGTGCCCGGGCAGGAGGGTAGGGGTTGTAAAGGGGGCGAAAAAATGAAAGTGGGCGGTACGACCGCCGGGGGGAAAAAAGAAGAATTACAGGTCACCACACACACACCAAAAACACAACAAAAACCCCACACACAACAAACAGATACACAAATATTTCCAAAACACAAAACATAACAATACACCAAACACCCGAACACAACACAGCACAGCACAGCCAACACACACACACACACACACACACACACACACCACCCACACACACAAACACCACCACACACACACACCCCACACCACACACACACACACACACCACAAACAACACACAAACATAACAGTACAATACACACATACTTACCCCTTTCACACACGCACACGCGCACACACACACACACCACACACAAACAACACAACACACACACAACACCACACCAAACACAAATAACAATACACACACATACTTACAAATACACTACCACACCACACTACACAAACCCCGGGGCGCGGCACGCACGCACAACACACAAAATAAAAGTACACAACAACACACACGAACACAAACAAACACAGCCCAACCACACCCCCACACACACACACAAACACACACACACACACAACACACAACCAACACCCAAAAAAGATACACACACACCACGCCACACACAAAACAAAACAGATACACACACACACGCACACACAAAACCCCACACACACACACCCCACAAACACACACACAAAAAAAACACACACAACACGCACACACACACCACACACACACAACAAACACACACACCAGATCTTGATGACAAAAAAAGCAAATTTATTGTTACTCAAAGACCATCTGGAAAAACATTTTTTTTTAAAAAAAAAACAAAAAAAAGGGGAAACAACAACAAAAAACAAAAAAAAAAAAAAAAACAAAACAGAAAAAAAAAGGGCACAATAATTAAAGTTTTCAAATATGAGAACTTGGTGACGTTAAATGACTGAAAAACATAAATCCACCGCCTATATATCAAAATAAGTCCCATAAAACAAAATTTTGATAAAAAGGGAAAAAAAAGAACAACATCAGGTAAGAAATAGGACAGAGATTACAATATTAAAGGTAATGTTATAAAAGGCATCATTCGAAAACGAAAAAATATGAAAGTAAAAAATTCAATGATATTTTGATTTGAATAAGGAAACCAAACAAAAAACAAGGCAAAGCAACAAAACAAACAAACAAACAAACAAAATTTAAAAAAAAAAAAAGAAAACAAAAAAAAAACCCCACAAAAAAAACAAACAAACAAAAAAACCCCACCCCAAACAACAACAACAACTTTTCAAACATTCAGCCATGATTAAAATATTTCAAAGTGGGGAAAAAGTTTTTTCTAAATATAGATGGAAAACTTTTTTGACAAAGGTTGAGAGAGAGGGGAGGAGAGAGGAGGGGTTTGAGAGGGGTGAGGAGGGGGAGGTTTGGGGGGAGGGGTGAGAGGGGGGGGGGGAGAGGAGGATGGAGGGAGGAGAGGAGGGGAGGGAGGGGGGAAGGGGGGAGAGAGGAGAGGGGGGAGGGGGGGGAGGGGTTTTCCCCCGGTGTGGGAAAATTTAAAATGAAAAAAACCGAAAAAGAGACAAAAAAAAAAAAAAAAAAAGAAAAAGGATAGAAAAAAAAAAAAAAAAATTACTTTGGAAAGAAAGTTATCAAAAAAAAACCAAAACCACAAACCCCCCCCAAAAAAAACCCAAAAAACAAAAAAAAAAACCCCCCGGGGGAGGGGGGGGGGTTTTCGGGGGGGAGGTTTTTTTTTTGAGATAAAGTGGGGGAGAGCGGGGAAAAATAAAGGAAAAGGGAAAAAAGTGGGGAAAGAGAGACAGAGACACAGACAGAGAGACAGATAGAAAGAAGACGGGCAGACAAAGGGGCAGACGACAGGGAACAGGGAAAAAAAAAAAAGACCAGACGATAAAGACAAACAGAAAGAAAAAAAAAGAAGCAGGCAGAGGGGACAGCAGCACAGGGAAAAAAAAATTTTCCCCAAAAACCCAAATTTAAAAATTAAACCCCCCCCTTTTTCCCCTTTTTCCCCCCCAAAACCCCAAAACCCCCCCCCCTCCCCCCCCCCTTTCCCCCCCCCCCCCCTACCCAAATCCCCCCAAAACCCCCCTTTAAAACCGGGGGGGAAAAAAAATTTTAAAATTTTTGGGGGGGGGCGGGGGGGGGGGGGGGGGGGGTTTCCCCGGGGGGGGGGGGGGGGGGGGGGGGGGGGTAAAAAAAAAAAAGGGGGAAAATTTTTGGGGGGGGGTCTTGGTTTAGGGGGGAAAAGGGGGGAGAGGGTTTTGGGCAAAGGGGGGGGAAAGGGGAGGGGGGGAGGGGGGGGGGAGGGGGGAGAAAGGGGGGGAGGAGGGGGGGGGGGGGGAAAAGGGGGGGGGAAAAAAGGGGGGAAAAAGGGGGGGGGGGGGGGGGGGGGGAAAAAAGGGGGGGGGGGGGGGGGTGGGGAAAAGGGAGGGAGGGGGGAGGAGGGGGGGGGGTAGGGAGGGGAAAAGGGGAGAGGAGGGAGAGGGGGGGAGGGAGAGGGAAAGGGAGAGAGGGGGGGGGGGAGGGAAGGGGTGAGGAGGAAAGGGAGGAAGGGGGGGGGGGGGGGGGGGGGGAGGGAGAGAGGAGAGGGAGGAAAGGGGGGGAGGGAGAAGGGGAGAGGGGGGGAGGAGGGAGGGGGTTTGGGGAGGGAGGGGGGGGGGAGAGGGGAAAAAGGGGGGGAGGGGGGGAGGGAGAGGAAGAGGGGGGGAGGAGGGAAAGGGGGGGAGGGGGAGGGGAGAGGGAGGGAAAAAGGGGGGGGGGGAAAAAGGGGAGGGGAGAGGGAGACAGGGAGGGGGAGAGGGAAAGGGGCAAGGGGGGGGAGAGAAAAGGAAATTTTTTTAAAAGGAAAGAGAGGGGGGGGAGGGGGGGGAAAAAGGGGGGAGGAAAAAAGGGGGGGGAGAGGGGAGGAAAGAAAGGGGGGGGGGGTGGAAAAGGGGGGGGCGGGGAGGGGAAGGGGGGGGGTTTTGGGGGGGAAAATTTTTAAAGGGAAAAAGGGGGGGGGGAGGGGGAAAAGGGGAGGGAGAGAGAGCGGGAAAGGGGGGGGGGGAGGGAGGGAAAAGGGGGAAAAGGGGGTGGAGAAAAAGGAAGGGGGGGAGGGAAAAGGGGGGAAAGGGGGGGGAGAGGGAGGGGAGGGGGGGGAAGGGGGAGGGAGGGGGAGAGAGGGGGGAGAAGGGGGAGAGAGGAGGGGGGGGGGGGAGGAAGAGGAGGGGGGAGGGGAAAAAGGGGGGGGAAGGGGGGGGGGGAGGGGGAAGGAGGAAAGGGGGGGGAGGGGGGAAAAGAGGGAAAGGTTTGGGGGGGAAAGGGTGGGGGAAAGGAAATTTTTTTTTTGGGGGGGGAAAAAAAAGGGGGGGGGGAGGGGGGGGAAAAAGGGGGAAAGGAGGGGAAAAAGGGAAAAAGAAAAGGGGGGGAAAAAAAAAAAAGCAAACAAAAAAGGAAAACCCAAAAAAAAAACCCAAAAAGGGGGGGGAAAACAAAGGGGGCCCCTTTTTTTTTTTAGGGGGGGGGGGGAAAAAAAAAAAAAAAAAAAAAAAAAAAAAACCCCAAAAAAAAAAAAAAAAAAAAACCAAAAAAAAAAAAAAAAAAACCCCAAAAAAAAAAAAAAAAAAAAAAAAAAAAAAAAAAAAAAAAAAAACAAAAAAAAAAAAAACCTTTTTAAAAAAAAACCCCCCCCCCCCCAAAAAAAAATTTTTTTTTTTTTTTAAAAAAAAAAAAAAAAAAAAAAAAAAAAAAAAAAAAAAAAAAAAAAAAAACCCCCAAAAAAAAAAAAAACCCCCCCCAACCCAAAAAAAAAAAAAAAAAACCCCCCCCCCCCCCCCCCCCCCCCCCCCCCCCCCCCCCCCCCCAAAAAAAAAAACCCCCCCCCCCCCCCCCCCCCCCCCCCCCCCAAACCCCCCCCCCCCCCCAAACACCCCAAACCCATCCCAACCCATAAATTTTTTTCCCCAAAATTTTTCCCCCCCCCTTTTTTTTTTTTTTTTTTTCCCCCCCCCTTTTCCCCCCTTCTTTTTCCCTTTTTTTCCCCCCCCCTTTTTTTTTAAATTTCCCCCCTTTCCCCCCCTTTTTCCCCCTTTTTCCCCCCCCCTTCCCTTTTTTTTTATTATTCCCCCCCTTTTTTTTTTAAAAAAAAATTTCCCCCCCCCAAAAACCCCCCAAAAACCCCCCCCAAAACCCCCTCCCTTTTTCCCTTTTTTTTTCTTTTTTTTTTCCTTTTCCCCCCCCTTTTTTTTTTTTTTTTTTTTTTTAAACCCCCCCTCCCCTTTAAAACCCCCCACCCCCCCCCCCCCAACCCGGGGGCCCCAAAAAATTTTTTTAAAAAAAAAAAATAAAAAGCTAATTTTTTTTAAAAAAAAATTTTAAATAATAAGGAAATTTTTTAAAGGGGGGAATGAAGGAAAAGGGTTTAAAAAAAAAGAAAGAAGAAAATAAAAGGGGAAAAAACCCCACACATAACACACCACACTCCTCTCTCTCACACACACACACACACCACACCACACACACACACACACACACCACACACACACACACACACACGCACACACACACACATTATAGAGGTTATACACTTTGACAGGGTGAAGGGAATTTCAAATGTTGAAGGCAAGGACAAATAGGAGATGGAAACAGAAGGCAAAAATCTTAGGTTTGAAACAAGTGTCTTGAGGTTGGATTTAAAAGTGTCGTATGTAGGCTTTTGCCGAAGGGAGGGGAGAGGGAGGTCATTCCAGATTGATGGACTAGAAATAGAGAAAGAACGGCGGCCAACGGTAGATAGGTTGAATCTAGGTATTTTTAAGGATAAGGTATCTGAAGCCGAGCGGAGGGAACGAGAAGGTGTGTACAAGTGAAGACATTCACAGAGATAAGAGGGTGCTGTTTTGTGGAGACATTTATAACAGAGGGTACTGATCTTGTGGTTTACTCTCTGTGGTACTGGGAGCCAGTACACAATTGCCTACTCTTCGAGTAGGCTAACGGGTTTTAACGTGTGCGCAAGATGTTCTGCGTGCGTTCACACAAGGGACGTTGGTTTAGAGTCTCATCCGAAGGACTTAAGAGGGGAGTGGAGTCGGCACTGATGTTAACTCCAGAGGAAAAATCCTCTTGAACGAGATTCGAACCCGGGTCAGCAGATCACGAGCGCATCACTCTGACAACCAGGCTATCCTATCCCCTAGGTCCTTTAAGGCAACTAAAACAGACAGAGACAGAGACAGATAGACAGGCAGACAGACGGACAGACAGATGATCAGATTTAGGTCCAGTACGATTAACAATCTGCCGTGTACATTTATCAGGTTACTAAAACAGATAGATAGATAGATATAGATAGATAGATAGATAGTAGATAGATGATAGATAGTAGGTAGATAGATAGATAGATAGATAGATAGATAGATAGATAGATAGATACATAGATTGATAGATAGATAGACAGATGATAGATAGATAGATAGATAGATAGATAGATAGATAGATAGATAGGTATAGATAGATAGATAGGTAGACAGACAGATAGATAGATAGAGATAGAGAGAGAGACAGAGAGAGAGAGAGAGAGAGAGAGGAGGACGAGAAGAGAAGAGAGACAGAGAGAGAGAGAGGAGGGAG
>CM060329.1:44994188-44999188 GCA_030674155.1 Stramonita haemastoma
TGTATTTATTCATCTTATTCTTTTATATCGAGGGTAATAGGATAAGCACTCGTGTGCTTTTTTACATCCAGTCCCCGTGTGTATGCAGTTTTGTCAATCTTGTCATCTGTTCCCACCGGCACACGATGGCCTACTCTTACGAAAAGCGGAACAGGATTTAACGTGTGCGCAAGCTGTTCTGCGTGCGTTCGCACACGGGGCCTCGGTTTAAAGTCTCATCCGAAGGACTTTTGGGGAAAATGGA
Organism: Stramonita haemastoma; assembly: GCA_030674155.1. NCBI lineage: Eukaryota > Metazoa > Mollusca > Gastropoda > Neogastropoda > Muricidae > Stramonita > Stramonita haemastoma. The sequence goes on from CM060329.1 coordinate 44,994,433, forward strand.
GTCAGCACTGATGTTAACTCCAGGAGAAAAATCTCCTCAACCTGACTCGAACCGGGGTCGTCAAATTGCCAGCGCAATGTTCTGACCACTAGGCTATCCCGTCCCGCCCGTGTATAAGTGACAGGGTACGGGATAGCCTAGTGGTTAGAACATTGCGCTCAAAATCGGGGCTGTGGTGTGGTGTGGTGTGGTGTGGTGTGTGTGTGTGGTGTGGTAGTGTAGTGTAGTGTAGTGTAGTGTAGTGTAGTGTAGTGTAGTGTAGTGTAGTGTAGTGTAGTGTAGTGTAGTGTAGTGTAGTTTTTAGGGGGGACAGATAGCCTAGTGGTCAGAACATTGCGCTCGCAATTTGACGACCTGGGTTCGAGTCCGGTCGAAGAAATTTTTCTCCTGGAGTTAACATCAGTGCTGACTCCACTCTCCGCAAAAGTCCTTCGGATGAGACTTTAAACCGAGGCCTCGTGTGCGAACGCACGCAGAACATCTTGCGCACACGTTGAATCCTGTTCCGCTTTTCGTAAGAGTAGGCCATCGTGTGCTGGCGGGAACAGATGACAAGATTTACAAAACTGCATACACACGGGGACCAGATGAAAAAAAGCACATGATTGCTTATTCTGTTATTCTCGATATGAAAGAATAAATAATACAAAAATAATAGTGTCGTGTAGTGTAGTGTAGTGTAGCGTAGTGTAGTGTGGTGTAGTGTAGTGTAGTGTAGTGTAGTGTAGTGTAGTGTAGCGTAGCGCAGCGTAGTGTAGTGTAGCGTAGTGTAGTGTAGTGTAGTGTAGTGTAGTGTAGTGTGTGTGGTGTAGTGTAGTGTAGTGTAGTGTAGTGTAGTGTGGTGTGGTGTGGTGTGTGTGGGGTAGTGTAGTGTAGTGTAGTGTAGTGTAGGTGGTAGCGTAGGTAGTGTAGTGTAGTGTAGTGTAGTGTTAGTGTAGTGTAGTAGGTAGTGTAGTGTAGTGTAGTGTAGTGTAGTGTAGTGTAGTGTAGTGTAGTGTAGTGTAGTGTAGTGTAGTGTAGTGTAAATGTACCAAGCTCTATAGATCCCGCCACTGCTCAGAGAATCATCATCACAGGGTAATAGGTCTGGTTGTCTCATAGGAATTTCTGTCCTTTTTTGTTTTGTTTTTGTTCGGTTTTAGTCCGTAAAGAAAGAAAGAAAGAAAAGAGGAACAGAAAGAAGCAAATGCAGTTCAATGTATGCAGTTAGATATAAGCTGTTTGAATTTTTGGTTTCTAACTTTTATATATATATATATATTTTTTTTATAGATGGTTAAAATTTTCTGTGTCGTAAGTTGTGTTAGTGTGTGTGTGGTTAGTGTGTTAGTTTGTGTTAGTGTTAGTGTTAGTGTTTGTGTGTGTTAGTGTGTGCGTGTGTGTATGTTAGTGCTAGATCTAGTGCGTGCGTGCGTGCGTGCGTGCGTGCGTGGTGCGTGCGTGTGTGTTAGTGCGTGCTAGTGCTAGTGCGGGCGTGCGCGCGCGTGTGTGTGTGTGTGTGCGTGTGTGTGTGTGTGTCTGTGTGTGTGTGTCTGTGTGTCTGTGTGTGCGTGCGCGCTTTTTTTCTTTCTTGTTTTTTCCTTTTTTCCTTCTCCGGTAATATTTCTTCACATTGTGTCACCATCGTTTTTGTTTAGTTTCCCACATGTTCATGTATTTGCAGAGAGAAGGGTCATTGATGGTTAAGAGAGACTCCGAGAGATTCCAGATTTTATTTATTTATTATTCTTTTATATCGAGGATAATGGAATAAGCACTCTTAATCTTGTGCTTTTTTATTTTTTTTATATCAGTCCCTGTGTGTATGCAGTTTTGTAAATCTTGTCATCTGTTCCCACCGGCACACAATGGCCTACTCTTACGAAAAGCGGAACAGGATTTAACGTGTGCGCAAGATGTTCTGCATGCATTCGCACACGGGGCCTCGGTTTATAGTCTCATCCGAAGGACTTTTGGGGAGAGTGGAGTCTGCATTGGATTTTAAATCCGGGGAAAAATATCCCTTGAACGGAATTCGAACCCGGGTCGTCAGATTTTGAGCGCAATGTTCTAACCTCTAGGCTATCCCGTACCCTGTCACTTACACACTGTCACCCCTGGTCACTGTCCTGTTTAGCATACTATAGGAAACAGTCAATTAGCCGCTGTGCATCTGTGCATCTACTGTGCTAAGGTTTGGTAGTGATTATACAAAGGTTAGCGTAGCTAAAAAAGAGACAAAATCGACGAGTTTAAAAAGCACTCATAACTCATACCCGAAAAAACTCTGACCACAGAAATAAACGAGTATAAAAAGCACTCGTAAAATCAGACCCGAAAAACTCTGACAATAGTTACAGACATAGTGAGACATATCAAACTCTAGATTATCATGAGCTTTGGGGCTTTGAAGTAAAAGTGACTTTCAATGGTGACACAGCATTCCTTGGCTGACACTGAAGAGGACACAAAGAAGAAGAAAGAAGAAAAAAAAAGACACGGCACATCCATTGAAGCATTAATTGTTGTTTTGTTCTTCTTTATAAGCACCCACTAGGAATTTTTTTTTAAAATAACCAACCAAATAAACAAAGCAACTCTAGTACAAACATTGAACAAACATGTCTTTCTTACTGTCTTTCTCTCTGTCTCTCTTGTCTGTCTGTCTCTGTTTCTCTGTCTCTGTCTCTCTTTCTCTTTCCCTCTTTCTTTTTACTTTCTTTCTTTCTCTCTTTCGCTTTACCTCTCTCTTTCCTTCTCTCTTTCCCGTCTGTCTGTCTGTCTGTCTGTCTGTCTGTCTGTCTGTAAGTCTCTATGCCTTTCTGTCTGTCTGACAGTCTGTTTGTCATACACTCACACACACACACATGCACACACACACATGCACACACACACATACACACACACATATGGGTATTCAAGTCTCAATTTTAGATCTATGTAACGCATGCGCGCGTGCGCGTGCGTGTGCGTATGTGCGCACATGTGTGTATGCGCATGTATTTGAATGATTATGTGTGTCTGAGGGATATAGACATACACACACACACACACATATAATTTATAATAATATAATATATATATATATATATATATATATATCATACATTTATGGTTTGGTTATACCACAAGACACAACACCTTAGCAAAAGCAAAAACATCTTGCAAGGAACAGTCGAAGGCAAGAGAAGAAGAGGCCGCCAAAAGAAATCATGGATTGACAACATCAAAGACTGGACCGCCCAACCCCTGCAACACCTTCTACTAGCCACACAGGATCGTGAAGCATGGAAAAAGATCTATGTTGCGTCTTCTCTCATTATGAGAGAGAGAAAACATTGAAATTATTTAAATTGCACATCGGCCTTGGGCCACAATACAATGCAAAGTAGATTTGGGAAAGCGTCACGATATAACGCCCTTACATAACACACAGTAATAAGCAGTCAATACATATTCATAAGTTTACAGTGTAGGCAAACAATTATAACGTCCTGATTAAATAAGTTTTGCTTAATTTTCACTTCCCTAGTATCATTGAAATCTAGATTAGAGAAAGAAAGAAAGAAAGAAAGAAATAGAGAGAGAGACAGAGACAGAGACAGAGAGACAAAGAGAGAGTGAGAGAGTGAGCGAGAGAGAGAACTTTGAGACAGAAATACAGAGACATGAAACAAACAGAAAAATACCCCCCACCCCCCAAAATAAAACCATAAAAAGACACACACACCCACAAACACACTACTACAGATTCTTCTTCTTCTTCTTTCTCATGACCGGAACGGTCGTGGAGGAGACATGAGAGACGATTCTGCAGCCAGCCGTCGCCATCCAGCCCTGTCCTCCACCTTCCGAATGAGATTATAAACAAATAAAAACAAACAGCAACTTTACATCTTTTAAAAAAAAAAAGCAACAACGATAGCAGCAACAACAACAACAACAACAACAACCTACCACACTCATCAGAAGAAAAAAACACCTGCCAAAAATTCCCAATCCAATCTTCTTTAAAAAGTAAAAAAAGATACTCCACCACCACCACCACCAACAACAGTAGCAACAACAATAACATCATCAACAGCAACCACAACCACAACTACAACAACAACAATCTAGCCCACTCACCACAAGAAGCAATCAAACAGTCGAATTCTTTCAATCCAGTTTTCAGCAAGGAGTAGGTAGTAGTAAGAGCAAGTCAGAAGTCCTCAGGCACAAAAACCAAACACAAAACCGCCCGTGAATTGAACAGTCATCGATGCTGTTGCGTCTTCCCTCCTCTAGCTGCTTATATATATAGCCGCTCTCTCTCTCTCTCTCTCTCTCTCTCTCTCTCTCTCTCTCTCTCTCTCTCTCTCTCTCTCTCTCTCTCTCTCTCTCTCTCTCTCTCTCTCTCTCTCTCTCTCTCTCTCTCTTTTGCGTGTACCATAAAAACAAGACCTCAGCTTATAAAGTCTCGTCTATATATAATATAAATATATCTATCATTGGCTACTGTCAACCCCCCCCCCCACTCCCCTGTTTCCCACCAACCTCACCCCATTCTCCCTTCTCCTCGCCCTCAAATCCCACCCCACCCCCTCTCCCAGCTATTACTCCCCCCCCTCCCCCCCCCCACACACCCTACCCCCACCCTCCACAAACTGAAGCACCCCTTTCTTGAAGACTGTGGCTTATTTTCCGCTGTTAGGTGTGGTGTGGTGTGGTGTGATTCGGATATAAAAGGATAAGTGTGTGGTGTGTGGTGTGTGAGTGTGTTGTGTGTGTGTGGTGT
>CM060329.1:45004188-45009188 GCA_030674155.1 Stramonita haemastoma
GTTTAATTAGGTTAGGCCATTTTGGTTTAGGTTAGGTTAGCTTAGTTTACTTTACTTTGGTTAGGTTAGGTTAGATTAGGTTATTTTGGTTTAGGTTAGGTAGGTTAGGTTAGTTTACTTTACTTAGGTTAGGTTAGGTTAGGTTAGGTTATTTTGGTTTAGGTTAGGTTAGGTTAGTTTACTTTACTTTGGTTAGGTTAGGTTAGATTAGGTTATTTTGGTTTAGGTTAGGTTAGTTTACTTTGGTTAGGTAGGTTAGATTAGGTTATTTTGGTTTAGGTTAGGTTAGGTTAGGTTAGTTTACTTTGGTTAGGTTAGGTTATTTTATTTAGTTTAGCTTAATTTAGTTTAATTTGGTTAGGTGAGGTTAGGTTATTTTGGTTCGTTTAGGTTAGTTTAGTTTAGTTTACTTTATTTAGGTTAGGTTATTTTGGTTTAGGTTAACTGAGTTTAGTTTAGTTTATTGGTTAGGTTAGGGTAGATTAGGTTATTTTGGTTTAGGTTAGGTTAGCTTAGTTTAGTTTAAATAGGTTAGGTTAGGTTATTTTGGTTTAGGTTTAGCTTAGTTTAGTTTAATAGGTTAGGTTAGGTTATTTTGGTTTAGGTTTAGCTATTAGTTTAGTTTAATAGGTTAGGTTAGGTTATTTTGGTTTAGGTTAGCTTAGTTTAGTTTAAATAGGTTAGGTTAGGTTATTTTGGTTTAGGTTAGCTTAGTTTAGTTTAAATTAGGTTAGGTTTAGGTTATTTTGGTTTAGTTAGCTTAATTTAGGTTAGGTTATGTTAGGTTATTTTGGTTTAGGTTAGCTTAGTTTAGTTTAGCTTAATTAGGTTAGGTTATTTTGGTTTAGGTTAGGTTAGCTTAGTTTAGTTTAGTTTGGTTAGGTTAGCTTAGTTTAATTTAGTTTGTTTAGGTTAGGTCAGGTTAGGTTGGGCGAGTTTGGTTTAGGTTAGGTTAGCTTAGTTTAGTTTAGCTTGGTTAGGTTAGGTTAGGTTAAGTTGGATTATTTTGATTTTGTTTAGGTGAGCTTAGTTTAGTTAGTTTAGTTTGGTTTAGGTTGGTTTGGTTTAGCTAAACGTAAAGTTTAGTAGAGTCTCTCCCCCTCCCACACCCTGTGGGGATACTGGGGACATGTCAGTACAAACGGAATCCCCACCTTCTGGAAATTCTGTGCTTGAAATTTCATCTTTTCTATCTCTCTCTTTGTTTCTGCTGAGTTTATTTTCTTCCTGTCACTTCCTTCTTGTCAATTTTCTGCCTTCTTTGTCCATTCTCCGGCCCTTTTTTTTTCCAGAGAGACTTAAAAATAATAATTGTCTCTTATGCCAAAGTCGTATGCGCTGGGCCTGACTTGTCAGTGTTTCACTGGCGGCATGACGCATTTTCACTCATATGGCAGACAACAATGGTTGCTGTCTGAGCGTTCGACGTCGAAGATGAAGAAATATACTTTAAAGGGAAAGGTAAAGCTGACATCTTGCTTCTTCACGAATGCATAGGTTATGGGAAACACCTTCCACCTTTTACCTGATTATATTCTAAAAGGTTTTAAAAAAAAAATTCTTGTTTTATTTTATTTTATTTCAAGGATGGCCGATTCAGCTATCGTGTGCTTTTTCACATACAGTTCCTGGGTGTATGGAGTTTTGTAAATTTTGTCCTCCGTTCCCGCCGGCACACAATGGCCTACTCTTCCGAAAAGAGGAAGGGGTTTTAACGTGCGCGCAAGATGTTCTGCGTGCGTTGGCACAAGGGATCTCGGTTTATAGTATTAGAACTTTAAGAAGGAGTGGAAGTATGAAGTACTAGTACAGTCTTTTTTTTGTATTTTGTACCACGTTATGTCACAGCAGATTTCTCTGCGTGGAATTCGGGCTGCTCTACCCGGAGACAGCGCGTCGCCACAAGTGCAGCGCCTACCTCTTTTGTTTTTTTTCCTGCATGCAACTGTATTTGTTTTCCCTATCAGAGTGGCTTTTTTCTACAGAATTTTGCTAGGGTCACCCCCTTGTTGCCGTGGGTTCTTTTACGTGCGCTAAATAGTGATTTATAACACACGGGACCTCGGTTTATCATCTCATCCGAAAGACTAGCGCCCAGACCACCACTCAGGGTCTAATGGATGGGGAAAAAGTTTTAGGCCCAAACGGGGTACAAACCACCCCACACTCCGACCCCGGACTTTTTGCTTCTAGGCAAGGCGCGTTACCACCTAGAACACCGATCCACCTAAAAATTATCCAGTCTAAAAGGACGAATTGAGCCCATATATATATATATATATATATATATATATATATATATATATATATATATATATATATATATATATATATATATATATATATATATATATAAATAAATAATATATATTAAAAATATATAAAAACACAAAAAGGCGGCTAAAGCAGATTGATCCAGCAAAAAAACATGTGGAAAGATTGCAGCATTCCTTACCGGCTGAAACTGAAAGTTAGGAAACGCTTAGTATGGCCCCTCATGACATGCCGTGTGGCTGTGAATCTTGGACACAAAGAACAGATTATGAAAAAAAAAGGAATCGAAGCAGCTGAGATGTTAGTTTATTTATATGAGTTTGCTCAAGGTCTTGTGGACAATTGCTAAGAAGAACAAATAAAAGCACTACACACACCTGGAACAACCCCCCAAAAAACAACAACAACAACAACAACAACAACAACAACAACAAAACAAAGAAAAAACCCCAAACCAAACCAAACCAAAGCAAAGAAAGACAAAAATTTCTATCAATGATAGAGATAGGAAATTGAAATATATATAATATATATAAATATGAATACATAATGTATATATCTCTGTGTGTTTGTACATATATATACATATATATAATTATACACACATATAGTGTATATACATATACACATATATTATATATATTTATATATATATATATATACATATACATATAGATACATACATACATACATGCATACATATCTATCTATCTATCTATCTATCTATCTATCTATCTATCTATCTTATCTATCTATCTATCTATCTATCTATCTATCTATCTATCTATCATCATCCATCTATCTATCCATCTATCTATCTATCTATCTATCTATCTATCTATCTATCTATCTATCTATCTATCTATCTATCTATCTATCCACCCACCCATCTATCTATCCATTAATCTATCCACCCACCCATCTATCTATCCATCCATCTATCCATCTATCTATCCATCCATCTATCCATCCATCTATCCATCCATCTATCCATATATCTATCCATATATCTATCCATCCATCTATCCATCCATCCACCCATCTATCTATCCATCCATCTATCCATCCCATCTATCCATCCATCCATCTTCATCCATCTATCCATCCATCTATCCATCCATCATCCATCCATCATCCATCTATCCATCTATCCATCTATCTACCTACCTACCTACCTACCTACCTATCGATCTATCTATCTATCTATCTATCTATCTATCTATCTATCTATCTATCTATCTATCTATCTATCTATCTATCTATCTATCTATCTATCTATCTATCTATCTATCTATCTATCTATCTATCTATCTATAGGTATAGGCTACACGCAATACGCTACGTAGGCAAAAGATCAAACTTCCGAAGACTGTCTTCCAAGGTAAGATTGAGGGAAGAAAAAGAAGCACAAAAAAGGCAAACCACCAGCTTCTCTCATTGTCAACATCACCTAAAACCTAAAACCCTAAGGCGATGGTGAGAATCCATGAAATCAGCAGCAGCGAAGAACGGAGCAAACGGAGGAGGATTCATGTCAGCGTCAGTGAACACAGCGGCAAACATCACACCTGTTGATGCTCCCAGGTGAGACAGGTGAGATTGATTGGTTGATTGATTGATTGATTGATTGATTGATACCACTTTATGTCACAGCAGATTTCTCTGCGTGAAATTCAGGCTGCTCTCCCCTGAGGAGTGCGCGTCGCCACAAGTACAGCGCCTACCATTATTATTATTTTTTTCAGTTTCCTGTCTGCGACTGTATTTGTTTCCCAATGAGAGTGGCCTTTTCTACAAAGTTTTGCCAGTGACAACTCTCTTGTCGCCGTGGGTTCTTTTACGTGCGCTAAATAATGATGTATAACACACAGGACCTCGGTTTATCGTCTCACCCGAAAGACTAGCACCCATACCACCACTTATGGCTTAATGGATTGGGGAAATGTTTTTGGGAGCCCAAATGGGATTCAAACCACCACACACGGCGACTCAGACTTTTTCCTTTCCTGACAGGCGCGTTACCTCTAGACCACCGATCCATCTAACGGCGATGATCTAGATGATGTTGTTTATTACAGCTCTAGCCTTAAATACAGTGTAGCTTTCGTATAATTATAACTTAGTTTTCAGACTAGTTCACTTCAGCTTAGTTCATAATAATTTTAGTTAATTTTAGTTTTAATGTAGATTTAGTATTGTTTCATTACAGCTTTGGTTCTGATTTTAGTCTCGTGTTATTATCCTCATTATCTAGGTTCAGTTTTAGGTAAGGAGAGTTTAGATTTATTTAGTTACAGTCAAGTTTAGTGTGGTGTGATTATAATTATATTAGTTTAGATCATTACTTCACTTCATCATCATCATCATCAATCATCATCATCATCATCATCATCATCATCATCATCATCAGCAGCAGCAGCAGCAGCAGCAGCAGCAGCAGCAGCAGCAGCAGCAGCAGCAGCAGCAGCAGCAGCAGCAGCACAGCAGCAGCACAGCAGCGTCATAGCTATTCAGAAATTGGGGGGGGGGGGGGGGGTGTTAATCAAAGTTTAGTTGTTACTCGTTAACAGCAATAATCTCTGTTAAGATGCTAGTAATCTGAATTGAAACCAAGACGTATCTGGTCAAATATCTGAGTTCTAAGACTACAATGATCAAAACCAGGTCGGAGACTTGTCGAGGACATTGGGTTTGATTTGATTTTTGATTTGATTTATTCTTTTATA
>CM060329.1:45014188-45016628 GCA_030674155.1 Stramonita haemastoma
ATCATTTTTAGAAGTGTATTACAGTTTCTTTAGTGTCACCTTTCTTTAGAATTCCGAGTAGATTACTCGCTTATGCAACGCTATAGTTATGTTGGCACTTTTGTTTAGAAATATGATGGTTATTTTTTAATCCTAAGACATTTGTATATCGTATGGCAGACTTGATATAAAAAACAGCCTGAACTCACATTATTTTGGAGTAAAGGCACACAATTATAGGAAAATAACACGGAGTGTACAAAGGCAGGTCATTATCAGTGACAGTAGTGGCCTTTGATTTATGGACTCAATTCATTGAACAGGTGGATAAAAGGTAAAGGTGTCCCATAACCTATGTGGTCGTAAGGGAAGGGGGCATCAGAGACCTCAGCTTCTTTAGGGGCCAGCATATTGAGGGAAGGCGCCCATCTCCTCTCCCTCGCCGTTTTACCTTACCCGACCCTAAACAGGGCAGGTACCCATTTACAGCTGGGTGAATTGGGAAGACTGTACTGAAGCCAATGCGGGCAAACGGTCACTCATCCAACTGGTCACCACGCACGATGCTGCTTAACCTTGGCTGGGGAAAGCGAGTGCTCTGACCACTGAGCTATCCCGCCCCCAAGATGGATGGCAACTTGAATTCAGGATTGGGTTGTTGAATGTACAGCTGGGGCTAGTCACTCGGCTATGTTGCACGGTGCTAGTTTCTTTTCAATGCGTCTTGATCTTTTTAAGTCTTGGTCAATTGCTCTATTGATTCGGAGTTTTGATTATTATAATATGTTTGAAACTTACTTGCATGATCCTGTAATGCTTTATTCCGTTCCCCCATTTGGTTGTATTGTGTCCTAAGGCCGAAGTACCATTAAACTCTTTCAGAGTTAAGAGAGTTTTCTGTCTCTGTCACTCTGTCTCTGTCTCTGTCTCTCTGTCTCTGTCTCTGTCTCTCTCTCTCTCTCTCACACACACACGTGCACACACACACACGCACACACACACGCGCACACACACACATACACACGCACACGCACGCACACACGCACACATATACACACACACATACACACACACGCACGCACACACACACACACACACACACATACACACACACGCACGCACACACGCACACATACACACACACACACACATACACACACCCGCACGCACACACACACACACACACACACACACACACACACACACACACACACACACACACACACACACACACACACACATTATCATCATCCAGTGTGTACTTACGGCCTCAGTCATTCCCGGGTGGGATGAGTGAGTCAGGGTGCATCATTATTCTGAATGGGGGTACCTGGATGTTAGGCTGGAAACGCCCAACAGTAGGTCTCCGACTCTCACTCTCGCAATCTGCCTGTCTCTCTCTCTGACTCTCTGTCTTTCTGTTTCTGTCTCTCTGTGTCTGTCTCTCTCCACATTTTGGAGACGGGATAGCCTGGTGGTCAGAACATTGCGCTCGCAATTTGACGACCCGGGTTCGATTCCCGTTCGAGGGGATATTTTCCCCTGGAGTTAACATCAGTGCTGACCCCACTCTCCCCAAAAGTACTTCGGATGAGACTATAAACCAAGGCCCCGTGTGCGAATGCACACAAAACGTCTTGCGCATACATTAATCCTGTTCCGCTTTTCGTAAAAGTAGGCCATTGTGTGCCGGTAGGAACAGATGACAAGATTTACAAAACTGCATACACACTGGGACTGAATGTAATAAAAGCATTCTCGATATAAAAGAATGAACAAAGAACGAAATAAATATTCACTCATTTATCTACCTGACAACCTTTCTACCTATCTCTCTGACTCCCTTTCTCTGTCTGTCTGTCTGTCTGTCTGTCTGTCTGTCTGTCTGTCTGTCTGTCTATCTACCTACCTACCTACCTACCTACCTACCTATCTACCTGCCTATCTATCTATCTATCTATCTATCTATCTATCTATCTATCTATCTATCTATCTATCTATCTATCTATCTATCTATCTATCTATCTATCTATCTATCTATCTATCTATCTACCTGCCTATCTACCTACCTACCTACCTACCTACCTACCTACCTACCTACCTGCCTACCTGCCTACCCACCTACCTACCTACCTACCTACCTATCTATCTACCGATCGATCGATCGATCGATCTATCGATCGATCGATCTATCTATCTATCTACCTGTATATCTATCTATCTATCTATCTATCTATCTATCTATCTCTATCTATCTATCTATCTATCTATCTATCTATCTATCTATCTATCTATCTATCTATCTATCTATCTGTCTGTCTGTCTGTCTGTCTGTCTGTCTGTCTGTCTATCTATCTACCTACCTACCTACCTACCTACCTACCTACCTACCTACCTACCTACCTACCTACCTACCTACCTACCTACCTACCTATCTACCTACCTACCTACCTACCTACCA
>CM060329.1:45019228-45031728 GCA_030674155.1 Stramonita haemastoma
GAGTGAGTCTTACAGTACATTATCATTATCATTATTATTTTCACTATTGTTATTGTTATTGTTATTATTATCATTATCTTTTCTTTAGTTCCTTTTTGTTTTTGTTGTTATGAGTTGTAACAATGTTGTAGCTAAATATTTTTGAGTGTGGTTTTCTTGGTTGTACTTTGCTTGTTGGCTTGCTGTTTCATTTTTGTTAGTTTGTTATCTGTTTAAGTAGGGGGGGGGGGGGGGGTCGGGGGAAGGGAGTTGTTTTGGTTTGGTATGGTTTGTGGTTTTGTTTTGGGATTTTTTTTTTTTTTTTTTTTGTTTTTATGTTTTTTTGCTAGATAGATGGCTTGAAAAAAAGCAAATTTATTGCTTACTCAATGTACCATTTGGAAATAACATTTTTGATTTGATTTGATTGATCTCTCTCTTAACGGATAGAGTCCTCTTGTGTCTTAAGATTTAAGACCTATATTTCGCTTGGAATAAATCCTACCGATGAAGTATGCGTGAACCTGTGAATGAATGTGTGTGTGTGTGTGTGTGTGTGTGTGTGTGTGTGTGTGTGTGTGTGTGTGTGTGTGTGTGTGTTGTGTGTGTTGTGTGTGTGTGTGTGTATGTATGTGTGTGTGTGTGTGTGTGTGTGTGTGTGTGTGTGTGTGTGGTGTGTGTGTGTGTGTGTGTGTGTGTGTGAATCATTTGAATCATTATGCAGTTTAAAAAGAATGTTATGCATTTTGTAAAGTCTGGGTTATATTTTTTTTGTAATTGCTGTTGGTAATATTTCTTCTCTCCCCATAATGAAGATATTGGTTAAATTTCTTCCTCCCTATTACCAAAATATTTTTATCAATATGGCTTATTTTGTTGGTAGATGGTGGTAGAATGGTGTTTTCACTTGCTTAACTCGTTATGTTTTCTCGTTTGCTACTTACTTATAAGCGTCTTTTTTTTTATCAATATCATTATTAATTGTTTATTTCTTATTTTCGTTCTCTGTGTGTGTATCTGTTTGGGTTTAATTTTTTTTATTTTATATTCTTTCTGTCCTTATTCCGTGTCTGTTGTTTGCTATTGGTCGTTGTCTTTAGTGTTTGGTATTTGATTTACTATTGTTTTTGTATATTGCAGGTTCTTTACCTTGATCTTATCCCTGATAATGACGGGGACTGGATGTAAAAAAGCGCATGAGTACTTATTCATTATACTCAAAATAAAAGAATTTGACTTTTCTCTCTCTCTCTCTCTCTCTCTCTCTCTCTCTCTCTATCTCTCTCTCTCTCTCTCTCTCTCTCTCTCTCTTCTCTCTCTCTCTCTCTCTCTCTCTCCTTCATAAGAAATATATTTTTATGAGAGTCATATTTTGAGTTGTATGGTTTATCATAAACCAGGATCGGGAAATACCCCCACCCCCCAACCATTTAAAATTGCTTATTGTGTCTGCTCTCAAATAGGGCGTAATAATGTTACGCTGTGTATCCTTATGACTCATGATATTTAAGTTATTTGAGAAACCAATCTGTCGTGCTATGTACTGATACTTGGTCTGTTGACAACCGGGATTGGACTTTAGATCATACCGAACAATTACATTTATAGGAAAAAGCAGCTTTAGGTAATCGAAATGCCAGTTTCTGATTTGACAGTATGTTCGCCTATGTTTCCCTAATGGACCTGAATGCTGGTGTTGGCTACTTGATGGTAAGTGCCAGCGTCCGGAGGTCTATTCTAATTTGCTTTGTCATTTTTGTGTGTTTGGGTTTTTTATGTGTGTTCTTGTTTGTTTATGTGTGTGTTTGTTGGCCACTCTGACCCCCCCCCCCCCCTCCTCCACTTTCTTCAATTTCCTCACCTGTGTGTCCTTCCTTTATTGCTTCTCACTGTACGATTTATTATTTTGTTTTTGTTACCGTTCAAATTCCCAATAAAACGTTTATCAAAGACAACAGCAGCAGCAACAACAGCGGCAACACGTTACAGAGACTAGAACAAAACTGACAGATACAAAGGTCAAGTGATCAACTTGATGAAGTCCTCAACACTCATGGCCCGGAAGGCACGAGTCCACAAGATAGATTATCACAACTAGTACAGTCAGGATAAATATCTCGTGTTATACTAATAACAATAGCGATAATGATATAATAATAATAATAATAATAATAATAATAATAATAATAATAATAATAATAATAATAATAATAATATGATAATGACGATGACGACGACGACGACGACGACGACGACAATAATAATAATAATAATAATAATAATAATAATAATAATAATAAAACAACAACAACAACAACAACAACAACAACAACAACAACACACCACCACCACCACCACCACCACACCACCACCACACAATAATAATAATAATAATAATAATAATAATAATAATAATAATAATAATAATAATAATAATAATGATAATAATAATAATAATAATAATAATAATAATAATAATAATAATAATAATAATAATAATAATAATATACCACACCACTACTACTACTACTACTACTACTACTACTACTACTACTACTACTACTACTACTACTACTACTACTACAACATGGAATTTATGTAGCGCTATATTTTGCAAAAACAAATCAAAGCCTTGCATTTGACCTATACAACACACAAGCAATCAATGACAATAGTTTTAGCAAATTCGAATGTACACACACACACACACACACACACACACACACACACACACACACACACACACACACACACACACACACACCACACACATACACACACACATACACACACACGCACGTGCGCGCGCGCGCGCACGCACCCGTACACACACTTATAGAAGTTATTCACTTTGGCAGGGTGAAGGGAATTTCAGACGTTGAGGGCAGGGACAGATAGGAGATGGAAACAGAAGGCAAAAATCTTAGGTTTGAAATAAGTGTCTTGAGGCTGGATTTAAAAGTGTGATATGTAGGCTTTTGCCATAGGGAGAGAGGGAGGTCATTCCAGATCGATGGACCAGAAATAAAGAGCGGAGGCCAACGGTAGATAGGTTGGATCTAGGTATTCTTAAGGATGAGGTATCTGCAGTCGAGCGGAGGGCTAGGGAAGGAGAAGGGGTGAACAAGTGAAGACATTCAGAGGTAAGAGGGTGCTCTTACTCTCTGTGGTACGTCAGCCAGTGGAGAGTTTGCAAGAGAGGGATAATGTGTCAATCAAGTCTTCTGATGACTTTGCTCTGGAAGATCTGTCTAACTCCCACGCCATATATTCTAAACAAGTTGAAGAGTTTTCTTCTTTGTGCAAGCAGAAATATCTCGATTTAAATGTTGGAAAAACTAAAGAGATGTTAGTTGATTTTCGAAAAAATCCTGATCCTATACCAAATCTGTACATTGATGGTGCAATGGTTGAGTGTGTGCATGAATATGAATACCTGGGTACTATTATTGATGGTAAACTTAACTTTAACACTTATACAGATCTTGTAAACAGAAAATTCTATTCTCGCATTTTTTTTCGTTCAAAAACTCCGTAGTCTTCAAGTAAATGTTAAAGTTTTACAGAATTTCTCTCAAGCTTTATTGAGTCTGTCCTTTCCTTTTCCCTGATATGTTGGTACAAAGACCTGACGGTTGAAAACAGAAATATATTGCACAAAATTGTAACAAGATGTGGCAAAATTGTGGGCTGTGAGCAAATGAAACTGAATGATTTGTATGAATGCCTACGAGAGACAGAGCCTTAACAGATTGTAAAGTGATAACACTATGTGCTAGCTAAATATTTCGAACTTCTCCTTCCTCAAAAGTGTTACAGAGTACTCTAGTCAAAAACTCTCCGATATAAAAATAGTTTTATTCCAACCTCAATTCTGCTGCTTAATAAGTGCATGACAACAAATCTGATCTGACCCGAAGAGAGAGAGAGAGAGAGAGAGGAGAGAGAGAGAGAGAGAGAGAGGAGAAGAGAGAGAGAGAGAGAGAGAGAGGAGAGAGAGAGAGAGAGGGAGAAGTGACAGAGGGTGGGGCAAGGAGAAAAGAGCTCAGTCAAATGTTGACATTTTGAGCATAGATAACTATTATTCTTAATTGTTCATTTTCTATTAGCTTCGGAGATATATCTATAAATTCTATGACAATTAGGTTATTATTATGAAAAAATGCGTGCATGTTATTCTTTTGATTTGTCAGTACCATAAAAAAAAAGAGTACTAGTTTTAATTTTGATATTAATTTTGTCTTTACTACAGTCTTTTATACAATTTGGTTATGCAATAAAATGTATAGTGTGTTGGTGTGTGTGTGTGTGTGTGTGTGTGTGTGTTGGCATTCTGGTGCTGTATGGGTGTTTGTGATTTTGTTTGAGTGAGTCAATGACTACCTATGTATTGCTGATTTTTGGGTGCTTTTATTGTGATGGTTGCGTTGGATATTTGGCTACTGTGTTGTGGACCTTTTATGTTTACCTCTTTAATGTATGTGCTTGTACCGCGTTGAATTTCTCTGTTCTGTGAGATAATAAAGTGTTTTTTGGAAGGTTGAAGTTTGAAGACAGACATACAGTACAGACAGAACACACACATACACACACAGACAGACACACAGAAACACAGACACACACGGACAGAATGCATGCACATAAAAGCAGGTAGATATATCCGCCAAAGGCACAGTCATAAGTCTTAATTATAGATTGAAGTTAAATGCGTTCCATACAAAATTCAGAAATGTGCATTGTGTATGTGGGGGCAATCTCAAACTTTCATATTCTTTGAATGTCAAGTGTTAAAAAGTACCTTCCACCATACCTGAGAGATCTTTGCAGAAAGTGTTGAATATTGTAAATGCTCTGTGAAATTGCTATGCTGTTGAAAGAGAGTTGTGTTAGTAATTTATTATAATGCAAGTAAATATGTCATTTTATTGGTTTTAAGCAAAGGCATTCTGCCCACCATGCATAGTTCTCGACATTGTTTTCTCCACTTTTCTTTTCACATGGAATATATTATGGATTTTATCATATATATATATATTAATATTATATATATATATTATATTATATATATATATATATATATTTATATAATAATATATAGCCTTTTATTTTTGTAGTTACATTAGTTATACAGTTATTAATGTGTCATTCAATTACTTCATTGTATTATGGTTATAGTTGTTAGACAGTTCCTTTTCTCTGAATTGTTTGTCTTTTTGTGTCTAATATCACTTTGTGAAGAGACTTAAATTGAAGAACAACAACATAGACAGACACAGACAGACAGACAGACTCTGATTCAAGATGGCGGAAACAGCAGCTAATCTCAACGCCCGCTGAGTATCTGTAAAATCCTAAAAAAATGACGAAATCTACACGTTCCAAAAGTACGGGAGGTCGCTCCCTCAACTACCCCAAGAAAAGAGACGACAAAGAGCAAGAAACATGTGAGCAGCTCCAGCAGTACGTCAACCAGTCCTGCCGAGTCGACCAGTGGAGAAGAAGGGTCGACCAGTCCGGGATCGACCAGTGGAGAAGACAACCCTGTGACTGTGACAGCATCGGTGTGCAAACCACCAACTCAGAAGCAACATCATCTGAAATCGTAAGTCTGATGGACTTGAAAAGTATTGTTTCTAAGCTGTGTGAGCGTATTTTAAAACTAGAAAAAACTAGTGCAACTACAAAGCAATATGATTATGGACTGCAGATCAAAGTCTGTTACTCTGAAGAACACTGAAACTCAGACAGACAAAACACAAGATCCAATCACTCCTACCTATGCTAGTGTTACGAAATCAAGGCCAACTGTCAAGGAAAATATTTCTAAACCACAATCTGCTCCAGCAAAAGCTGACAGTTTAAAATCAAAAGGCACAGATAATAACATAGTAAAAGAAAAAAGAAGGGGAAAAATAGAACCATGCAAGAGGAGTGACGTGGACAATGTACATGACGTCAAACAAAGTCAACTCCACAGACTACTACAGATCTAGAAAACAGACCTCCCAACCAGATCTCCCACATGTTGCCATTGTTCATGACTCTGTCATGAACAAGGTGCAGGACGAAAGACTAGGCCTTTCCTATGGCTTTAATGCTAATTCCTACAAAGCCTGCAGAGTGGAAGAGATAGGCCAAGTCTTAGAAAAAGCACTATCCACTGCTGATAGGCCTTTGGACGGCTGTGATAGTTCACTGCGGGGTCAATGATATAAAAAAGTCGGATCCTGCAGAAGTTAGTAAACAGTTCACAAAAAACATCAAGAATTTTGCAACAAAACACCCCACAATGAAGATCGTGGTAAGCAAAATCGCGCCATTGAAAGACCATGAATTAGATATAAAATGAGATGTCTTCAATGCCTTGACGTCATCTAATCTCTTTGATGTTGATAATATTTCGTTTGTAAGTCACTCAAACTTGGACACTAGCTACAGGTCTCTGCGAGATGGGCTACACCCAACACAGGGAGGGGCCAGTGTTTTGGCGAGGAACCTTGGGAGGCACATGAGGGGACTGTTCTGGAAGACGCCCAAGAAGACCACGAGACGTCCCCCATGGCACCTACCTGAGCTCTACCCCATGCGACATTTTCCTGGCTACGTCTCTGGTGACCATGTTGGATTCTGGCACAACAGATATGATGTGTTGGGTGACTGGTTCTAAATTAATACCACACAAAATGAACATTTCAGTAACTTAGCATTTGGGCTATGACAGTTATATGTTTTAACATTTTACCACCATTAGTCAAGTCATTATATTGTATTAGATCTATTATTGTTTAAGGTCCAAATCTTGTGGTTTGATATCAAGTTTATGTAGTTTGTTTTTTGGTTGTTTTTTTTGTTATTAAAAAAAAATTCTTTTAGACTAAGTTCTTCATCTCAGTTTTGAGTTGTTGTTTGACTCTTGCATAGTTCTTTTTGGGATTATTTTGTTTGCTTAGGGGGTGTTAAGTATTTTCTCTGATGATATATGACTAACTGTAGTGCATACTTTAGTTTTTAATGACAGTCCATTATGTGCAGAACGCATCTTGTCAAAATACTGCAATGGAATTGTAGGTCCATCAACACAAATCATTCGTATCTTCTTCAACATCTTGCCTCAGTGAAGTATAAGATACTATTTTTCAGTCCCTGAATGTAGATGAAAATAGCTTACCAAAGCTACCTTCTTTTCATTATCCTTTTATTCACGAAGAAGCAGGCACTAATAGTAAAATAAAGACAGCCATTTATGTACATGAAACATTGGAGTATAGCCCATACTCCTCTCCTGTTTCAGACAATACTCAGAACATATATTCATGTGCAGCTCGAGTAAAACTAAGTGATGATCATATCGTTAATATTGTTTCTGTTTATCTGCCAAAAGGTCCACATGAAGATAATATAGATTGGGTGAGATCTATAAATCTATCAAAAGAAAAATGGATAATTGCTGATGATTTCAATGCTCATTCTCCTTTTTGGGAAAAGGATAACTTGTATGCTATCACTAGTAAGAGATTTCTAGAGAATATTGTTGATTCCTCTTTATACCTCCTTAATGACGGAAGTGTTACGAGGATTCCAGATATCGCAAGTCAGAGAGCTAGTGCTATAGATCTTTCCCTTATTTCTACTCTTTTAGCTCCACATTGTATATGGGAAACTTACAGTGGTTCTCTAGGTAGTGATCACTTACCAATTATCGTTACGTTATATGGGAGGCAAGCACATAATGAAAAAGTCAAAGATATAACTCCAAAATATAACTACAATAAAGCAAAATGGGACCTGTTTCAATCTTTTTAAAAATATACGACACCAGCAGTATACAATCTGATGACATAGATCGTTTAATGACCAATTTACAAAAATAATTTTAAGAGCTGCAGATTTTCCTATTCCTAAATGTTCATCTGTGAAGTCTGATATACATGCAGGGAACATGTGGTGGAATGAAGCCTGTGAAAATGCTGTTATAAAGAAAAAAGCAGCATTCAAAACTTACTTAAAAAATAAATCACAAGATAATCATAGATTGTTGAAACTAGCTAATGAAGCATGTGATAAAGTTATTGAACAAGTTAAACTTGAATTCTGGTCCAACTTTTGTAAGCAGGTTTGTACACATAATGATCTGCAGAAATTATGGAAAAATTTTAAGGAAATGAAAAATGGTATACAGCAACCATCTTGTCCGATCATAATTAAAGATAAAGAGTTCCCATCTAAATCTGATAAGGCTGAAGCTTTTGTCAATATGTTTGCTAATACCATGAGCAATACAAGTCTTTCACAGTCAGAAATTGCTTTTAGAAATAAAGAAATACCAAAAGATATGTATAAAGATCCTTTTCCTGATAATACATCATTTATAAACGCGCCGATTACAGTGCCAGAACTTGAGGATGTCATTAGATCTCTTAGCAATAAGAAAACCTCAGTAGGAGTAGATGCTATTTCCAATCAAATGTTGAAACATTTACCAGAAAATTGGGTTATTTTACTACATAGATTATTCCAACAGTGCTGGATAGAAGGTAAACTACCTCTAATCTGGAAGCAGTCTATCATCGTGCCCATACTTAAACAAGGTAAATTAAAAAGTGATACAAGTAGTTATAGACCTGTGGCACTTACATCACATGTTGGGAAACTAATGGAAAAACTTATTTTGAACAGGCTGGTGTATTACTGTGATAAAAATAAAATCCTCCCAGCAAATCAAGCAGGATTTACAAAAGGAAGATCAACTATGGACCACTAAGTAAAGCTGACTACTCAAATTAAGCATCAATTTGCTCGCAGAAAAAATAAACTTGCCACTTTTTTTTATATTAACAAAGCGTATGACAAGGTTTGGCATGATAGACTATTGTATAAACTAAAATGTATTGGATTGTCAGGTTCTAACTATTACTATCTGAAAAAAATTCTTACTGGAAGAACCATTCAGGCTAAAGTTGGAAATTCTTATTCCTCAAGTAGAATTTTATAAATGGGTATACCACAAGGTTCAGTGATTGCACCCTATTTATTTAATATTTTACTTTATGACCTCTTGGAGTCTGTATCGGACAATGTTGTTCTTGTTCAGTATGCTGATGATGTATGTATGTGGAAAAGAGTAACAATGAAAAAGATAACACCAAAAAGACAGTTAAACTATGTTAGAAAATTACATCAGCTTGAATTGGATAGGGTTAATAGGTATATGGTAGATAATGGCTTAAGTCTTTCTACAGAAAACACACAAATGATGCTTTTTAACAGTGGTGCTGATCCTCCTGACCTTCCTGTCTTTAATATTGGTGATAAAGTTCTAGATTACAAGCCTATGATAAAGTTTCTAGGTATTACACTTACTTCAAAGTTAACATGGCATTGTCATATTGAATATACCTTGAACAAAGCCAGAAGAAGTCTGAATATTTTAAAGGCAATCAGTAGACAAGTATGGGCACAAAATGCATTAGTCTTAAAACATTTAGCATTATCTCTGGTTCGTTCCAAACTAACATCTGGTCAAGAATTATTTTTCAGTGCCCCTAAATATCTATCAAACAAAATTCAAAGTTTGGATTGTAAAGCCTTCCCTATTGCTTTGTGAGTTCCATTTCATACGTCACCTTTAGGAACATACAGAGAACTAAAAGTACGGCCTTTAGATGAATATCGTAATCTAGCCGTTTTGAAGTATATTTAAGAAGTTCAACTATTGAAAACAATATTGCATTGGAAACTACATTCACATCTGACTCAGATTTCCCCCCAAAAAGCTAAAAATATTTCTTCTCTTGCTACAATTGGTACTTACTCTGCTGGTCTTCTCAAAGAGTCAAAAATCAATCTTAAAGAATGGCAAAATTCTACACCTCCTTTATCACCTTGTCCAAATTGGGAACTTCAGAGGGCAAATTTTGATATCAATTATTCATCTTTAAAAAAAGAAGACAATGAGCTTATTCTTGGTTCGTATGTAAAGGTGCATCTAGATGACACATACCCTTCTCATGTTAAAATTTACACTGATGGATCTCTTCTTGAAAATAATGAAACAGGGGCTGCTTTCTTTATTCCTACTTTAAATGTTGAAAAATCCTTTTATATCAGCAAAAATCATTCCATTTTTTACAGCTGAACTTACAGCTATTTTAATGGCTTTGTACTTCCTGCTTGATTTTCCTAATACTATTTTGCAGGTTTTGTTCTGTGTTGACTGGAAATCTGTTTTACAGTCACTTAGTAACTCAGAATCTAATGCTAGACAGGACCTAATAACTGAAATCAATCATTTAGTACACTTTCTAATTCTGAGAGGATCAAATGTTACTTTCTGCTGGGTTCCGACTCACTGTGGTATTTATGGTAATGAAAAGGTTGACAAAGCAGCCAAAACAGCAGCAAATCATTCTTGCTGTTCTACTGTAGTACATGTTCCTCTTTCTCTTCATGAGGGTTATGCACTGCTTCAAAATGTTTGCTGGAAACATGTTAAAAAGAAACAGGAAGAGGCTGGATATTATAATTGTTCATATCTAGATTTTGAGAACATTCTTTGTACTCACTATGGTTATCGAAAATATTGTACCAGAAAAATTGTTATTCTAATTTACAGATTGAAACTAAATGCTTTTCGAGCAAAATTTGCAAAAAATATACAATGTATATGCGGTGAAAAACTTTCAAATATCCATGTTTTGTATCACTGTCCAGGTTTGAAAAAAATCTTACCATCATTTCAAAATAAGTCGCTACACGAGGTTCTCACGAATCCAAGGCTATTGTGTGAGATAGCGTTATCTCTGATGGGATCCCCAGTAGCTTCATTTTTGTAAAATATGACAATGCATCTGTTACAGTATTGGAATCAGAATGATTCGCAAATGTTCAGGTTCTGCCTTTAGCATAGCTTTTTGTTGTTGTTCTGAAGTTTGTTCTTTTTGTGTTTCTTTGCCTTGTTTTGGGGTTGGGCTTTTTTTTGGTATTGTTTGACATCGGTATCTTGTTCCTTTTTTTTTTCCCCCTAGTACCAACATGCATCTCTTTACTTTGTAGCCCTCATCTCTCATCTTATCACCCACCCCTCCCCTCCACTCTCCCCTCCACTCTCCCCATCTAATATCACATTAAGTGAACAGACGTAAAATTGAAGACACACACACAGACAGACACATACACAGATAAACATATGGACAGACACAGACAGACTGACAGACAGACAAACACACACACAGAGACAGACACAGACACATACACAGGCAGCCAGACAGATAGACACACATACACACACATACACAGATAAACACAGACAGACAGACTCACACACATACACACACGCCTCATGCCTACACACACACACACACACACACACACACACACACATGGCTGTGAGAATGGAGGTATAAATGCAACAGGATGTAACTACTGCTGATGAGTGGATGGCTGTGACTTCCTCTTTGTGCACTGGGTTACACTGGTGTTAATTTTTGGGTCAAGTAGTATCTTGCAGGTCGGAAAAATTGTTGATTTGGTTCTGCTCACATGTTACACAACACATGTCATGCAGGGCACACCCAGACTCAGTTAGATAGCTGGGACTGGCTGAACACCAGACTGACACAGCCAGGAGTGTGAGTTCCCCTTGTGACCTCTCACTATCCACATGCAGGGTTGCCCCCGCCCCCCCCCCCCCCCCCCCTGTTTATTTTTTTAAATTATTTTTTTGGTATTGTTGTTCTGGTAGTTTAGTGCTGGTATTTGTCCCGCCTCTCTCTCTCTCTCTCTCTCTCTCTCTCTCTCTCTCTCTCTCTCTCTCTCTCTCTCTCTCTCTCTCTCTCTCTCTACATCCCCTATTGTAATTGGGTTTTGTTACAGAAATCCATCAGAAAGAAAAAATTGGACAGACAAATTTGACTCCATGATGAATGAAGTCCTATTAGAATCAAGGGAAGTAATCTTACTGGGTGACTTCAATATTGACCTAGCAAAAGTACACAATCAATGGACCCAAATTACGAACTCACTCAATCTTCACCAATTAGTCAATTCACCCACAAGAGTCACATCAAATTCAAGCACAATAATTGATCACATTTACGTATCTAACCCTAAAAACATCATAGAAACATGTGTCCCTGTCTATAACTGCAGTGATCACTATCCAGTCTGTGCCACATGGTCAAAAAAAGGAACAAAAATTCCCAAACCTGGACACAAAACTATAACCTATCGTTCATTCACAAAATTTGATGAACAGCTTTTTCTCCTAGAACTATGCAAGTCCACACTCTCGGAAACATTCAACATTACTGATCCAGACTTAGCTATTGAGTTCTGGATAAAGACATTCACTGAAATCTATAACAGACATGCCCCACTAAAAACCATTAGAATCAAACACGTCCCTAAGCCGCCTTGGCTCACAAAGGAACTAGAGGAAGCATGTTATCTTAGAGATTTTCTAAAAGAACACAAATATTATGAGGAATCAAAAAAATTAAGAAATGCCATAATCTCACAAAAAC
>CM060329.1:45036728-45041728 GCA_030674155.1 Stramonita haemastoma
AATGTAAATGTTGAAGATGATGGTGATGTAAATGTTGAAGATGATGGTGATGTAAGTATTGAAGATGATGGTGATGTAAATGTTGGAGATGATGGTGATGTAAATGCTGAAGATGATAGTGATGGTGATGTAAATGCTGAAGATGATGGTGATGTAAATGTTGAAGATGATGGTGATGCTGATGTAAATGCTGAAGATGATTGTTATGGTGATGTAAATGTTGAAGATGATGGTGATGGTGATATAAATGCTGAACATGATGGTGATGTAAATGTTGAAGATGATGGTGATGTAAATGTTGAAGATGATGGTGCTGGTGATGTAAATGCTGAAGATGATGGTGATATAAATGCTAATGATGATGGTGATGTAAAAGCTGAAAATGATGGTGATGGTGATGTAAATGCTGAAGATGATGGTGATGTAAATGTTGAAGGTGATGGTGATGTAAATGTCGAAATCATGGTAATGTAAATGTTGAAGATGTTGGTGATGTAAATGCTGAAGATGATGATGCTGGTGATGGAAATGTTGAAGATGATGGGGAAGTAAATGCTGAAGATGATGGTGATGTAAATGTTGAGGATAAAGATGATGATGTAAATGCTCAAGATGATGGTAAGGTAAATGTTGAAGGTGATGGTTATGTGGATGTGAAGATGATGGTGATGGTGATGTAAATGCTGAAGATGATGTTGATGGTGATGTAAATGCTGAAGGTGATGATTATGGAGGAGGATGTAGATGGTAGAACCGCTGAAAGAGGTGCTGGTTAGGATGATGTGAATTCTAATGATGATGATGATGGTAATGATGATGTGATCACTAATGGTGATGATGGGTATGATGATGTGATTACTAAAGGTGATGATGGTAACGTTGGTGTAGGTGTTGAAAGTGATAGTGGTAAGGGTGACTATGACGAAGAAGTTAAAGAGGACGATGGAAACAGTGATGAAGACGAGGATTGTGATCGTGACTATTGTATAGAGGCACTGAAGATGATCATCGTGACGATGATAATTATATAGGTTGAAGAGGTGGATGATAGTGCAGATGATGAAGAGAATGAGTTTGATGATGAAGACGTAGATGATGAAAGTAATGATGGTGATGGTGGTATACTCTGCTGCAGATATAGATAATGAAGATGCTGATGGCCGTGATTATGTGAATGATAAAAAGGATAACGGGGTTGGTGATAACTAGAAAAAAGCGTGTGGGCCCCCAAGAGCCTTTGCTCTCCACCATAAAGAGGAGAAAGCTGATGTGGTTTGGTCACACCACAAGACACGACACCCTAGCAAAAACCATCTTGCAAGGAACAGTCGAGGGCAAGAGAAGAAGAGGCCGCCAAAAGAAATCATGGGTTGACAACATCAAAGACTGGACCGCCCAACCCCTGCAACACCTACTAGCCACACAGGATCGTGAAACATGGAAAAAGATCTCCGTTGCGTCTTCTCTCATGTCCCCCTACGTGCTTTGGGACATGGGACTGAGTGAGCGAGTGATAACTAGAAGGCATTTAGTGTGACTTTATGTACTTGCAGAATTGGAAATGTAGAATGGATGGATATGTTTTCCGCTGTGATGTTTATCTTCCCCCTGCCGTAATCATGTTTTGTATAGTGGCCTAAGGCCGATGTACAATATAACCTTTCAGTGTTCAGTGTTCTCTCTGTGTGTGTGTGTGTGTGTGTGTGTGTGTGTGTGTGTGTGTGTGTGTGTGTGTGTGTGTGTGTGTGTGTGTGTGTGTGTGTGTGTGTGTGTCTCTCTCTCTCTGTCTGTGTCTCTCTGTGTCTCTCTGTGTTTCACTCTGTCTCTCTCTGTCTGTCTGTCTCTCTCTGTCTCTCTCTGTGTCTCTGTCTCTGTCTGTCTGTCTGTCTGTCTGTCTCTCTTTCTCTGTCTGTCTGTCTGTCTGTCTGTCTGTCTGTCTGTCTGTCTGTCTGTCTCTCTCTCTCTCTCTCTCTCTCTCTCTCTCTCTCTCTCTCTCTCTCTCTCTCTCTCTCTCTCTCTCTGGGGGGACGGATAGCCTAGTGGTCAGAACATTGCGCTGGCAATTTGACGATCCGGGTTCGAGTCCGGCCGAGGAGATTTTTCTCCTGGAGTTAACATCAGTGCTGACTCCACTCTCTCCAAAAGTCCTTCGGGTGAGACTTTAAACCGAGGCCCCGTGTGCGAACGCACGCAGAACATCTTGGGCACACGTTAAATCTTGTTCTGCTCTTCGTAAGAGTAGGCCATCGTGTACCGGTGGGAACACATAACATTTACAAAACTGCATACACACGGGGACTGGATGAAAAAAGCACAAGAGTGCTTATTCCATTATCCTCGATATAAAAGAATAAATCAAATTAAATAAAAAAATCTCTCTCTCTGTGTTTCTCTCTCTTTCTCTCTCTGTCTCTGTCTGTCTGTATGTCTCTGTCTGTCTGTCTGTCTGTCTGTCTGTCTGTCTCTCCCTCTGTCTCTCTCTGTCTCTCTCTGTGTCTCTCTGTGTGTCTCTCTCTATGTCTCTCTCTCTCTCTCTGTATCTCTCTCTGTATCTCTCTGTCTCTCTTTCTCTCTGTCCCTCTGTCCCTCTGTCTGTCTGTCTGTCTGTCTCTTTGTCTGTCTGTCTGTCTCTCATGGTCTGTGTCTCACCCAGTCAGACTTCATGACTGAGCTCTAACTGTTGTCAGCAGCAGGCTATGTGGAGTATGTGCACCTTGAATACACTGGTTCAGAACTGGCACTACAGTCCCCACAAGCGACTCAGCAGCAGTTCAGGGTCTTTTCTGGTGGGTAACCTTACTGCAGTACAATATTAAGGATTTTCTGAGGACTCCTAGCGTTGAGGGTCTGACAGAACGATCCTAGGTGTGCATCAACTGGACAGAGAGAAATGAATGGCAACGGGAACAGCAGCCATTGGCACATCACACAAGATGAGAGAAAAACCACAGCAAAACCCAAACTGATAACTTCCTTTTTCTGAAACAACCGTCACCTCTCTCCACCCCCTCCTCTCTCCTCTCCTCACAACTTCCTCAACTGCACACAGAACAGCCCTGGCCGGCGTTGACACCACCAGAATTGTACTGTGTTCATTGCCGGCTTGGTATTTCACTTCTGGCTCTCTGTCAGGGCAGACGTCCATAGCAGTTGTAGCAGCAGCAGTAGCAGCAGAGGCAGTAGCATCAAGAGTAGCATCAGCAGCAGTAGCAGCAGAGGCAGTAGCAGCAGTAGCAGCAGCAGTGGCAGTAGTAGCAGCAGCAGTGGCAGTAGTCACAGAGGAGAAGCACAAGCTGTGGAGATGGCAGTGTCTCTGCCTCTCCTCTTGGTCCTTTCTCTCTGTCTTCAGCCGTCCTTGCAGCAACAGATGGGTGAGTAACATGGAATTTCTGTCTGTCCGTCTGTCTGCCTGCTCTGGTCTCTCTGTCTGTCTCTGTTCCGGGGCGGGTTTTTTTTGGGTGGGTGGGGGGGTGAGATCATGTTTTGTGCTCCTCTCTGTCTCATGTATGTATGTATGTATGTATGTATGTATGTATGTATGTATGTATGTATGTATGTATGTATGTATGTATGTATGTATGTATGTATGTATGTATGTATGTATATATATATATATATATATATATATATATATATATATATATATAGTGTGTGTGTGTATGTGTGTGTGCGTGTATGGTTGTGCGTGTGTGTGTGTGTGTGTGTGTGTGTGTGTGCACGCGCACATGCATGTGTGCATAGGTGTACAGATATATGTGAAAGCAAAAACTTAGCAGTCTATTCTATCACGTCAATGAGTTTTTTATGGGGTGGGGAGAGGGGAGGTGCACCATTTGAGTCATGAATAAAAACCATCATCTTTTTATGTTCCAGAAAACATCGCATACAATCGGAGCACATGTTCTGGCAGTCCTTCCTGTCATTTACTCGTTAACAATGACACCAGTGACTGTGTCCTCGCTTCTGTGAGCAACAGATTTTCACATCGCAGAGAACTGGAAGTGGATTTAGGCCAGGAGAAAGTTATTCAAAAGATCACGATCCACGCTTGTCAGAATGGTGAGTCTTGAAATACGCTGTTTTCCTGTACTTGTGAAGGTAGTATTCGTTTCTACAGCTCAGTAATGGGGGTTGGTTGATACAGTCAATCTCTAAATAGGATATCTCCGCTGGGACTCTATCATAATCGACAAACAAACAAAAAAAACTGTACTGGTAAGTTGGTTCTGAGTGTTGCTTGACTGCTTCACTGGTTTGTGGGCTGGTCTTTTTGTTTTTCAATTTAAAAAGAATTATCTTTCTTCTTCTTCTTCTTCTTCTTCTTCGTCTTCTTCTTCTTCTTCTTCTTCTTCTTCTTCTTCTTCTTCTTCTTCTTCTTCTTCTTCTTCTTCTTCTTCTTCTTCTTCTTCTTCTTTCTTTCTGTCTTTATTTGGTCTTTCTGTCTGTCTTATTTATTCATTTCTTTCTTTTGTTCTTTCTGTCTGTCTCTCTGTGTGTCTGTCTTTCTGTCTGTCTTTCTTTTTTCTGTATGTCTTTCTGTAAGTCTTTCTGTCTGTCTGTCTGTCTGTCTGTCTTTCTTTCTTTCGCGTATTCATTCATTCATTCATTCATTCATTCATTCATTCATTCATTCATTCATTCATTCATTCATTTTTTTCTTTCTGTCCTTTCTTTCTTTCTTTCTTTCTTTTTTCGTTCTTTCTTTCTTTCATTCTTTCTTTCTTTCTTTCTTTCTTTCTTTCTTTCTTTCTTTCTTTCTTTCTTTCTTTCTTTCTTTCTTTCTTTCTTTCTTTCTGTCTTTCTTTCTTTCTTTCTTTGTCTTCTCTTTCTTTCTTCTTTGTCTTTCTTTCTTTCGTTCTTCCTTTCTTTCATTCTTCCTTTATTTCTTCCTTTATTTTCTTTGGGTTTTAAAAAATCTTTTTTTCTTCCCCCTCATCCTCTCCTTTTAAAAAAAAATCTTTTTCTTCCCTATCCTTCGTATCTTCCTTTGCCTCATTCTT
>CM060329.1:45049228-45061728 GCA_030674155.1 Stramonita haemastoma
AAATGTACTTTTTCAATATGTTCTAGTCTATTTATGCCCCATACCTCAGATGCATATAACAGAATTGGTTGAATTTTTATGTCAAAAATTTTAAAGAATACACTTGAGGTCATTTCTTTGTATTTGTTGAACACTTTATGTAATTGCACAACTGCTTTCTTTCCTTTTATTGCTGAATGGTCTATACCCCTTTTTGCACTAATCTTAGTGGTGAAATTAAACCCTAAATAACAATAACTATTCACTACTTCTAATCTCTTTCCATCATAAAACCATTTTTCATGTCGTCCCAGAAACCCTCCTTTTCTAAATACCATTATCTTTGTCTTATCCTCGTTTACATATAATTGCATTTTTTTTACAACACATGTGCAAAATATTTAGTTGGTTTTGGAGACCTCTGGGAGTAGTTGACAGCAGAGCTACATCATCTGCAAATAACATAATAAGCAAATCCGCAATACCAGGCAGCATTTGGACACCATGTTTACCACTTTCCTCAACATCATCAGCTTACTGATTAATAAATATTGAAAATAACGTTGGGCTCAAAACACAACCCTGTCTTACTCCAGTTGGGCATTTAAACAGTTCAGTCAACTGAGATTTTGAACGTACACATGACAAAAGCGAGTTATACATTGCAGAGAGAGAAGCAAGGAATTTTCCTTTAACACCTTGGTTAATCAAGCACTCTAGAAGTTTATTATGGCACACAGAGTCAAAAGCCTTTCTAAAGTCTACAAAGGCTACATACAGCTTCCTACCTTTTTTACTGAAACATTTCTGGACTGAGGCATATAAAGTAAAAATGTGATCAACTGTAGAATGTCTTTTTCGAAATCCGGCTTGCTTATCTGAAATCAAGTTATGAGTTTCAAACCAGTTATATAGTCTAGTATTTAATATAGAAGTATAACACTTAGAAATTATACTTAATAAAGATACACCTCTGTAGTTATCAACATTATCTGGGTCCCCCTTTTTGTATATTGGAATTATTATAGCTTTAGACCACTGAACAGGATAGATTCCTTGGTCAAAGATCTTATTGAATAATGTTGTTAGAAATTTATATACAACATTTCCACCAGCTTTCAGCATTTCGGCAGAGATACTGTCTATACCACATGCTTTTCCTATCTTAAGTTTAGATATGGCTCGAATAACTTCACCCTCACTAATGGTTTGGTTTAGATCATGATCTAGGTCTTCTGAGAGATCATTTTCAACACTGATTTCCTCTCCTTGGGTTTGATTACTGTTTTGATATAAAGATTTAAAGTGGTTAAACCAGTCATCCAGTGTAATATTATTATCAACTTTTTGTTTGCCACCACAGCCCATGTTTCTCAAAAGTTTCCAAAACTGTCGTGACTCATTCATTTCTTTCACTAAGTTATCTGTTTGTAATTTCCTAAACATTCGTTTTTTTCATCTTTAACAGATATCTATACCTTTACCTTGCTTCTACATAAACTATTCTATCCTCTTTTTCATGAGATTTTCTAAAAATGTTAAGCTTTTTCCGACATTCTTTCTTTAAGTTACAACATTCCTCATCAAACCATACTGATTTCCTTTTTTTCTTAGCCGTGAGTACCTTAAACATGCATTGGCTAGAGACTTTCAGACACTCCACAAAAACATCCAATGCACTATCTACATTAGTATCTAAAGTTAAACTTGCTTCAATTAGTCTATTTTGGATTATGCTGCTTTGCAACATCTCAAAAAATTCGCTTTCCTTTTCTTCTTTCCAAATAAATTTCTCCTGTATCATATCTATATTTAAATTTGGTATCCCTGAATCATTTACATTATGTTTATGTTCTATTTGTAAGACAACTGGTAAGTGATCAGACTCTGTTAAACTTTCAACCACAAGTGATGTACAATTTACAGATAACAACAAATTGCAAGAAACTATAAAATAATCTACTGTACTTGCACCAGACGATGCAATAAAAGTACAGCTGTCATCGAATCTTCGTTCATTTAGACCGTTTAAAATGGTACATTCAAATATATTGCACAAGTCAATCAATTGTGCACCAAAATTATTCATTTGACTATCTTGAGACTTTCTTGAAAAGTGGTCATTTTTAACAGCTATTTCATCGAAATCAGTAACATCCCCAAAGAAACACATATTTTCAGAAGCAGTTCTTGCATTCATATCACCATTCAACAAAATATAAAAATCATCATACATTTCATTCAGATCCATTAAACATTGTTCTATCCTTTCAATGCCATAAGCACCCTCCAGTGACTTCCAGTAAGGAGAGTCACTGGGGGGGGGGGGGGGAGAGAGAGAGAGAGAGAGAGAGAGAGAGAGAGAGAGAGAGAGAGAGAGAGAGGAGAGAGAGAGAGAGAGAGAATGAATGAATGAATGAATGAATGAATGAATGAATGAATCTTTATGAATGAACGAATGAATGAATGAATAGATGAATGAATGAATGGTCTTTAGTTTCAAAGTATTACAGAATAAGCATTGACATACTTTTTTTCATCTGGCCCTTGCCCTTATTAGGGACTATCAGGTGAGAGAGAGAGAGAGAGAGAGAGAGAGAGAGAGGAGAGAGAGGAGAGAGAGAGGAGAGAGAAGAGAGAGAGAGAGAGAGAGAGAGAGAGAGAGAGAGAGAGAACACATGATTGGGATAAAGTGTTATCTCTTTTTACTTACCAGTAACAACCATCCCACCCCTGGACAAGGGAGACAATCCAGCCAATCAATCACACACCAAAAAAAAAAAACCCAAAGAAAAAAACAACATTCTCTTTACAAAAACAAAAAGCAAACTAACTACATGACAACAGATTGATGAAGATGAGTTTTTCCTCAGTGTAATGAGTGACATGTTTTCAGACATCAATGAATGTCAGGACACCCCGAACCTCTGTCAGAATGGTGGAACCTGTACCAACATCACTGGCAATTACACCTGTCACTGTGCAGACGGCTTCACTGGAAACCACTGTGAAAAAGGTGACGTCACTGTGTCTGTTGATTTGTTGCTCTGTCTGTGTGTCTGTTCATTGGTCTGTTTCCTTGCCTTCCATTCTATTCAATATCTGCAGTTGCTGAAAAAACGTCTGCAGAGTTAGAACCGTGGACAGCCGTATACTCATGTCAGTCCACCAGTCTGCACCCTTTCCTCTCTCTTCTGTCTGTTTTCTGCTTAATCTTTACACACCTGGCAATATTGATATGTCTTTGTGTGAGCATGCATGCAGATACACACACATACACATGTACACATACACGCACGTACACACACACGCGCACGCGAGCGCACACACACACACATGCACGCACACACACAAGATAGGTGTGTGGGTCTCTGTCTGTCTGTCTCTCTCTGTGTCTCTCTCAGGCTTTGATGCTGGTTTTGGGTCAGAGACTGAGTATACCTATGAACTATCTGGCCTATATTTTTGTATTTCAAGTTTGCCACTTGGATTGTAAGGAAATTATGGCGACAAGCTGTACCAAAAACTGACTGTGAACAACATGTTCACTGACAGGCCTTCAAGTCAACGCTCTCACATAGTCAAATCATTAACAATGCAATAAGTTTTTTTTTAATTTCTGAGACCCTTCAGAATCACATTTGTTTTATATCCAATGGATTGGATGGCTGGGGTGGGGATGGGGGAGGGGACTGTGACAACAGAAAAAAAAATGACTGTGTGAAGAGAGTAGATGCTGGAACTATCTCCTTCCACATGACATCGCTCTGGCAAAGAGAGGTTTTGATGTACAGGAAAGTGAGCGAGTTACAATGCAAGCAGCTGAAGTAAAGATTCCTGCTGTCACAAGAGGAAAACTTCAGCTAAGTGCACGAGAAACTAAATTAACAAGAAATCTGCCACACTTACATAGTCATGTAAAAGTGATTGGGGTGGTGTCTAACAAGGGGTGGTGTCTAGCAGGTAGATGAAGAAATGAAAAGAAAACACACACACACACACACACACACACACACACACGCACACGCACACACGCGCGCACCACAACTGTCCTTGGTTCTCCTTTAGATTGACTTTACCTGTGTATTTCTCTGTAGACATTCTTCTGTTTCTTTGTGGCTTCTATGCCAGAGCCAGTCGCCTACCGTATTAAAGGGGGACAAGTCTGGATTCTGTTTCGAATGCCTTCACTCCTTTTTCTCTTCTCACGCACGCACGCGCGCGCGCGTGTTCTTGTGTGTGTGTGTGTGTGTGTGTGTGTGTGTGTGTGTGTGTGTGTGTGTGTGTGTGTGTGTGTGTGTGTGTGTGTGTGTGTGTGTGTGTGTGTGTGTGTGTGTTTATTCAAGACAAGTCAAGTCAAAATTAATTATCTTTATTTGAGAGCAAAAAATTAAATTTAACAAACTATTTTTTATCCTGCCTTCACACAAAAAAATATCAAGAATATTGACTCATAAAAAAGCAAGTAAAAGACAACGTTGTTAATCTGTGTTAAATGCAACTAAATCTGGAAAACAAGTTGAATGTAAAACTAACAATACACGATGAGACAAAACAAAAGCAGTACAACAATGCTCCATGCAGACAGGTATGTAGGGGAGAAACAAGACAACAAAGGACAGAGTGACAATTTACGAACCAAGCCTAAAACTGACTTGAACAGAAAGAAAAGGGGTCTTACAATTTCACATTAGATATTTCTTCAAAAGTTTCTTCAACTTTGTTTTTTAAAAGGAGCATATTTTAAAAAGGGTAGGTAAAGGTAAGGTAAAGGTGTTCCATATCCTAGGCGGTCGTAGGGGAGCAAGGCATCAGACACCTCAGCTTCTCTAGGGGCCAGCATATTGAGGCAGTGCCCATCTCCTCTCCCTCACTGCTTTACCTTCCCTGACCCTAAAGAGGGCAGGTACCCATTTACAGCTGGGTGAACTGGGGGGACTGTACTGAAGCCAGGGCGCGCAAACGATCACCCATCCAACTGGTAACCTCGCTCGACGCTGCTTAATTTGACTGGGGGAAAGCCAGCGCGCTCTGACCACTTACCTATCCCGTCCCGTTTAAAAAGGGAGGTAGGCTACACAAACATTCCATTATGTTCTTAATGAATAAGCAAGACTTGACTTTTACAAAGTGTTACTTATTTTTTTATAGACAGTAACATTTTAATAAACAAATTTCTACGTGGCTTTTCCATTGATTATACTGTAGACATTGACACGTGTTGAGATACAGACGGTCTCTGTGTGGGGCAATATCTGAAGCTCTGTAGTTAGCCCCTGTCAGTGTCTTAGGATCCAATCTGATTACTTTGACAGATCTCTCATGTAGGCGGCTTATAATCATGCAGTGGGTTTGTTTTACTAGCACTATCCCAAAAGGGAAAAGCATAATAAGAGGCAGAATTTGTGCATGGAATAGTTCTTATGAGTGCAGATTAAGAACATTTTTGAATTTTCTAAGATGGTTACAGTAATCTTACTGAAATGTGTTTCATAATGCGTCTATTTGTTCTGACGAAATATAAATCATTGTCAATAAACTCTGTGTGTGTGTGTGTGTGTGTGTGTGTGTGTGTGTGTGTGTGTGTGTGTGTGTGTGTGTGTGTGTGTGTGCTTGTGCATGCATATATGCAGGCGTGTGTGTGTGCCTATGTGTGCACGAACGTGAGTGCGTGTGTGTATGTGTGTGTGCGTGTGTGTGTGTTTGTGTCTGTGTGTCTGTGTGTGTGTTTCCATTTTTCTATTTATTCTGTTATTTCGAGAATACTGGAATAAGCACTCATCTGCTTTTTTACATCAGGTCCCCGTGTGTATTCATTTTTGTAAGTTTTGTCATCCGTTCTCACCGGCACAATATCCTACTCTTCCGAAAAGCAGAACGGGTTTTCACGTGTGCATAAGATGATAAAGTGTGTGCTCTGTGTGTGTGTGGTGTGTGTGTGTGTGTGTGTGTGTGTGTGTGTGTGTGTGTGTGTGTGTGTGTGTGTGTGTGTGTGTGTGTGTGTGTGTGTGTGTGTGTGTGTGTGTCTGAATTCAATTTGTCCTGTATTAAAGAAAATGTGGTGTGTGTGTGTGTGTGTGTGTGTGTGTGTGTGTGTGTGTGTGTGTGTGTGTGTGTGTGTGTGTGTGTGTGTGTGTGTGTGTGTGTGTGTGTGTGTGTGTGTGTGTGTGTGTGTGTGTGAGTGTGTGAGTGTGTGTGTGTGTATGTGTGTGTGTGTGAGTGTGTGTGTGTGTGTGTGTGTTGTGTGTGTGTGTGTGTGTGTGTGTGTGCGTGCGCGCACGGGTGCGGACATGCGTATGTGTAGGTGTGTGTGTGTTATTGTTTTATTTTGAGGATAATAGACTAAACAGTTGTGTGTGTGTGTGTGTGTGTGTGTGTGTGTGTGTGGTGTGTGTGTGTGTGTGTGTGTGTGTGTGTGTGTGTGTGTGTGTGCATGCTACGTGTTTGTGTGTGCGAACGTGAGAATGCGACGCGCGCGCGCGCGCGCGTGTGCATGTGTGTATGATGGTGTGTGTGGTGTGTGTTTGCATACATGCGCGTTCAAGTGTGCAGGCCCCTGCAGCATGCATACAACAGTGTAGGAGTGTCTAAATTTTAACATGACATTTTTAACCACGAAGCTTTTTTCACATCGTATCGAAATTGGCTGTGCATTTTATCCACTATTATTGTGTTATCTGTGCTTGTGTGTATGTGTCTCTGATATAGCCTGTGACCCAGGTCACTACGGAGAGAACTGTGAACAAGCCTGTGGTCCGGGTTGCCCTGATGGAACCTGTGATCCACAAAATGGAACCTGCACTGACTGGGACAGAGAGGGATGTCTACCTGGCTACATTGCAGACAGGACATGCCATCAAGGTAATGTCTGCTGCAGTACATCGTATTATGCTGTAGTGTATTTTACAGTAGTGTGCTGCATTCCGCTTAATTTCATTGTACTTCATTATGTTCTTCTCAATTGTATTGCTCTGTCTTCTAGTGTATTGTGCTGTAGTGTACTGTATTGTGCTGTAATGCACTGTGCTGTTGTGTATTGTGCTGTAGTGTATTGTGCTGTAGTGTATTGTGCTGTTGTGTATTGTGCTGTTGTGTATTGTGCTGTAGTGTACTGTGCTGTAGTGTAGTGTTCTATAGTGTAGTGTTCTGTAGTGTTTTGTGTTGTAGTGTATTGTGCTGTAGTGTACTGTGCTGTTGTGTATTGTGCTGTAGTGTTTTGTGCTGTAGTGTAGTGTTCTGTAGTGTTTTGTGTTGTAGTGTATTGTGCTGTAGTGTACTGTGCTGTTGTGTATTGTGCTGTAGTGTATTGTGCTGTTGTGTATTGTGCTGTAGTGTATTGTGCTGTTGTGTATTGTGCTGTAGTGTATTGTGCTGTAGTGTATTGTGCTGTTGTGTATTGTGCTGTAGTGTATTGTGCTGTTGTGTATTGTGCTGTAGTGTATTGTGCTGTAGTGTACTCTATTGTGCTGTAGTGTATTGTGCTGTTGTGTATTGTGCTGTAGTGTATTGTGCTGTTGTGTATTGTGCTGTAGTGTACTGTGCTGTAGTGTATTGTGCTGTTGTGTATTGTGCTGTAGTGTACTGTGCTGTAGTGTAGTGTTCTGTAGTGTAGTGTTCTGTAGTGTTTTGTGTTGTAGTGTATTGTGCTGTAGTGTATGGTGCTGTACTTACTGTGCTGTAGAGCATTCTTTTGTGTGTGTGCGTGTGTGTGTAGGTGTGTGTGTGTGTGTGTGTGTGTGTGTGTGTGTGTGTGTGTGTGCATGTGTGCGTGCACATGTGTGTATGTGTATAGGTGAGTAGGTGTGTGTGTGCGTGCGTGTGTTTATGTGTGTAGTTGTGTGTGTGTGTGCGCGCGTGCGTGCGTGCGTGCTTTTGCAGGTGCATATGCTGTGTGTGCATGTATATTCATACTTGAGCGCTTGTATGAGCGCATATATGTGTGTGGGTGTTCACACACATGCGTGTGTAAGCGTAGCTGTCAGTGTGTTCGGTTAGGGCTAGTAGTAGTAGTAGTAGTAGTAGTAGTAGTAGTAGTAGTAGTAGTAGTAGTAGTAGTAGTAGTAGTAGGCACTCATCAGTCTCGGAAGACTATGGAGTTGCGCTCTAGTCTTTAGAGCGCAAAGCCTGGGCAAGTATGCATGGAGGGCAAGCTGTTACCCATGCAGCAGACCCCCCCTCTCCACGGCACTGGAATGAGCCTTAGGGCTAGCAGATACTTATTTATGCGACATTGCACGTGTTGTTTCGGTGCTTGCATTCTCCTTGTATGCCAATGTCTGGTTCAATGTATTGTGCAGAGTGTAACAACGGACAGTACGGTCAAGACTGTTCACAGTCTTGTAGTGAAGGATGTCAGTGGGGAAGGCCTACCTGTGACAAGGTCACTGGGTCCTGTGACTGCAAAGACAATGTCCACTGGACAGGGGACACCTGTCAGGGTGAGTGCACGGAGTGTGTAGGTACTTTGAGGCGAAATAAAGGGTGATGATGATCATGAGGTTAATGATGATTATGATGTGCGAAGATAACGGTTGAGAGATTGATTTGATTTGATTTATTCTTGGATATTGAGGATAATGGAGTAAGCACTCTTGTGCTTTTTTACATCCAGTCCCCGTGTGTATGCAGTTTTGTAAATATCATCTCTTCCCACCGGTACACGATGGCCTACTCTTACGAAAAGCGGAACAGGTGTTAACGTGTGCGCAAGATGTTCTGCGTGCGTTTGCACACGGAGCCTCGGTTTAAAGTCTCATCCGAAGGACTTTTGGGGAGTTGGAGTCAGCACTGATGTTAACTCCAAGAGAAAAATCTCCTCGACCGGACTCGAACCCGGGTCGTCAAATTGCGAGCGCAATGTTCTGAATACTTGGCTATCTGTACCCCACGAGAGAGAGAGAGAGAGAGGAGAGAGAGAGAGAGAGAGAGAGAGAGAGAGAGAGGAGAGAGAGAGAGAGGAGACAGAGAGACAGAGAGACAGAGAGACAGAGAGAGACAGAGACAGAGACAGAGACAGAGAGACAGAGACAGAGAGACAGAGACAGACAGACAGACAGACAGTTACGGACAATATTCTCATGTCATCCAAGCTACTGAAGTTCCTTTCAAACTGGTGGAGCTACTGTTTTTCAAGCTGAGGTAGTTATTAAAATTATTTTGCCCATTGAAACAAAAACTTATTTCAGATTTATTCACGAGCTTGTTTTCAGACTGATATAAAAATTATTTCAGGCCATTGGAGTTATAGTTTTCAGACCTGTATAGGTTTTTTCACCTTCTGATGAAGTTGTTTACAGACTGATGAACAAGTTGTTCACAGTCTGATGAACAAGTTGTTTACAGACTGATGAACAAGTTGTTTACAGTCTGATGAATAAGTTGTTTACAGACTGATGAATAAGTTGTTTAGATACTGATGAACAAGTTGATTACAGTCTGATGAACAAGTTGTTTACAGACTGATGAACAAGTTGTTTACAGACTGATGACCATGTTGTTTCTGACTGAATAAATTCTCTTCATGCCAATGAAGTTGTTTACAGACTGATGACCATGTTGTTTCTGACTGAATAAATTCTCTTCATGCCAATAAAGTTGTTCACAGACTGATGACCATGTTGTTTCTGACTGAATAAGTTCTCTTCATGCCAATAAAGTTGTTTACAGACTGATGACCATGTTGTTTCTGATTGATTAGTTTATCTTTATTCTAAAGAAGTTGTTTACAGACGAAAACAGTTGTTTTGGTATTAATGAACTTGTTTACAGACTAATGAAGATGTTTTCTTATATATTAAGTTGATCTCAAACTAAGGACTGAAGAAGTTTTCTCTTCAGACTGATGAAGACGTGTTCAGACCGATACAGTTGTTGTTCCCTGTCTGATGAACTAGCTGCCTTCCAAGTAATGAGTTTACACGGATAAAGTTCCCCCGTAGGGATGCCGGGGGCCTAGAAAGCGAAAAGTCCGGGTCGGAAGTGTGTGGTGGTTTGATCCCCGTTTGGGCCAGAAACTTTTCCACATCCATTAGACCATCAGTGGTGGTCTGGGTGCTAGTCTTTCGGATCAGTCGCTAAAACGAGGTCCTGTGAGTTACACATCATCATTTAGCGCACGTGAAAGAACCCACGACAACAAGAGAATTGTCCCTGGAAAAATTCTGTAGAAAAAAGCCACTCTGATTGGGAAACAAAATCAGTTACAGTCAGGAAAAAAAAAGGTGGCGGTGCTCTTGTTGCGACGAGCTCTCTCCGGGGAGAGCAGCCCGAATTTCATGCAAAGAAATCTGCCGTGACTGAAAGTGGTATGAAATAAAATAAATAAATAAATAAACACACTTTCGCTCCTAGGACAGATATAATGGTAGCTGTCTGAGAGAAAGAAGAAGAAGAAGAAGAAGAAGAGAAGAAGAAGAAGAAGAAGAAGAAGAAGAAGAAGAAGAAGAAGAAGACACTGATAAATTCCTTGCTTTCTGAACGATTTTCTCCTTTCTTCTGTCAATCAAGAAAAGCCCCTATCCCTTCCTCCATCAAACGTAGCAAGGACTAAGAGAGTGTAAGCCCCAAACATTCAACCAATGAAACAGAAGAACTCAAACATGTTTTCATCAGTAAAAAAGAATTATTAAAAGCAAATAACCGTACATGACAAATGGGTGATGATGTACAGTTTAACTTCTGTCTGCTCACTGATATGTTTTCAGACGTCGATGAATGTCAGAGCAACGACCCCTGTCAGAACGGTGCATCCTGTCAGAACAACATCGGCGGTTACACTTGTACCTGTACACCGGGCTTCACTGGAAAAGACTGTGGCACAGGTGACGTTAGCCTTTATCGATTTATTTCTGGCTCTGTCTGTTGGCTAGCTGGGTTGTTTGCTTGTTTGTGTGACTTCCATGACAAGGCACAAGGCAAAAGCAGGTGGACAGGTCTACCAGCTATTGTAAAGCCAAGACTGTTATCAAGGCAAAAGCAGGTGGACAGGTCTACCAGCTATTCTTAAGCCAAGACTGTTATCAAGGCAAAAGCAGGTGGACAGGTCTACCAGCTATTCTAAAGCCAAGACTGTTATCAAGGCAAAACAAGTGAATACAGCATCATTCACGCCAGTCGTTCAGTTGAGACGATAAATCAAGGTCCTGTGTTCAACACGCAGTCAGAGAACGTAAAAGATCAACAGAAACAAAAGAGTTGCCCCCGCCAAACTCTGTAGGGAAGAATCCAGTCTGATAGGGAAACAAAATGATATACTTGCAAACAGGAAAATAAAAAAGGGGTGGGACTGCTCTTGTGCCGACACACTCTTACAGAAGAGAATAGCTCAATTTTCCCGCAGAGATATCTGCCCTGACAGAAAGTGGTATTCCAGTCCATTCCATTCAAACAATAGGTCAGACCCTGTTTTCACGCTGACGTGACCGGAGCATGTCTGTATACTCATGCTCAGGGCAGGTCATAGCTGCTGAAAGCTGACAGACATGGAATTCTACAGTGACCCTACACAGCAGTGCATCTACAAGACTGGCAGCCAGACAACACACAGAACATGTGCTGCAGTCCTACCACTTCCCGAGGTTCTCCAAAAGAGGACCCAGCCTGATCCCACCCTAGTGGTCACGTCAAGAAGCACTACGGGGAAAGGACCCACAGCGCACTGCACTACAGCCTGTATTGCAGAGACTGAGCTGTCCATCTGAGGAGTGGAAAGAAAACCATGTTCCTTGTTTCACTACAATTGCTGATGCCATTGCTGATGCAATTATAGTGAAAATAGGAACATGGCCAATGGCATCAGCAGTGACGTAATTATAGATGGCAAGAAAATTCAGACCGTCCATAGCATCAAATATCTGGGAGCGATAGTATCAGATGAAGGATCAAAACCTGAAAGAGAGAGAGATTTGATTTGATTTGATTGATTTATTCTTATATATCAAGGATAATGGAATAAGCACTCTTGTGCTTTTTTACATCCAGCCCCCGTGTGCATGCAGTTTTGTAAATGGCATCTGTTCCACCGGCACACGATGGCCTACTCTTACGAAAAGCGGAACAGTATTTAACGTGTGCGCAAGATGTTCTGCGTGCGTTTGCACACGGGGCCTCGGTTTAAAGTCTCATCCGAAGGACTTTTGGGGAGAGTGGAGTCAGCACTGATGTTAACTCCGGAGAAAAATCTCGACCGGAGAGAGAGAGAAAGAGAGAGAGAGAGAGAGAGAGAGAGAGAGAGAGAGAGAGAGAGAGAGAGAGAGAGAGAGAGAGAGAGAGAGAGAGAGAGAGAGAGAGAGAGAGAGAGAGAGAGAGCTCTTTCACAGGCACATAATATCTAATCTTGGCTGACCTTTTCTTTTACACAGTGATCATTCCTCTGTATGTCCATTTAGAATGTGCAACGGGTTACTACGGAGACAACTGTGCACAACGCTGTGGTGGAGGCTGTCAAGATGGAGAGTGCAACAACATCAACGGACAATGCCAATGCAAAACGGGCTGGGAAAACGCCTTGTGCACCGGTATCT
>CM060329.1:45066728-45069228 GCA_030674155.1 Stramonita haemastoma
CTTTGACACAAACTCACTACAGGCACAGAAGTGTATGGGGAAACCGAATCTGAAGTCACCACGAGACGAGAGCAGCTGTGACCACCAAATCAGAGGCATTTTTTTAAAAATTGCTTGCTGATCAAGGATAATGAAGACGTCAAAATTCTGCTGCTGTAGAAGTACATGTACTTTGAGACTACTTGACAGGGTTGTCCTCTATGCTTACCATCATAATATACCTCGGCGTCAGTTGGGCCCGAGGGAAACAGACACCTGCAGTGTTGGCAGATAATTTGAGCAGCACTCTCAAACCTGTAACCGTTAAGTGGATGAAGCTCCACTGTGCGGTCCTAGTCTTCCCAATGGGCTCATAGCACATTCACTGTAGGTAGGGGCTGGCCAGAGCCCGAACAGTCCTATGACTTTTATGAAACTTGAACCAGCTGCCTTCCAGTCCGTAACCATAGACACTAACCACTGCGCCATGGTGGCTGGCTGGTAATGACTGACCTTGGTTACCACTACTAGTGGATAGATATATATAGATATATACTTTTTAAACTCTACAGTCTAAATGTCAAGGAAACAGAGTTGGTACGATATAAAATTCCAAGGGAGGGGGGGGGGGGGGGCACGGGGGGGGGGGGGGGGGGGCTCAATAACGGCTTGAACTCACGGCCTCAGATTATTTCAGTTCCCAGTGTCAGGCACTCTGACCACTGAGATAGATACCTGCTATCTCTTCCCTCTACCCCCTCCCCAGCCTCCTCAGCATGATTAGTGAGTGAATAAAGGAACTCTAAAGAGGAAACAAAGAAGAAAACTGAACTCTCTTTTTCTCTTCCTACGTGGATGGTTTCAGAATGTTTGGAAGGACACTACGTGGTGACCACGCCCAGAAGCTATTATGGAAAGGAGAAAAAGGAATGCGTGGAATGCAGCCGGGGCTGTGAAGGAGGCTCCTGTCATCCACACAACGGTACCTGTCTCTGTCGACCTGGGTGGACCAGCAGAGACCCTCAACAACGAAAATGTGACAAGGGTGGGTGGACCTTTTTGCCTGCCTGCCTGTCTGCCTGCTTCTCAATTTGACAGTCTACTTGTCTGACTATCCTCCCATTTGTCAACCTGCCCTCTATCAGTCGTTCTATCACCTAATCTGCCAGACAACATGCCTATCTGCCCGACATTGTCTGGTCTATCTACCTCTCTGCTTGTCTACCTCTCTACACATTTAATTATCTGCTTGATTGTCTGTCTGTTGATCTGTCCATTTGTCCCAGTATTCACCTGCCTGTCTGATCATCTTTTTGCCAAGTGCCTGTTAGGAGGATTTCTTGAAAGGTATTGGTAAGTGGATCCAGGAGAGGAAAAGTAAGCAAGATAATTATATACATGGGAGAAAACCCGTTTGCCCATAAGAGAGATTGCCCCACAAAATTTTGTTATGGGCAGCTCTTGTTTCTGTGGATCATTTGATGTGCACCAAATCACACTGGACCTTGAGTTTTTAGCCTCACCCGTGAGGTTAGCAGGAAGAATAGAAATAAATAAAATAAAGGGGCTTGTGAATGGGAAAGAGGGAACCTGGTTTCAGATGGAATTCCAGCCTCAAAACTCTTTCGGGACCTGTGTATTCTCTGATGACATCCAAACCATACCTACCTGTGCATTAAACCAAGTAACGCCCGTCATGATTTGGACTCGTTTCGACCTTGGATAAGATATGGTTGGGATGATGGCGGTCCTGCTCCTTTGTGTCGTGGCTTACACTAGTTGATCATTCAATAAAAGGTGAAGGTATGGCTCACAATCTGAAAACAAAACACTTTCTGAAGATCAAGATTTGCAATGTAACTCTGGACACACATTTTATTTGGAGAAGATTTCCTTTTCCATCTGCAATAAGTTCCCAATCAGGTTTGGGTGGGGTTTGGTTTGGTTGTTGAATGAATGAATGAATGAATGAATGAATGAATGAATGAATGAATGAATGAGGGAGTGAATGAATGAATGAATGAATGAATGAATGAGGGAGTGAATGAATGAATGAATGAATGAGGGAGTGAATGAATGAATGAATGAATGAATGAATGAATGAATGAATGAATGAGTATACAAATTCGCCAGTAGATGAATGAGGATACCAAAGTAGTGTATGGTTCTGGATCTTTTGGCAGTTTATCTCTTTCTAAAGGATTTTTTATACTTTCTTTTTTTCTTTCTTTCCTTCTTTTTCTTTCTTTCTTTCTTTCTTTCTTTCTTTCTTTGCTATTTGCTATCTTGCTTCTATCTTTCTTTCTTTCTTTCTTTCTTTCTTTCTCTTCTTTCTTTCTTTCTTTCTGTTTTTTTCTTTCTACTTTCTTCTTTCTTTCTTTCTTCTTCTTACTTTTCTTGTCCTGTTATTTTTCTTTTCTCTCTTTACTTTCTGTTGTATCACGTTCTTAGATTGCTTGGTTCAGATATAAAAAACGCATGAACTTGTCAAATTTACATACAAATTCACAAGATATACCCA
>CM060329.1:45074228-45089451 GCA_030674155.1 Stramonita haemastoma
TATTCTAAAGAGTGGACAGAGTACTGCTCTGAATCGTACACACTCACAGCAACAGGAGAACCGATGTTTTTCCACCAACCAACAACGACAGCTACCTTATCCCACGGTAAAATGTTGAAAATGCAGTAAAATCACTGAAGACATGAAAGTCAGCAGAGAGTGTACAGCATCCCATCAGAGCTTGTCTAGGACGGAGGAGAGACCATGATAGATGTGCACTCGTTATCTGCAATAAAATCTGTCAGACAGGGGAGTGGCCAACACCTTGAACACAGTCCCTGATTATCACTCTCCTG
Organism: Stramonita haemastoma; assembly: GCA_030674155.1. Classification (NCBI taxonomy): domain Eukaryota; kingdom Metazoa; phylum Mollusca; class Gastropoda; order Neogastropoda; family Muricidae; genus Stramonita; species Stramonita haemastoma. The sequence continues at coordinate 45,074,525 of CM060329.1, forward strand.
AATAAAGGCAACTTACAACTATGCCAAAACTACCGTACTGTCAGCCTGATCAGCCATCCAAGCAAAGTCATGCTAAAAATCCTTCTGAACAGACTAAAGCCTCAAGCTGAGGAGATCGCCAATAAAAGCAGGCAGGTTTCAGAGCAGAACAGAGCACAACAGAGCAAATTTTCAACCTTAGAACACTCTGTGAGAAATACCTGCAACACCAGCAAGAATGTTACCACGTCTTCATGGACTTTAAAGGCATTTGACAGAGTTTGGCACACAGCTTTGTGGGCATTCATGAGGCTTTCTTTTTACATTTACTTCTAAAAGCCAGTTAATTCAAAATTCAGATGTGTGTGTGTGTGTGTGTGTGTGTGTGTGTGTGTGTGTGTGTGTGTGTGTGTGTGTGTGTGTGTGTGTGTGTGTGTGTGTGTGTGTGCGTGCGCACGCTCACGCGCGCGTGTGTGTGTGTGTTTAAATTTTATTATTTCAACAAAATGTCGTGATGCTAAAATTATTTTTCTCAAAACTGACCAAAAAATCTGTTGGCAAGCTGGTACTGAAACATTTTTTGTTAAAAGTGGGACATCGGGCTTATACAAATGCATAATCTAAGTTATCCTTGGGGATTTCAATGCTAGAGTTGGCCGAGATTCAGAAGCCTGGAAGGGAGTCCTGGGGAAACATGGAGTTGGGAATTGCAATGACAACGGGCGTCTCCTGCTGGAGTTCTGCACTGAACTGCAGTTGATCATCACTAACACAATCTTCCAGCAGAGGGACAGTCTAAAAACAACCTGGATGCATCCTCAGTCCAAACATTGGCACCTCATAGACTACGTCTTAATGCGCCAGAAAGACCAAAGTGATGTCTTGCACACCAGAGTGATGCCCAGTGCAGAATGCCACACAGACCACCGCCTCGTGCGATGCAACCTCAGCGTTCACATCAAGCCCAAGCCAAAACGAGGAGGTCCCCCAGAAAGAAACTCCAGGTTGGCAGCTTCAAGTCTGCTGAAGTGAAAGCTGACCTACAGTCCAACCTCCAGTCAAAGCTGGAAGTCGAGGACTGCCCCTCTGACCCCTGTCCAGAAACACTCTGGACCCGCCTAAAAACTGCCATCCTGCAGACCTCTGCAGAGGTCTTGGGCTTTTCCACTAAGAAGAACAAGGACTGGTTCGACGAAAATGACCAAGAAATACAAGATCTGCTGGCGAAGAAGAGAAGTGCCCACCAGGCTCACCTTGCACAAACATCTTGTCCAGCAAAGAAAGCTACCTTTCGTCTTACATGCAGCAACCTCCAGCGCCAACTTAGAGTCATCCAAAACGAGTGGTGGACTAACCTCGCCCAGAAAACTCAGCTCTGCACTGACACAGATGACTACAGAGGCTTCTACGAAGCTTTGAAGGCAGTCTATGGACCCTCTCACCAAGTGTTGAGTCCTTTGCGCAGCACTGACGGCCAGGCACTCCTCACAGACAAGATGTCCATATTGAACCGCTGGGCTGAACACTTTCAAACCCTCTTCAGCGCTGATCGCACTGTTGATGACACAGTGATCCAACAGATCCCACAGCAACCAGTGAAAGAAGAACTGGACAAAGCCCCAACCCTGGAAGAGGTAACTAAAGCCATAGAACAACTGAAGAGTGGGAAGGCTGCAGGCGTCGACGGTATTCCACCAGAATTATGGAAAAACGGGGGGCAAACACTGCACTGCAAGCTCCATGAATTTTTTGTTTGCTGCTGGGAGCAGGGAAAGCTACCACAAAACCTTCGTGATGCAATCATAATCACCCTTTACAAAAACAAAGGGGAAAAATCAGATTGCTCGAACTACAGGGGGATAACTCTTCTCTCCATCACTGGCAAAATCCTTGCAAGAGTTCTCCTCAACAGACTAGTACCTGCTGTTGCAGAACACCACCTCCCTGAGAGCCAGTGCGGCTTCAGAGCTAACAGGGGTACCACTGACATGGTCTTCGTGCTCAGACAACTTCAAGAAAAGTGCCGCGAACAGAACAAGGGACTGTACATCACCTTCGTTGATTTAACCAAGGCATTTGATACTGTGAGCAGGAAGGGCCTTTGGCAGATCATGGAGCGTCTTGGCTGTCCCCAAAGTTTCTCAACATGGTGATCCAGCTACATGAAGACCAGCGTGGCCAGGTCAGAAACAGCAACGACCTCTCAGAGCCTTTCCCAATCACAAACGGGGTGAAGCAGGGCTGCGTCCTTGCACCAACCCTCTTCACTATCTTCTTCAGCATGATGCTTCAGTGGGCCACAGAAGATCTTGGTGACGAAGACGGAGTTTTCATACGCTACCGCACAGATGGCAGCCTATTCAACCTGCGGCATCTTCAGGCCCATACCCAAACCCTGGAGCAACAAATTCGAGAGCTACTTTTTGCTGATGATGCTGCCCTTGTAGCCCACACAGAAACCGCCCTGCAGCATGTAACATCCTGTTTTGCAGAGGCAGCCCAGCTCTTCGGACTCGAAGTCAGCCTGAAGAAGACAGAGGTTCTCTACCAGCCCGCACCTCAGGTAGCGTACCACCCACCTCACATTACAATTGGTGAGACAGAACTGAAGACAGTCCAGCAGTTTACCTACCTGGGATGTACAATCTCCTCTGACGCAAAGATTGATAAAGACGTAGACAACAGACTGGCAAAGGCAAACAGTGCTTTCGGCAGACTCTACCACCGTGTCTGGAAAAAGAAACACCTGAAGAAAGACACCAAGATCAGTGTCTACAGAGCCGTGGTACTGACCACCCTCCTGTACGGCTCTGAGTCATGGGTCACATACAGACACCACCTGCGAATTCTGGAACGCTTCCACCAACGCTGTCTCCGCTCCATCCTCGACATCCACTGGAGCGACTTCACCACGAATGCTGAGGTGCTCCAGCAAGCAGGGATCACCAGCATTGAGGCCAAGTTACTGAAAACGCAGCTACACTGGGCAGGGCATGTCTCTAGAATGGAGGACCATCGCCTACCGAAGATGGTTCTCTACGGTGAACTTTCCACCGGACACCGCTACAGAGGCGCACCAAAGAAGAGATTTAAAGACTCTCTGAAGAAATCTCTGTCAGCCTACCTCATAGACCATAACCAGTGGTCAGTCCTTGCTGCTGACCGGCAGGCCTGGCGACACACTGTGCATCAATCGGTCTCCGCCTTTGAGGACAATCACAGAGCGGCCCTTGAGGAGAGGCGAATGAGGAGGAAAAACCGCGTCCCCTCTACATCAACCCCAGAATCAACTTTCCCCTGCAGCCGCTCCAGCCGGGTTTGTTTGTCACGCATTGGACTGAACAGCCACCAGCGAGCCTGCACCAGACGTGGACAGTGCCCTTAATCTTCGTTCGCGAATCCAAGCCATGATGAATCTAAATATTGCTTCTGTCATGACCAGACAACTCTTTCAAGCATTTCATGTTCATGCTGATTGTGCACGGCAAAAAAATTACCTCTGAATAGGATAAACATTCCAGTCATTAACACATTAGACAAAATAAACACAGAAAAGCAAACACAAGCCAAAAAATCAAAACAAAACTACAGCAACAAAAACTTCCAGAACAGATCGATTTTTTCCCTAAAGGGACACGATTACAGTCATTTCTGTCTGCTGTCCGCCTCTCTGTCCCTGCTTCACTTTCTCTTAGTAGGCATCTGTCAATCTAGGAAGACTTTAGAGTTGCGCTCTAGGCGCCGGAGATTTTGAAGAAAAAAAATGCAAGAATGGCATGTCTTCTTTAAAAAGTCTCATTGGAATGACGTTCTCTTACACACATGTATATTAATGTGAATGTTCCCAGTGCAATACGACACCTTAGACATTGTCGTTGCTGCAATCACACCAACCATTGTTCTTCTGCTCATCTTCACCGGCATCCTGGCATTCTGTGTCTACAGGTGAGTACAACAGGGTTTTGGGGATTTTTTTTTTTTTTTTTTTTGGGGGGGGGGGGGGGGGGTTCCAGTTTCTGTTTCAGTTCTTTTCTAGAGACTGTCACAGTAGAGGAACACTTCATATCAATGACATGGTATTTAGCAAATGTGGAGGTATTTCTAATTGTAGAACATTCCATCCACATGACATGAGTTTGCCGGTGATGTCCGTGATTATGGATGTACTCCTATATAGGGAACATTCCATACACATGACATGGCTTGTGGCAATAGCAAACCTTGGGGTATCCCACAGTGCGAAATATTTCATATACATGGCATCACATGAGCCAAGGAGAAAGTGGATCCTGAAGACCTTGCACCTATTGGTGCAAGGTGTATTTTTGTTTAGCACAACATGGCATGCAGGGAGCAGTCAATGGCCCCTGGAGGTGTCCCTATATATACGGAATATTCTATGTACATGGCATGACATGAGCCAAGGAGAAAGTGGTTCCTATGGGTGCAAGGTGTTGTTTTTTTAGCACAACATGGCATGCATGGAACAGTCAATGGCCCCTGGAGGTGTCCCTATATAGGGAACATTCTATGTTCATGGCATGACATGAGCCTAGATAGTCTGTAGCTGTAGCATTAGCATATCTGAGGTTTGTGATATTTCCGCCTCTTACTTCAATGCCTATGTCATCTGTGGCTGTCTTTATCATGGTAATGTTATATATATATATATATATATATATATATATATATATATATATATATATATATATATATATATATATATATATATATATATATCAAGTAAATATAACTCAAGTAAGTATGACTCAAGTGATTGTGTGTGTCTGTCTGTGCATGCGTGCGCACGTGTAGGTGTAAGTGTACGTGTATATGTGTCTGTGTGCCACGCTCACAAGCGCATAACCCCATGATTGCGTGTTTTTATGCATGTGTCCATATGCAAACGAAAAGAAAAACTTAAGGTGTTGGAAATGGTTGTCTGTGTCTGTGATAACGATTTACTCTTTTTTCTATACATGTTGATTGTTTTAACTAGCTATGACTGTTGGTAACCCACAGGAATTTCTCGCCCTTTTTAAGATGCTAAAGATTTCGTGTATACACACACACACACACACACACACACACACACACACACACACACACACACACACACACACACACACACACTCACATATATATATATATATATATATATATATATATATATATATATATATATATGTATAATATGCAGGAACAGTGAGCATCATTGACAGACTCCTTTTTTCGTATCAAAGAACTTTCAGTGCTCGCCACCCCATCGGATGGTTGCCCTCTGACCTGATGCTAAATTTGCCACGAGTTCGGCCAGATACTTTGGACAGCTCATGTCCATCCTTGTAACAAACAGATGCTGATGTTTGACACTCTTGAAAGGCTTACAATAGTTTATATCTGTTATCAAAGCATTTTCTTCGGTGTGTCTGATTTATTGGAAAGTGTTTGAAGCACAAAAAGCATGTCTGTGGCTCCTCATCCACGTCTGTATCCTGTCTGACAATAAGATAACTTCTATTCATCCACCGTGGGGGTGCCTGGAGGCTGTCGGTATAACTAGCATCCCCACCTTCTGAAAGCATCCCCACCTTCTGAAAGCGCGGTGCTGGGATTCCTTCTTTTTCCACCACCCCTCTCTTTCCGCCTGTCACCTCCTTTTTTGTCTGTTTTCTTTCTTCTTTGACCATTCTCTTAGGTTTTTATTTTTGCAGAAAGAATTTACAGATAACAATAATTCTCTCCTACCCCGAAGTCGAATAAACTGGGTCTGACTTTTCAGGCGCTTAACGACATCTATTAAAGATGAGGATCAGTTGAATTTTGCTTTTGTGGCTTAACAAGGTGATTGTTCTGTCATTTTCACAGCAGTCGTTAGTTTCCCCACTCTTGGGAAGTAAGCTGATTTACCAATGCCAGTACCAATACTTTATCATCTCAATAAACAGAAACACTCATGTGGAATTATTCTTGCATCCACGCACTAGGTCACAGCAAGGGTTCCTAAAATCTTTTTATTTCAGAAAGGATGTAAGCCTGTGAAATAGGATGGGCCTAAGTTGTTCGAAATCTGACTTAGAATGTTATCCAGTCCAGGGAATTTGCCTTCTTTTAGTTGTGTCATTGGTTTTCGTGCCAGCATATGGACGAGTATTCTAAGACACACGATCATCTGGACTGGCCAAGATAGTCTGACAGGGAACAGTAAGAGGAGGGAGATGAAGAGGCAGACAGAGGAAACGATGGGAAGACAACATCAGAGAGTGGACAGGCCTTGGGTGAAACGACCTGCTACGGATGGCGGAGGACGGTGGGGAGTGGAGGAGGCTGATTGCAGAATCTTCAGTTGTGCTCCCACGGGTCCACGGGACTACGGGACAGGTGAAGGTGAAGATGTGAATATGGACCAAGAGGAAAAGGCAGACAGAGAAAACTATGGGAAGACAACACCATAGAGTGGACTGGCATGTGTGGGTGATCTCTTGTGTGAGTATGTTTGCCATTGCACACACGCACACGCGCGCTCTCGTGTGTGTGTGTGTGTGTGTGTGTGTGTGTGTGTGTGTGTGTGTGTGTGTGTGTGTGTGTGTGTTGTGTGTGTGTGCACGTGTATGTGTATGTGTATGTGTGTGCATGCGTGCATGTCCGTATGTGTGTGTTTCAATTTGATATATGATAACATTAAGCAGTTTAAGACCACAAACAGGTGATGATGATGAATTGTTGCACATAACTACCCTAGTAATACCAGTAACAGTATATCTTTATCTATATCTCTCTCTCTATATCTCTATATATACATTTTCTCTCTCTCTCTATATATATATCTATATCTACATATATATCGTGAGAGAGAGCATGTGCTCTGTGTGCACCCTCGCATGCGTGCGCATGTGCGTGTGTGTGTGTAAAGGAGAGAAGGTGTGGGAGATGCGCCTAAGTCAGTGTATGTGTGTGTGTTGGGGGGGGGGGGAGGTAAGTCTGCATACAACGAAAGCTATGAATCAAAGGAACTGCTGCACAGGTCAATACATCACAAACTAAAGGGACTAGAACTCTTGCCCAGTCTACGAACAGGCTGAACGTGAAAACCCCATTCTTGAGTGATGAAACAATGACCAGACCCAAACCCGCAACTTTTGCAACATCAGGGCTATCAGAATTTGAAACGTCTCCTTGTCCCCTGAACTGTTGAAGCCAAAGGAGTGAAAAAAAACACACCATTATTTTTAGATTTTAAGAACCCTATCCAATCCTTTCCATTTACGTTTCTATCCCTGATGACCAGTCATGGCACGTTCAGGTACTCAAAGTGTTGAGTGTTAAGCAATTTGATTTGTTATTGCAAGATATAGCGCTATAGAAATTCCATGTATTATTATGTACTATCATTATTATTAAGACTCAATCAAACATTCTGTGATTATCTACAACTCAAAAGAAAAACAATGAACTAGCTATTTGTTCTGTGCTCTTTCCCTCATTTTACCTCAACCAATCAAACCTTATCTAGCTTGTTTCATGTAGCTAGAGGGGCGGAGCTTGTCGCTTCCCACATTGTACCACCCTGCTGCTGCTCAGTGTAGTTTGCTTGTTCTAAGGCCTATGTGTTGGTTTGGGTTTGTCAATAAATTCATGGTAAATGGTCTTTCTACCACTGAGTGTATTTTCTACTTTGGTCACATCAAAGCTGGTAACAAGAATTGTTGTGCATCAACAGGCAGAGACTGCAAGCAGGAGGAAAAAACACAAAAGCGAAGTATGATCTACCCCTCACACCACTAACCCAGGGTGTGTCCCAGGCAGAAGGGAATTATGATCTGCCCATTTTCACCCCAGGTATGTAAACAACACACACACACACACACACACACACACACATTAACCTCCCACCACAATGCATTTACCCCTTTGGGTCACAAACCCATTAACACTTGAATATGCATCCATTAACTTGTACATAGAGCAAAGTAGAAAAGAGAGAGAATGAGACCACAGAGAGAGAGAGAGAGAGAGAGAGAGAGAGAGAGAGAGAGAGAGAGAGAGAGAGAGAGAGAGAGAGAGAGAATGACAATGACAATGACAAAGATTTATTGCATCAGGTTTTTCAACCGATTCACAAAAAGGTAGTTGGGGAAAGGGACCGAAATCGAAAGATACAACAAAATTTCAACACTGTACAATATCAGCGATTCTTCGCGATTGGTAACCGAAATGCGGTATTGTTTATAATAGTTTGTGTGGATGTCACTGGCAATAACCCATGTCGTAGCAAGGACCGAGGAACTGTCACAGAGCGGCGTTAGCCATGTGGTTGTACTGCTGGCTGGTCACTGGACGTGTCGGGAAGATTCTCATCTTCAGCTGCTTTCCCGTCTTCATTTGCTTTCTTTGATGACTCAAAGCCCCTGTCCATTTTGTTGGCAAGTTTCTGTATAAGTCCCATCAACATTCTGCGATCCTCGCCGGACACAGTGGTGCTGTTTCCTGCTTCATCGATGGCAATTGCACTTTCGGCATTCGTTTCCAGTGGCTCCGCTCTCTTGCTGTTCCCTGTCCCATGTTCTGTAGAGATGTGCTCTGTCAGTGTCACAGGCGGTACTGTTGGCGTGTCACTGCTCGCAGTCATGACATCTTCATCGTAACTATCCTTGTCAGTGTCAGAGTCGAAACCCCAGTCTTCAAGCGCCAACTCGTGGGGTTGCACTGTCACTGACACTGGGTCAACACCAGGCATGCATGACGGAGAAGAGAGACGGCTTGTCGTGTTGCACGTGCAGATTTAGCAGCACAGCCAGGAGGGCCAGTGGGCGTGTAATCTTCGAATGTGTCCATGGCCATTTCACTTTCGTTGTTATAAAATAAACTTGGGGGCGTCGGGAGAAACAAATTCGAAGGGGAGACAGAATGTTCATGTTGTTTGTTCATTACACTGACCTTATGTGTCTCCACTCTCTTTTTGTCCCTTGCAATTTGCGCTTCCCCTTTCTTACGGTAAACAACACTGTCACCAACACTGTCACCGTGGCTGTGTGTAGCAGGATGCCGGTGGGCCGGCGACAGGTGTAACACAATCACAGTTTGATTCTCTCTGCCGTCGATTTTATACGATGTCAGAGACATTTCCTGCAGGAAGGTGTTCAAAACTGTTTCTAGAGAAGATGGTGGTCCTGTCACAGGCATACTGGAGGTCTTTCTGTAGAAAATAGGAACTTTCTTTTCTCACTTTTGAGACCACATCTTGCGGGTAGCCAAGCAGGGGAAGCCACCGAGAAGAGAGAGAGAGAGAGAGAGAGAGAGAGAGAGAGAGAGAGAGAGAGAGAGACAGACAGACAGACAGACAGACAGACAGACAGACAGACAGACAGACAGACAGACAGACAAACAGACAGATAGACACAGACAGACAGACAGACAGAAAGAGAGAGAGATTGGGAAGAGTAATCTCGATAAAAAAGCATACGGAAAAAGACAATGTAAAGAAAGACTAGTAAATATGGCCAGACAACTTATGAAGGACTATTGACAGTCAGACAAACAGACTAGACAGACAGACAGACAGACAGACTAGACACACCAGCAAGCACAAGCTAACAGTTAACACGTTGTGTCCCCCCCCCCCCCCAGACCAGGACAAAGGCCGAAGCACTGTGGCTGAATCCTCCCTCTACCAGAACGTCCACACCCATCCTTGAGCATGCAGGGTCTGCCTTGTCCAGGATGCCAATGGCGGCACCACAGCGACAAGCAAGACAGCCCACTCACCCACACCACAGGCTTCCATGCCTGAAGTGAAACCCAGCTTTCCATGCCTAAAGTGAAACCCAGCTTTCCATGACTGAAGTGAAACCCAGCTTTCCATGCCTGAAGTGAAGCCCAGCTTTCCATGCCTGAAGTGAAGCCCAGCTTTCCATGCCTGAAGTGAAGCCCAGCTTTCCATGCCTGAAGTGAAGCCCAGCTTTCCATGACTGAAGTGAAGCCCAGCTTTCCATACCTGAAGTGAAGCCCAGCTTTCCATGCCTGAAGTGAAGCCCAGCTTTCCATGCCTGAAGTGAAGCCCAGCTTTCCATGCCTGAAGTGAAGCCCAGCTTTCCATGCCTGAAGTGAAGCCCAGCTTCGCATGCCTAAAGTGAAACCCAGCTTTCCATGCCTGAAGTGAAACCCAGTTTTTCTTGAATACATTTAAGTTACGTCACAAAACAATTGCTGGGAAGTTGGCTTTTTTCCCCCATGGGGTCTACATATTTAGAACTCATCCCAAGTTTTTTGTTTTCAAGTATGACAGAGGGTAGAACAGTGAAAGCAGTGGTAACTGCCAGCCATGCAAATGATGAGAAGACAAAAGTGGTGTTTATGGTCTGTTAAAAATCGAGAATCTTGATCTTATTCATGAAGTCAGTTTGTTTTCTTTTTTATGAACTTACATAACAGGAACCAGTTTGATGAAAGCGTGGTGGCATCACTATCGGCAGACTTACTCCCTGTCGTGTTGGTCAAAACCGACAACCCGCCAAACAGCTGTCATTTTGCCTTTTTTATTTCTTTTTTCTTTATTTTTTTGTTTCCAGGATAACGACCATGTACTCGTGTATCATTTTCTTTACATCCAGTCTCCCTTGATGGCATTTTTTCTAAACACTTTTACGATTCCTTTCTGATAATATATCTATTTACATTACACATTGGCAGTGTATATTTCTTCAAAAAAAAAAGCTTTTAGAGTAGCATATTTGTTTCATATACCACTATTATTGATGTCATTGCAATACCTGTAACATTTTTGCCCTTTGATAAACATTTGCTTGATATGCTATTACGGTATCTATGATACATGTCTACATTTCAAACCCATGTCACAGACATTTTCAAAATACCTATACAATGTCAAAGTTATTTCATACTGTGGTGAGGAATTGTTGATTTATTCATATGAAAATAAAGTAGAGGAAAACAAGTGCAGATGAACCTTGACAACTTCATCATCAAAATAATTTTATCAAAGATTCGAAATTAAAAGAAAATAACCAGTGATAAAGAAGCTTCTTTGGAAGAGAGCACTCGAGGGTTTATTTGGCCTGACTTGACCCAAGTTCTGGTTCCTGGTTGAGCACTCTTCAACGGTCCTGGCAGAGATTCGAACTTTACCCACTGTGATACCTTACAGCAAGACACTTCTCCTAGTTTACAAGTGTCTGTCGCATTCACAGGAATGTTGATGTTCGTGTGGCCTACCAGAGCTGCCGTCAAAAATTAGAATTGGAAGAGGGGGGAAAAAAACAAGATTGTAAAAAAAAATATAAGAAAATACTCATCGAGTAAATCTTTGTGCTTTGTTTTCGGTGATCCATTTGAAAAAGACGGTGTATTCTAACGAATTTCAGTTACTCTAAGATATCAATGTGCTTGTGGAGCGTTCATTTTTTTTCTTCTACGGATTTTTATGTGTGTATCTTTTTATGTGTGTATCTTTTCCATTTAAATTTGGTACATTCAAATTTTTATTGTTTACTTTTTTCAATGGTATTGGTTTTTGTATTTTGAACGTTTAAATTAATCAAATATTTGGTGGCTTTTTAAATTAAAAAAAATCCATTTTCTTTTTTTTTGTTGTTTAAATTTTTCCTCGGATATGGGTTTTGTATTTTATACTTTCAGATTTGGTACATTCAAATTTTGTTTCCTTGCTTTCTTTTCTTTCACGTTCATGGCTTTTATATTATGAACATTCAAATTAATTTGGTATTTGGTACATTACTTTTTTCTTTCTTTCTTTTTTTCTTTTTTGTTTTCTTCCCTGTTTTTTTGTATTTTGTGTATTCAAATTTAATATTTAGTACATTTGATATTTTTGTATACAGATACGGTTTTTGTAATTGATGATTTTTGTTTTGCGGTACATTTCCTCATGAAATCAAGACTTCAACGTTTTCTTTACTTCTTTATGCTTTTGTTTTGACTGAAAATAAATAAATATCACGTATGATCTTCAGTATTGATTTTGTCTTTGGGGATGACAGGACTGGTGATGTTGTTGTTTATTTCTTTCTATGTTTTTTCTATCCTTTTAAAATTATGATATTAATTTTGCTTGTTTTCTATTTTGCATACCGACTTACAATCCGTAAAACCAATTAACCAATTCGCAGTTCACAGTAGGGACATTACTCCTGTACTTTCAGAAAGTAGGTCTAAACAGGTATCTGAAGTGGTAAAAAGCTAAAGTGCAACAACAAAAGCTACATAAATGATATGAAAAAAGAGACAATAAGTAAATAAGACATCAACATCATGGATCAGGCTATTGAAAAAAAAGAATAATACAATGATTCAAGATGAAATTATTATGACACTCTCACCAGTCTACGAAAGATAACTGCTCTCTACCAGAAAATATATAGCTATATAGAGTTGTTTCCATTTTACACTGACGGAGATAGCTATACAGAGTTGTTTCCATTTTACACTGACGGAGATAGCTATTAGAGTTGTTTCCATTTTACACTGACGGAGATAGCTATTAGAGTTGTTTCCATTTTACACTGACGGAGATAGCTATACAGAGTTGTTTCCATTTTACACTGACGGAGATAGCTATTAGAGTTGTTTCCATTTTACACTGACGGAGATAGCTATTAGAGTTGTTTCCATTTTACACTGACGGAGATAGCTATTAGAGTTGTTTCCATTTTACACTGACGGAGATAGCTATTAGAGTTGTTTCCATTTTACACTGACGGAGATAGCTATTAGAGTTGTTTCCATTTTACACTGACGGAGATAGCTATTAGAGTTGTTTCCCTTATACACTGACGGAGATAGCTATTAGAGTTGTTTCCATTTTACACTGAGGGAGATAGCTATACAGAGTTATTTCCATTTTACACTGAGGGAGATAGCTATTAGAGTTGTTTCCATTTTACACTGAGGGAGATAGCTATACAGAGTTATTTCCATTTTACACTGAGGGAGATAGCTATTAGAGTTGTTTCCATTTTACACTGACCCAGACGTCAATTGATTGCACAATGCCCAAAGGGTTTCCCCCCCTCCAGTAACTCTTTGAGCTACAGAGAAACAAAAAGCATACTTATCAGTAAATGCAAATTAGTCATGTACTTTCAGGAAATGTACAGGTATAAGAAGTGATAAATGAGAACAACAAAAGCTACATATGATAGGAGAAATGAGCCAATTTTTTTCATTCTTTCATTCCAACGGGAATGGAACCCGGGTGGTCAAATTGCCAGCGCAATGTTCTGACCACTAGGCTATCCTCCCCCTTAATGTTACTGCTGCTGCTGCTCTGGATACAAGTTCTGGCCCATTACAAACTTACTCCAAGTAAGAGCCAGCCAGACTAAAAACAAACAAACAACAACAACAAAGAACAGCATTCAAACCGCATAAACAAACAAAATAATCCCCCAAAAAGGGTCAACCCCACTATGACTGATGGCATTCAAGTCTGCGACCTTCCAACTAGAAATCCCAAACACTGACCACAATACTATAATGGTTAGCAGGCTGGGTTTTTCTTCTTCTTCTTCTTCTTCTTCTTCTTTCTTCTTCTTCTTCTTCTTCTTCTTCTTCTTCTTCTTCTTCCTTCTTCTTTTACTTATCTTTTTATTTCATTGAAGTTGGTGTTGTTGGATCTACTTCACAGACATCATGCTGTGTAGGCGGTGTTATCATCTATGTTACTGGCTATAGCAAGTATATAATTTTTCCTGCCAAAAATGTAAAGGTTAACGCACATTAAGAGATGTGTGTGGTTGCTTGCATGCATAGAACACCTGTTTCTAGTCTCATCTGAAGACCTTGCAAGGGAAAGGAGTCCAGGAACCAGCTTTAACTCAAAATGAAAAGATCCCCTCAAAAAAAAAAGGAAAAAACCTAAGAGAGGATTTGAACCCACCATCCACTATGATTCATAAGTCTGTCACTCTGGACACTCCATTGCTCTCCCCATCCTCACAGTCCCCCCCCCCCCCACCCCCTTTCCTCACCTTCCTTCCCTTACTTCCCAGTTTGACCAGCTGCAAAACAAGGAAGATATGCCAGAGCACTGGCTGTGCTGTTACCACAACAGGAAGTTCGGTCAACATCACGCCTATGTTTCCATCACCCATCTGCCAGCAATGACGCAAGCAGCGATGTGTTCAGTAGTCGTTCAAGTGGGCAAGTTCCGTTCTATCGCTCTGCTCGTGCTAAAACAGTGGGACAAAACAGGCAGTTGTAACCTGGGCTGATGCCCTCTCTCTCTCTCTCTCTCTCTCTCTCTCTCTCTCTCTCTCTCTCTCTCTCTCTCTCTCTCTCTCTCTCTCTCTGGTCCTGATTTTTTGCTATTTTTTTCATTTTCATTAGTATAAATATTTTTTTAATGCATAGAGTTTGATTTAAAATTGGTTTGTATTTATAATTTTAAATGTTGTTTCGCTCCTATTTGATTTTTAAAAAATAATTTTTTATACAATCTTGCTCTTTTGTTTGTTGTTTGCCTTTTGGGGTTTTCTTTTTCTTGTAAGGATTGGCTACATTATGAGTTTATAGATAATTGATGATGATTGTTTTTTTTTTTTTTTACAGAAGTGAGAGTGTTTCGAAATATTGACTAGTTTGTTCTGATGTAATTTGAAGATGCTCTCTCTCTCTCTCTCTCTCTCTCTCTCTCTCTCTCTCTCTCCTCTCTCTCTCTCTCTCTCTCTCTCTCTCTCTCTCTCTCTCTCTCTCTCTCTGGGTTTTCTTTTCCTTGTTAGGTTTGGTCAAATTGTGAGCTTTTAGATTTCAATGATGATAGTTATTTTTATGGAAGTGTGAGTTTTTTGGAATATTTTTGTTGACTGGTTTGTTTTGATGACGATGTAATTTTGGATGCTCTCTCTCTCTCTCTCTCTCTCTCTCTCTCTCTCTCTCTCTCTCTCTCTCTCTCTCTCTCTCTCTCTCTCTCT
>CM060329.1:45089551-45092051 GCA_030674155.1 Stramonita haemastoma
TGTTGAGGACTACCTGCAGCATGATCTTGCTAGGATGACTTATGAGACTGATGGTTCTGTAGTTCTGGCATTGTTTGAGGTTTCCTTTCTTTGGCAGGGGTATTACAAGAGACTGTGTCCATTCTTTTGGCCATTCTTTGGTGTCGTGGATCTTCTGACAAAGTTCTGTGAATCGCCTTGCTGTTTCATTCCCTCCATTTTTTATGAGTTCAGCTGGGATGTTATCGATTCCAGGGGACTTCCCCTTCTTCAATTGTCTAATAGCTGCATCTACTTCACACCTTAGTATTGGTGGGTCTTTATCTTGGTGTTCAGGGGGTTTGTCAGAAACTATGTTGGTATCTGGGCGTAGTGGGTAGTTGTACAATCCCTCACAGTATTCTGTCCAGCGTTGGAGGATGGCATTGTTTTTCCGTTAAAAGATTTCCTTCTTTGTCTTCAATAACAGAGGCTTTAGGCTGTGTGGTTTTCGTTAGTGCTTTCAAAGTGTCGTAAGCTGTTTTGCTGTTTCCCTTGGTCATTCCAGCTTCGATGTTGTTGCATTGTTCTTCTACCCACGCTTCTTTGGCTTCTCTCATCTTTTTCCTCACTTCTCTGTGGCTATCCATGTACTTCTTGTAAGCTTCTTGACTTGTGAACTTTTGTTTCTTAAGTTCTCTTCTTTTGTCGCAGAGGTCAAGAACCTCATTTGTCACCCAAGGTTGTTTCTTTGTTCTGCTTCTTCCTAATGTTTCTTCTGCTGCTGTTGTTAGCACTTCTTTGATGTTGTTGGCCAATGTGTCCACATCATTGTCGATGGCTGTGAGTGCGGCGAACTTTCCTCCAATGTTGGCTTGGAAGATCTCAACCACTGTTGGGTCTTTCAGTTTTTCCAGGTCGAATCTTATGCGTGGGCTTTTTGGCTGTTGTTTTGTTTTCAGTTTCAGCCTGATGGTGGTAAGTACAAGGTCGTGGTCACTGCCAATGTCAGCTCCTGGGAATGTTCTTGTGTTTGCCTTGTTTATGCTGGATTTGAATCTTTGGGGTGACAGAATGTAATCAATTTGATTATGAATCAGACCATTTGGTGAGTGCCAGGTTGATGTTCTGGATGGCTTGTGAGGGTGGAGTGTGTTAGCCAAAGTCAGTTTGTGCTTCTTTGCGAATTCCAGCAGCCGCTGTCCTCTGTCATTTGTTTCTCCCAGTCCAAATCGTCCTGTGGTTCCTGCCCAGGTGTCATAGGCATCAGGTCCCACCTTAGCATTCCAGTCGCCTTCCACAATAAGGATGTCTTTTTTGGGCGTTTTGGAGATGACGTTTTCAAGTTCTTCATAGAATTCTTCTATCTGATCGTCATCGTAGTCAGATGTTGGAGCATACACTTGGATGATGGTGAGATTCTGGGGTTTTGCAGAAACTCTGATTGAGATGAGTCTGCTGGATACTGGTGTGCAGCTGATGATGCTTGACACAATCTCTTTCCTGACAATAAAGCCTACTCCATGTTGATGTAGTTTTTCTTCTCCGCTGTACCATATTTTGTGGCCGTCTTGCGTGGTTGTTTCTCCAAAGCCAATCCATCTGACTTCCGCAAGCCCTACTATGTCCCATTTATACCTCTGTAATTCATGTGTAAGTTCCTGTACTCTTCCTGTTTGGTACAGAGTTCTTACATTCCATGTACCAATGGTTGTCCCTTTATCTGGAAGCTTTAGGGTTTGTTCTGCCCCAGTAGCACACTTGTCACTCCCACCCTGGAGACTTGCAGTGGGTAGCGCGGTCGTTGTTGATCCGGGCCTCGACCGATCCGGCATGTCTTTCTGTTTTGTTTTACTCATCATGTCCTTGCAGTGGGCTTGAGGAAGCTTGGTGGCGCCCATCTCCTCTCCAAGACTCCTACTGGTGGTTAAGAATGCACCAGCCCCTCACAACGTTTCGCCCGCCAGTAGAAGCGGTTACCGGGGTGTGGGTGGGTTAAGGACCCGGACCCAGAAGTGAGAGTTGAGTGCCAAGTGAGGACCAGTGCTCCCGTCCATCCCGAAGGATGCTACTGCCAGGTTTACAAAGGTACCACCTCTCCTTAAGCACCCCATACACCCCTCTTATGTGTTTGTATGTATGAATACATACAAACTGAAAAAATACATGTATACAAACCGATGAATACATACAAACTAAGAAATACATATACAAACCGATGAATACATAAAAACTTTTTAAAATACATGTATACAAACCAATGAATACATACAAACTAAGAAATACATATATATACATATACAAACTAATCAATACAAGCAAGCTGGACAGTACAAGCCAGTTCACAGGCAGGGGATTTTCGTGACCGCAGCAACAACAAGGTTAATATAACCCCAAACCTTGGCAGCCCATTGCCGACAGGAGCCAGAATCCCTCGCTGGCTTCGTATCGGCCCCAGGGGGAATATATATGGCGTGTAGCTAGACGTGTGATGGAGGGATCTGCACTGGGTCTGAAGACTCGTTTGCTCCTTCCTAAACAG
>CM060329.1:45104551-45107051 GCA_030674155.1 Stramonita haemastoma
TATTTTTTCATTGAAATAAAACCTTGATTCTTGGCAGCTGAACACACACACACATGCACGCACGCAGCAGCACGCACGCACGTACACACACATCACACACACGCAGCACACACAGACACACACCAACAGCACACCACACAAACAACACACACACACACTACACACACACACACACACACACACACACACCACGACACACCACCACACACACACAACACACACCAAAGGTGCAAACCTATCGGTTCCGCTTTTGCCCTTCCTGCATCTCTTAGTCCTACCTTCTACAGTTAGAAAGAGCTCCGAGGTTCGTAAAACCGTCAGGGTTTTTGCGTATATCGACCGGATTTTTGCTCATCATTTAGGTAGCCATATCACATTAAGTCATATTAAGTGGTTACTGTGGTAGACGTTAAGTGGTCACATTAAGTGGTCACATTAAGTGGTATACTACCGGATTTTTGCTCACCATTTAGGTTGCCATATCACATTAAGTCATATTAATGGTTACTGTGGTAGACGTTAAGTGGTCACATTAAGTGGTCACATTAAGTGGTATACTACCCGGATTTTTGCTCACCATTTAGGTTGCCATATCACATTAAGTCATATTAAGTGGTTACTGTGGTAGACGTTAGTGTCACATTAAGTGGTCACATTAAGTGGTATACTACCCGGATTTTTGCTCACCATTTAGGTGCCATATCACATTAAGTCATATTAAGTGGTTACTGTGGTAGACGTTAAGTGGTCACATTAAGTGGTCACATTAAGTGGTATACTACCCGGATTTTTGCTCACCATTTAGGTTGCCATATCACATTAAGTCATATTAAGTGGTTACTGTGGTAGACGTTAAGTGGTCACATTAAGTGGTCACTTTAAGTGGTATACTACCCGGATTTTTGCTCACCATTTAGGTTGCCATATCACATTAAGTCATATTAAGTGGTTACTGTGGTAGACGTTAAGTGGTCACATTAAGTGGTCACATTAAGTGGTATACTACCCGGATTTTTGCTCACCATTTAGGTAGCCATATAACATTCAGTCATATTAAGTGGTTACTGTGGTAGACGTTAAGTGGTCACATTAAGTGGTCACTTTAAGTGGTACACTACCTGGATTTTTGCTCACCATTTAGGTAGCCATATAACATTCAGTCATATTAAGTGGTTACTGTGGCAGACGTTAAGTGGTCACATTAAGTGGTCACATTAAGTGGTACACCACCTGGATTTTTGCTCACCATTTAGGTAGCCATATAACATTAAGTCATATTAAGTGGTTACTGTGGTATACGTTCTGTGGTCACATTAAGTGGTCACATTAAGTGGTACACTACCTGGATTTTTGCTCACCATTTAGGTAGCCATATCACATTGTCACATTAAGTGGTACACTACCTGGATTTTTGCTCACCATTTAGGTAGCCATATCACATTGTCACATTAAGTGGTACACTACCTGGATTTTTGCTCACCATTAGGTAGCCATATCACATTGTCACATTAAGTGGTACACTACCTGGATTTTTGCTCACCATTTAGGCAGCCAGATTCCAACTTCGGGGATATCTAAACACGACACCAGTTTGAAGCGGGTGTGGTTTTTTTTTGGTTTTCTTCTAATATCACATTAGGTGATCAGAAGTAAAATTGAAGACACATACATGCGATTTTTGTCGGGTTTTTTTTTGTATATTCATTTTTTGTCATCTCTTCCTGCCGGCACAAAATAATGGCCTATTCTGCCGAAAGGCAGAACGGGTTTTAACGCGCGAGCAAGATGTTCTGCGTGCGTCTGCACACGGGGCCTTGGTTTATAATCTCATCTGAAGAACTTTCGGGGAGTGGAGTCCCTCCCGATGATAACTCCAGAGGGAAAAATCCCCTCGAAAGGATGTCTCGGATTTGGCTCGAACCTGTACTTGATCCTGATCCATCTCATCACGAGCGCGACGCTCTAACCACTATGCTATGTATACGCATATTTTGTATTGCAGGGAGACAGGGTAGCTCAGTGGTCAGAACACTCGCTTTCCCCAAGTTACGGTTAAGCATCATCGAGCGTGGTTACCAAGTGGATGGGTGACCGTTTGCGCGCCTTGGCGTCAGTACAGTCCTCTAGTTCACCCAGCTGTAAATGGGTACCTGCCCTCTCTAGGGTCAGGGAAGGTAAAGCAGCGAGGAAGAGGAGATGGGCGCCGCCTTCAATATGCTGGCCCCTAGAGAAGTTGAGATATCTGATGCCTCGCTCCCCTACGACGATTTAGGTTATGGGACACCTTTACCTTTTTATGTATTGTATCAGGTGATATTTTGGTTTTGCGAAAAGATACAACTAAGGTAAGATACCTGATGCAACATGTCAGATTTTTAAAAGTAAAGAAAGAGTTGCAAAATGCTCAAGTCAGTGAAAATAAGCGGCTAATTTTGGGGTTGATTTACATTTTAAAAGTAAAACAAACAACAGCAACAACAAAAATGGAAAAGAAAAAAAG
>CM060329.1:45114551-45117051 GCA_030674155.1 Stramonita haemastoma
AACAAAACAACCACAAAAAAACACCCTGACATTTTGATCCTTTTTAGCTGGGGTATGTGTGTGGGGAGGGGAGGAGGTGGACGGGGTATAAACGCAAAAACTGATACGATACTGTACATACTAGTTTTCTTCGATGTAAACCTATTGTTTTGTTTTCTCAATTTTCCATTCGTCGCCCCCCCAAAAAAAATCGATGCTTTTATCAGACATTCTCACATGTGATTGTATGCCCTGTTGAGGATCTTATTTTCTTGGTTTCTTTAGTTGTTGTTGTTTTTTGTTTTTTGTGGGTTTTTTTGCAGGGGGGGGGAGAGGGAGAGAAAGTAATTTCCCCCTCCCCTCTCCTACCAAAAAAACCTCTACCAAAAAAAACCAAGACTCACTGGAATGAAGGGAAGACCAAGGGATGGAATTGTTGTACGAAAGATCAATCTGCATTTATTTCCCTTAGTATGTCAACGGGGGGTTTTCTTTTTTTCTTTGTTTAGTTTAAGACCCTGTCTCAGCGCATTCACGCGAGCGCACGTATTCGCGCCCGTACACACGACCATGTACACACACACACACACACACACACACACACACACACACACACACACACACACACACACACGCACGCACGCACACACACACACACACTTTTTTCCTGATGTAAGAAACCCTACACACAGCTAAATCTGATGTCACAGAGCCCTACACATAGCCAAATCTGATGTCACAAGCCCTGCACATAGCCAAATCTGATGTCACAAGCCCTACACATAGCTAAATCTGATGTCACAAGCCCTACACATAGCTAAATCTGATGTCACAGAGCCCTACACATAGCTAAATCTGATGTCACAAGCCCTACACATAGCTAAATCTGATGTCACAAGCCCTGCACATAGCCAAATCTGATGTCACAGAGCCCTACACATAGCTGAATCTGATGTCACAAGCCCTGCACATAGCTAAATCTGATGTCACAAGCCCTGCACATAGCCAAATCTGATGTCACAGAGCCCTACAGCAACAGTAAAATGGCTTTCCAAATGAGCTGATTACAGAATAACATTGCTCGGGGACTGGATGTAAAAAAAAAAAGCACACAAGTGCTTACTCATTATTCTCGAAACAAAAGAATTTGCCTTGCCTTGCCTTACTCAGTTGTACATTTTAGTGTTGCAGGACCATTTTACACCCAGCTGACAGACTAAATAAAAAATGGCAGGTGTTTTTTTTTCTCTCTCTCTCTCTCTCCTCTTCTCTCTCTCTCTCTCTCTCTCTCTCTCTCTCTCTCTCTCTCTCTCTCTCTCTCTCTCTCTCTGGTCAAGACTACCTTGAATTAAAAAACAAATTACAACAGACTAGCCCAACACGTAGCCGTACTGGGGGGCTGTGAACCAAGGGACGCGAGCGATCGCTATTAGTTGATAGAACTGTGCGCATTTACTTCCCTTAGGAGGTCAGGAGTGAGACTTTTATGCCCGTGTGTGTGTGTGTGTGTGTGTGTGTGTGTGTGTGTGTGTGTGTGTGTTGTACTTCGCGCGTGCACGAGCTCACACACATAAACATTCTATTCTATTCTATTCTATTCTATTCTATCATATCATACACGATATGATATATGATATGGTATGATATGATATGATATGGTATGATATGATATGATATGATATGATATGATATAATATGATATGATATGATATGATATGATATGATATGATAGTTTCGGCTGGCTTTCCCCGAGTTTCTAAAGTAGAAAAAAATGCACTGTGTACTTGCTTCCGGAGTTGATGCCAATCGAACTGAATGTCAAAGTCCTTCGGATGAGACTGTAAACCGAGGTCCCGTGTGCGAACGCACGCAGAACATCTTGCGCACACGTTAATTTCCCGTTCCGCCTTTCGCAAGAGCAGGCCATCGTGTGCCGGTAGGAGCGGATAACAAAATTATATATAAAAAAAACCCAGCATGCACACAGGTGTCGTGTTTAGACACCATCCCTGAGGGGAAAAAATAAAATAAAATAAAATAATGGGTAGGCGCTGTACTTGTGGCGACGCGCTCTTCCCGGGGAGAGCAGCCCGAATTTCACGCAGAGAAATCTGCTGTGACATAAAGTGGTATCAAATAAAAATAAGAAATAAAATAAAATAAGAAAGATCAACACCAAGGTAGTCAGTCACAAGAAAGTTGGGAGTGATCATCAACTGAAGATTGCTTGTGTTCCTACAGTGCTGGCTCTGAGGATGCATAGTTAGGAGGACTGCAAACGACAAAGGACTGAGGGCCGCACAGACAGTGTTTGCTGAAAAAAAGAAAAGAAATATTCCAACCTACCAAATTTGTACAAAATTGCACGAGTTTTGAGCCTGTTGCTAGTGTTGCTGTTGTCGGGTTTTCTTGTGTCTGGTGATGCCTTAGTAAGTGTGTTACGAATGCTCGAGTGTTTGCTTTTTTTTTTTTTTAATAGGAGAACGAAACAAAAAATAGCAAAAAAATAAACAAAGGTGGT
>CM060329.1:45119551-45124551 GCA_030674155.1 Stramonita haemastoma
GATAGTGTGTGTCTGTGTGTGTGTGTGAGTGTGTGTGTGCTTGTTTGTGTGTGTATGTGTGTGTGCGTACATACGTGCGTGCGTGCGTGCATTGCAAGTTAGGATATGTGTGTGTGTATGTCCGTGTGTGTGTGTGTGTGTGTGTGTGTGTGTGTGTGTGTGTGTGTGTGTGTGTGTGTGTGTGTGTGTGTGTGAAAGAGAGAGAGAAAGTCAGAGAAACAGACAGAGAGAAAGAGAGACAGACAGACAGACAGAGACAGACAGACAGACAGACAGAGACAGACAGACATACAAACAGACAGACATACAAACAAGACAGACAGATGAATGATCGCTTTTCATGGTATTTTTCTTCTTTTTTTCCCCCTACCATACCAACCGTCATGGTGGGTAAAAATAAAACTGTTGTACAATTATATAATTATACAACATACATCCCCCATTGATGAACCCCCCGGAACTTCTCTAGCCGAGGAACAAAATTAACACCCTAACCCAAAACTAATTTCTGCCATAGGGGCCTAATACGTTCTGACTGTTAGCCTTTCACGCTGTAATTGCCCTTCGTGGGATGATTAACTAAGCAAAGTAGATTCGACTTTGACTTCTAAATTAGAGAGAGAGAGAGACGTGAGGGAGAGAGGGGGAGGTAGGGATGGAGGGGAGAGAGAGGGGGGAGGGAAGGAGGGAGGGAGGAGGAGAGAGAGAGAGAGAGAGAGAGAAGAGAGAGAGAGAGGAGAGAGAGAGAGAGAGAGAGAGAGAGAGAGAGAGAGAGTGAGGGAGAGAGGAGGGAGGGAGGGGATGGAGGAAGAGATAGGGAGAGAGAGGGGGGGAGGGAAGGAGGGAGGGAAGGGAGGAGAGAGAGAGAGAGAGAGAGAGAGAGAGAGAGAGAGAGAGAGAGAAGAGAGAGAGAGAGAGAGAGAGAGAGAACTCTGAACTCTGAACTCTGAACTCTGAAATACTTTAATGTACTTCGGCCATAGGCCACAATAGAAGCAACAAAAAAATAAAGAAGGTGGGTGGTGGCGTGGTGATGACACATATCCTCATAATAACTGTCAACATGTACATATATACAAATAGTAGCGCACATACATAACATAACATAGCATCATCATCATCATCACTATCATTGACCCAGTTGTCATCTCCATCATCTCATCATTATTACAGTTACGTGCGCGCGTGCACTCACACACACACACATACACACACATACACATACACACACATACACACACACACACTCCCCATATACATACCCTTCCAGAGAGAGAGAGAGAGTCCAAAAACAGTTTCACTTCAGGTCCCTGACCCCATTGCTTGTGAGAGATAAAGAGAAGAGTTTTCTGTCTGTCTGTCTGTCTGTCTCTGTCTGTCTGTCTGTCTCTGCCTGTCTCTGTCTGTCTGTCTGTCTGTCTGCCTGTCTCTGTCTGTCTGTCTGTAAACAAGACAGAGATACATATCATTCACACTCACGTAGCGTCCATACTGACAAGCCTCGGGTGTGATGTAAAGGTTGCATGCCTGTCAATACAAGTTGATAAACAAGGTTAATTAAACCATCACCGCTGAGAGCAAAGTAACGAAGTGAGAGGCTGTGACTGGGACTATGATCCGTGGTTTTCCCACTCATAGAATTCCAATTTACACCTTAGTCTTTAGTGATCGACTATGACTCTCTGACTAGTAGGAAGCTTGACTTGCACAGTCCTTTTTGTGCTGCAGCCCTGGGGGCTAGTTGGCCTTTGGAGAACATCTCCAACGCTGACTGTCTTTTATGCCCTCTAGGCCGAGAGAGAAGGGGGTGTGCTGTGGGCAAGGCATCTCCACTATAATCAAATTTCTGCCCAATTTCCAAAACAGCAGCTGCCTCATCTGCTGTTTCGGAGGTTATCGTCGAGCACGATGGACAAATAATTATTTTAGATTTCATTATATATTTTTATTATATGATTGCATTATTAACTAACATCATACTTCGAGAGAGTCACGTATCATTATTTTTGAATCAGTTTTCACTGGCTCATGTTTACGCCCCCCCCCCCCCTCACCCAAAATGTATGATTGTATACTGTATATAGTAGTTAAGTCCCCAGAGGAGGAGGCTACTGCCTCGAAAATTGAGGGGAAAAATTCCCAAGTGTCTGCTCCTGGTTTAGTTGTCTTCTGTCTGTCTGTCTGTCTGTCTGTCTGTCTGTCTGTCTGTCTATATCTGTCTGTCTGTATGTCTGTCTGTCTGTCTGTCTGTCTGTCTGTCTATCTATCTATCTATCTATCTACCTATCTTTCTCTACCTACCTATCTATCATATATATATACAATATATATATATATATATATATATATATATTATATATATATATTATATATGTATGTATATGTATATGTGTGTGTGTATTAATATCATATATATTAAAAAAATTATATATCTTTGTGTGTGCGTTCGTGTGTACGTGCACGCGTGCGTGCGTGTTGGTGTGTTTAAAAGTTATGTTTATAGATTTTTAAACAAATTATTTTGTAAACTGGTCAAGATCGTACATAAACATCGTAGAGTGCGCGTGCGTGCGTGTGTGTTTTGTGTGTATGTGTATGTGTGCGTGTGTGCTTGCATGTGTGTGTATGAGTGTATACGTGTGTGTGTATGTGTGTGTTTGTGCGGGCGCGTGTGCGCGCGCGCACACACACACACACACACCGCGCGCGCGCGCGCGCAAAAACACGCGGTCATACGCATAAATGAGCAGAACACAGGCTTGCATGTTTTTTCTTGACATTCCACGCTTATGTATCATGAAAACAAAAAAGACAACACAGTACATACTCCAATGGCATGGTACGCATAGCATTTCAATAAAGTAAAAAGGTAAAGGTGTCCCATAACCTAGGCAGTTGTAGGGGAGCGAGGCATCAGAGACAGCTTCTCTAGGGGCCAGCATGTTGAGGGTGGCGCCCATCTCCTCTCCTTCGCTGCTTTACCTTTCCTGACCCTAGAGAGGGCAGGTACCCATTTACAGCTGGGTGAACCGGGTGAACTGTACTGAAGCCAAGGCGCAGCAAACAGTCACCCATCCAATTGGTAACCACGCTCGACGCTACTTAACTTGACTGAGGGGAAAGCGAGCGGTCTGACCACTGAGCTATCCCGTCTCCCTAAGCATTTCAGTATGACAAGAAAATAATGATCACTGCTTGTCACAAAGTCTACAATCATAGGCCTCCGCACATAGTACAAGGTCTTCGGAAAATGGAAAGATACCAAGGTTAGGAGGGGGTTAGAGATGGGGGGGACAGGGAGGGACAGAGAGAGGGACATGGAGAGGTTTCAACAAGGGACAGAGAAGAGTGTCACGGACTCCGCCCACTTTGTTGAAGGTTAACGCACTCACGACACGACCCCACTGTGTTTGTCAACCCATGTCATTTTCTCTCTGTCTGTGTCTCTGTCTGTATGTCTGCTTCTGGTTTTCTGTCTGTCTGGTTGTCTGTCCGCTCTGAGGTTCACCAATGGTGAGATTTTTGTGTATGCGACCATTTTTGCCCACCATTTAGGTAGCTGTATTCTTTTCATTGGAAACAGAGATCAGCCAATATTCCGACAACACAACAGAATCTGCTGATTCACCAAAGAGAACAGGGTGGGGTTGTAAAGGGAGGAGATAGGGGAGGGGTCAGTTTAGCAAGTCTGAGATCCACAAGCCTTATATTTGCATTAAAATCAGCTGGGAAAAGCTCCAGACTTCAGTGAAAATAAACGGCAAACTGACGTAGTACGGGCATGTCACACGAACATCTGGACTGGCCAAGACTGTCCTACAGGGAACAGCACAAGGAGGGAGATGAAGAGGCAGACAGAGGAAACGATGGGAAGACAACAGTCATCAGACAGTGGACAGGCCTTGAGTGTGAACGACTTGCCACAGAAAGTTGATAACCACAAGCAGTGGAGGAAGCTGGCTGCAAAATCTTCAGTGGTGCCCTCAATGGCCTACTAGACTACGGGGCACTGAATAGCCTAGTGGTCAGAACATTGCGCACGCTATTTGACCACCCGGGTTCGATTCCCATTCGAGGGGGGGTTTCTTCTGAAGTTAACATCAGTGCTGATTCCACTCCCCCAAAAAAGTCCTTCGGATGAGACTTTAAACCGAGGCCCCGTGTGCGAACGCACGCAGAACATCTTGCACACACGTTAAATCCTGTTTACGTTTTCGTAAGAGTAGGCCATTGTGTACCGATGGGAACAGATGACACGATTTACAAAAACTGCATACGCACGGGGACTGGATGTAAAAAAAAAAGCACATGGAGTGCTTATTCCATTCTCCTGGATATAAAAGAATAAATAAAAATAGTAAAATAAGATAGGTGAGGTGAGGTGCGGTGTGGAGAGCTGTAAATTGTTACCTGACTGTCCAAGTGGACAAGGGTGCACACTCCACTGGCCACTCTACAGCAGTGCCTCAGGCCATAAACAGAGTGGACCCTGTTGTGGCTGATGATATAATGACTGTAAAACAAGGGCTGAACTGCTGTCCTTGAGGCCATGTGATACACTTGAGGAATATATATATTGCACAAGTACATATATGCATTTACATGTGTGTGTTTATATGTATATATTTTATATATAAAGATCTAGATGCATTGTATAAATTTGTTACACATTTATTATATATCATTATATGTATATATATATATATACATATAATATATATGTGTGTGTATAATTATGTATATATATATACATATATACATATATACATATATATATATATATATCTGTGTGTGTGTGTGTGTGTGGTGTGTGTGTGTGTGTGTGTGTGTGTGTGTGTGTGTGTGTGTTTTCAGAGATACTGATTGAGGCATTATTCGTCACTGTGGACCCTTACATGAGGTATGTATTTCTAACAGTTATTGTTCATGCAACATGCACACATGTGCCTGCAAGCTTACATGAGGTATGTATTTCTAACAGTTATTGTTCATGCATTATG
>CM060329.1:45132051-45134551 GCA_030674155.1 Stramonita haemastoma
ATATCATTCCACGTGCAGAGTCACGGCGTATTTGGACTACTGGACAGAGGTCAGTTGAAGTCCGGGGAGACAGTGTTGGTCAGCGCTGCGGCAGGGGCTGTGGGCAGTGTGGTGGGACAGATCGCCAAGATCAAGGTACTGTGGGACCAGGGACACTGACCGCTGACCACTGACCATTGACTGGCTGCTGCGTGCTGCTGCTGTGGGGGAAGAGGATAATGATGGTCATGATGGGTGGTGGTGGTGGTGGTGGTGGTGGTGGTGGTGGTGGTGGTGGTGGTGGTGGTGGTGATGATGAGGGATGATGATGATGAAGATCATGATGATGATGATCATCATCATCATGATGGTGGTGGTGGTGGTGGTGGTGGTGGTGGTGGTGGTGGTGGTGGTGGTTGATGATTACGATGATGATGATGACGACGAAGATGACGGTGGTGATGGTGGTGAGGATGACCATGATCATGAGAGTTGATGATGGTCATGATGATGATGATGATGATCATCATCATCATCATCATGACAGTGATGGTGACGATGATGACGACGACGGATGACGACGACATGACCACGACGATGATAACAATGATAATGATCATGACAACCACCACGACGACGACTCCCATCACTGTCAAGGATGTCGTCATCATAAAGCAACACAGCTAGTATAACATAGCACACCTGAAGTCGGAATGCGGCTACCTTAATGGTGGGCAGAAATGGCAACAAACGCAAAATCTCACCATTGGTGGACCTAGGAACTCTTGCCGAGGAACAACCAAAAAAAGTTTGACATAGCAACACATAGATTTCGCAGGTTAGAAAAAAAAAGTTTGCCTTTTCTTATTTATAAGAATAGATTCCCTTACCTTTACTGATGTTAGTGTTATTTTTTTTTATCACAAATATTCTCCTATGGGCATAATCAGGGGAGGGGGGGTCAAAGTTCATTCCTTTGAAAGAGAAGAGTAAAACACTGAACACCTGGGATTCTAATAATCTCTGCTGGGGATATTATATGCTACAAATCAAGTGCTCTCCCTATCATAACAATGAAGTTAACTCTTAGGAAGCAGTTTCAAGTATTTTTCTTCAGCGTTTAAGAATTCTTTGTTTCCAAACTTATAAAAAATATGATGCAAGTATTTTTTGTTCCTCGGATCCCTGTTTAAAGACAGTCCCTACTTTTCTGTTTGCAGGGGTGCACTGTGATTGGTTCAGCCGGAACCAAGGAGAAATGTGATTGGCTGAAAGAGCTGGGCTTTGATCACGTGTTTAACTACAAGGAAACCTCTGTGGACGAGGCCTTGAAGCAGTTTGCTCCTGATGGCATTGACCTGCACTTCGACAACGTGAGTCTCTCTCTCTCTCTCTCTCTCTCTCTCTCTCTCTCTCTCTCTCTCTCTCTCTCTCTCTCCCCTCTCTCTCTCTCTCTCTCTCTCTCTCTCTCTCTCGCCTAGTGGTCAGAACATTGCGCTGGCAATTTGACGACCCGGGTTCGAGTCCGGTCGAGGAGATTTTTCTCCTGGAGTTAACATCAGTGCTGACTCCACTCTCACCAAAAGTCCTTTGGATGAGACTTTAAACCAAGGCCCCGTGTGCGAACACACGCAGAGCATCTTGCGCACACGTGAAATCCTGTTCCGCTTTTCGTAAGAGTAGGCCATCTTGTGCCGGTGGGAACAGATGACATTACACAACTGCATACACACGGGATTGGATGTAAAAAAGCGCATGAGTGCTTATCCCATTATCCTCGATATAAAAGAATAAATCAAATCTCTCTCTCTCTCTCTCTCCTCTCTCTCTCTCTCTCTCTCTCTCTCTCTTCTCTCTCTCTCTCTCTCTCTCTCTCTCTCTCTCTCTCTCTCTCTCTCTCTCTCTCTCTCCTCTCTCTCCTCTCTCTCTCTCTCTCTCCTCTCTCTCTCTCTCTCTCTCCTCTCTCTCTCTCTTACTATGTATATGTATATATATATAAATATATATATATATATATATATATGTGTGTGTGTGTGTGTGCGCGCGCGCGCGTGTGTGCGTGCGTGCGTGCGTGCGTGCGTGCGAGCGAGCGAGCGTGCGTGTGTGTGTGACGTCAAGTGCTGTCAGCTTTTAAAGATGCTTGTCACCTTTTAATAACATGTACAACGCATTCTGTGTAATTCTACAATGCCGCTCATAATAACTAAAGTTAAGACATTAAAGTATTCTTGAGTCTTGAACACAAAATACAAAATACTGATTTGAATTATGATATTAATACAAACATAAAACACTGACATACAAATGTACATACTTATACAAACGGAGCTATCGATACAGACGCAGATACTGATACAAACGCAGATACACATAGTGTGGATGCAAAAGCATACACTGATACAAAAGCATACACTGATACAAACGCATATACTGATACAAACACAGACAGACGCTGAAACAAAAGCAGACAGACACTGATACAAACGCAGATACTGATACAAACGCAGATACTAAAACAATC
>CM060329.1:45137051-45139551 GCA_030674155.1 Stramonita haemastoma
TATGTATGCATGCATGTATGTATGTATGTATGTATGTATGTATGTATGCATTTGTATGTATGTATGTATGTATGTATGTATGTATGCATGTATGTATGTATGTATGTATGTATGTATGTATGTATGTATGTATGTATGTATGTATGTATGTATGTATGTATGTATGTATGTATGTACGTACGTATGTATATATGTATAAATATATCCTTTATATGAACATTATGTATATATCTCTCTACATATTTATATATGTATGTATGTATGTATGTATGTATCAGCTTCTGGCAGATAGTCCAGTTCAGGTGCCTGTGGAATGGTGGCGACGTTATATAGACGACATTTTTCTCCTGTGCATGGGATCTGAGGAAGAGTTTCACTCTTTTACGGAATACTTAAACAGCTACCACAAAACTATTAGATTTACCGTGACAAGTTCACAGACCAGTATATCTTTTCTGGATATATTAGCTAAACTGCAAATGGATACTTACAGACTGATTTATTTTCAAAGCCTACAGATGCGCATGCTTACCTTCACAAATCCTCTTGTATGTATCTTCAGTTTAACGTCTATTCACATTTCGTGATTTTAGACAAGACAAATCCTCTTGTCATCCCAGACATATCTGCAAAAACATCCCTTTTCCCAGTTTTTGCGCCTCAGACGTCTGTGCTCCAGTGTGAAATCCTACAAAGGTAGATGTCAAGAAATGAGCACCGAATTCCTGAAAAGAGGCTACAGCCTGGAAAGTCTAAGAGCAGCCAAAAACAGAGCAAGTCTAATCCCCCGCCACCAGACATTATCTTACAAAACCCAGCAACAGAAACCCAGAACGCCAATGATCATCACACACAACCCAGCCAATCCTCCTTTGCGAGCCTGGCTCCAGGAACTGCACCCTCTGCTACAGGAGAGTCAGCGGATGAAGCAGGCCATGCCAGCACCCCCCCTTGTGGCAGAGAGGACGTGCCGCTCCCTCCGCTCCCTGCTGATGCCTTCCACTCTTCCAGCCACCAGCGATGACACACCTGGCTGTGTCAGGTGTGAGAAGGACAGCAGTCTGTGTGCTACACGCAGGGAACACCTCGTACCTTGCCAGACTTTCTCCAGCTCTAACACTGGTGAAAAATTCCATCACAGACATAGACTATCTTGTGACACCAACAACATTATATACCTACTGTACTGTGAGGTCTGTCTACAGCAATATATCGGTCAAACACAAAACAGCATGAAGGAACGAATGTACCAACACCGATCTGACATTCAAAGAAACAGAGACCCGAAGAAGACTCTCCTCACCATGCACTTCCATAACTCTGGACACTCGGTCTCCAATGTGAAATGCATTATCATTGAAAAAGTGTATGGCAAAACTGAGGATGAGAGACTAAAGCGTGAAACTTTCTGGCAGCACAAACTAAAAACTCTGTATCCGTTTGGTCTTAACATGCTAGAATCTGACATCTCAACACATACATGAGTGAGTGAGAGTGAGTTTTGGAGGTATGAAAACAGTGTGTACGTATAGGGTTGTGAGAGAAAGGTCTAGCATGAATGAAGATGAAAAGACCTTTGTGAGAGAAAGGTCTAGTATGAATGAAGATGATAGGACCTTTGTGAGAGAAAGGTCTAGTATGAATGAAGATGATAGGACCTTTGTGAGAGAAAGGTCTAGTATGAATAAAGATGATAGGACCTTTGTGAGAGAAAGGTCTAGTATGAATGAAGATGATAGGACCTTTTTGAGAGAAAGGTCTAGTATGAGAGAAAGGTTTAGTATGAATGAGTATAAAACTTTTTGAGAGAAAGGTCTAGTATGAATGAATATGAAAGGATTTTGTTAGAGAGAGGTCTAGTATGAGAGATAGGTGTAGTATGGATGAAGATGAAAGGACCTTTGTGAGAGACAGGTCTAGTATGAATGAAGATGAAAAGATCTTTGTGAGAGAAAGGTCTAGTAATAATGAAGATGAACAGATCTTTGTGAGAGAAAGGTCTAGTATGAATGAAGATGAAAGGATTTTGTCAGAGAAAGGTCTAGTATGAGAGAAAGGTCTATTGTAAATGAATATGAAAGGATTTTTGTGAAAGAAAGTTTTAGTATGAATGAAGATGACAGGTTTTTTTTGTTTGTTTTGTTTGTTTGTTTGTTTGTTTGTTTGTTTTGTTTTTGTTTTTTTGTTGTTTTTTTAGAGAGAGGGGGGGAGGGAGAGAGAGGAGGGGGGAGATTTAGTATGAGGGAAAGGTCTAGTATGAATGAAGATGAAAGTATTTTTGTGAGAGAAAGGCCTAGTATGACTGAAAATCGAAGCTCTCTCTCTCTCTCTCTCTCTCTCTCTCTCTCTCTCTCTCTCTCTGCCTTTTACTTTCCTTTTTTCTATGTCTTTTTCCCCCCCTCCCCCTTAAATATATATATATATATATATATATATATATATATATATATATATATATATATATATATATATATGTGTGTGTGTGTGTGTGTGTGTATAT
>CM060329.1:45147051-45152051 GCA_030674155.1 Stramonita haemastoma
GACACACACACATACGCTCGCGTGCACACACACAGACAGATATAAAGATGATATATATACACAGAGAGAGAGAGAGAGGAGAGAGAGAGAGAGAGAGAGAGAGAGAGAGAGAGAGAGAGAGAGAGAGAGAGAGAGAGAGCGTCTCTATCATATTTTAAACAGAGGAACGTAAAACTAAAAATTGCATTTATGACTGAACAATTAAATATTAATAAAGGAATAGTCATTTTGTTTGTACCCATACCCAGATTTGTTATGTGGCATCCTCATGGTCGGAAGTCCAGAGGGAGCCCATCAATATCAGGCCGCCTTAGGGCCACCAGCCAGAGAGGCCCTGCACTGCTGCTTGGTCACTTTGGTGGTGTTCAGTGGTGCCTGTTCTGAGCTAACATACGCAGGACACCTCCTTCTAAGACCCCCATTAACGACAGTATTGGCTCAGTCACGGAGCCAGACTGAGTGAGTCTCCCATCCGAGGTAGCGACCACCACACCGTCCCACCACTGACCGCCCCACGCGAACCTCCAACCCCAAAGGCCTTGACACAAACTCACCACAGGCACAGAAGTGTATCGGGAAACCGAATCTGAGGTCACCATAAGACCAGAGCAAGTGGGACAACGGAATCAGAGACTTTTCTTTTAAAATTATATGATGATCAATGATATGAAGATGAAATAATGATGCTGCTATGGGAATTGATATGCTTTGAGACTACCTGTCAAGGTTGTACACTTCGCTTACTATCATAATATATCCCGGCGTCGACCGGGCCTGAGAGAAACAGACACCTACAGTGTTGGTCCGGAAATTTGAGAAACACTCTCAAACTCGCATCCGTAAAGTGGATGAAGCTCAACTGTGTGGTCCCAGTCTCCCCACTGAGCCCACAGCACACTCACTCTGGCTAGGATCCGGCCGGAGTTCGAAAAATCCTGTGACTCATAGGATTCGAACCCGCGACCTTCCAGTTCGAAATCCAAGGCGCTAACCACTGTATCATGGCGTATGTTGTGGGGTTTTTTGCTCCTAACATCTTGTTTTTTTATGTTTCTTATAACCTACTTTTAAGCAGACACGATACAAATGTTACATAATAAGCAAACGATATTCAGAAAGTATGTTGACGTATGGACTTTTGTGAAGGAAGCGTGGTGATGTGACCTTTGCAGAGACAATCGTGTGTACTGTGTATGCTAACAATCGTCTTGGTCGATCCAAAAATAAAAAGAAAGAAATTATTAAATCAGTTTTCAAACAATTTCCATGAACTCTGTGAGTTAGTGTGTGTGTGTGTGTGTGTGTGTGTGTGTGTGTGTGTGTGTGTGTGTGTGTGTGTGTGTGTGTGTGTGTGTGTGTGTGTGTGTGTGTGTGTGTGTGTGTTTTGCGTGCGTGCGTGCGCGCGCACACGTGTGTGTGTACGTTTATCATTATTATTTTATCAATTTATTTATTCTTTTATATCGAGGATAATGAGATAAGCACTCATGTGCTTTTTTTTTATCCAGTCCCCGTGTGTATGCTGTTGTGTAAATATTGTCATCTGTTCCCACCGGCGCACGATGGCCTACTCTTACGAAAAGTGGAATAGGATTTAACGTGTGTGCAAGATGTTCTGTGTGCGTTCGCACACGGGGCCTCGGTTTACAGTGTCATCCAAAAGACTTTTGGGGAAAGTGGAGTCAGTACTGATGTTTACTCCAAGGGAAAAATCCCCTCCGTCGGGATTCGAACTCGGGTCGTCAAATTGCCAGCACAATGTTCTGACCACTAGGCTATTCCGTCTCCCGTGCGCGCGCGCGCGCACGCGCGCGCCAGTATGTATGTATATATAATATATATATATAATATTATAT
Source organism: Stramonita haemastoma (assembly GCA_030674155.1). Lineage (NCBI taxonomy): Eukaryota > Metazoa > Mollusca > Gastropoda > Neogastropoda > Muricidae > Stramonita > Stramonita haemastoma. Next base: position 45,148,908 of record CM060329.1, read on the forward strand.
ATATATATATATATATATATATATATATATATATATATATATATATATATATATATGTGTGTGTGTGTGTGTGTGTGTGTGTGTGTGTGTGTGTGTGTGTGTGTGTGTGTGTGTGTCGGCGGGGCTATGGACAACATGATTCAATTGAATGGGATTGGATTTTCTATCCCTCTCTGTTTGTGTCTGCCTTGTTCCATGATTATCTTCCTGTCACCTCCTTCTTGTCTATGTTCTGCCTTCCTGGTCCATTGGCTGGTCTTTTTTTTTCATCAGGAAGACTTAATTAAAAGATAACAATTCTCTCCCATGCCGAAGTCTGGATCGTATTGTATTGTATCTTCTCGTATCATACTGTAACGTGTCGCATTGTACTGTATCATATTATACTGTATTGTGCAGATTTGTATTGTATTGTATTGTACTGTATTGTATTCATTGTACTGTATCATATTGCATTAAATTGTGTTGTGTTGCACTTTGTTGTATTGTAATTGCCCTTCATGGGATAGTAAAAAGGTAAAGGTGTCCCATAACCTTTGTGGTTGTAGAGAAGCGAGGCATCAGAGACCTCAGCTTCTGTAAGGGCCAGCATATTGAGGACGGCGCCCATCTCCTCTCCCTCGCTGCTTTACCTACCCTGACCCTAAAGAGGGCAGGTACCCATTTACAGCTGGGTGAACTGGGGGGACTGTACTGAAGCCAAGGCGCGCAAACGGTCACCCATCCAACTGGTAACCACATCGATGCTGCTTAACATTGGTTGGGGGAAAGCGAATGCTCTGACCACTGAGCTATCCCGTCCCCTCATGGGATGAGTAAAGTTTTTTTTGGCTTGACTTGAATTTAGTGTTTTGTATACCACTGTAAGTCACAGCAGATTTCTGTGCGTTAAATTTGGGCTGCTCTTTCCAGGAGAGAGTGCGTCACCGCAACAACAGCACCGCCTTTTTACCAATAATTTTTACAGTCTGTAATAATTGTTGCATTTGGTTCCACACAAGCGTGTTTTTCGTTTTTTTTCCAAATTTTACCTGAGACAGCTCTTGTTGCCAGGAGTTCTTTAAAGTACACTGAAAGTCTGATGAACACAGCACCTCGATTTGTCAGTTCTTGCTCAGGATTAGCACCCAGATCATCATTCAAGGCCTTATAGTAAGATTGAAATCGCAATCTCTCTCTTTCAAAATTAGTACGTTTCTATCTAGACCACTGATCCAATGGCAGTCTGATAGAAAGGGGAAAAAGAAAGAAAAAAAGACAAACAGAAAAGGAAGAAGATGGTGGGACAGATGAGAAAGATCAGGCCAAAAAGAAAAGACAAAAAACAAAGAGAGTGATAGAAAAGAGGAAGTTTCTAGCATAGAACTTCCGCAAAGTGGAGATGCTATTTACACTGAAAGAGCCCTCAGTATCCGAAAGAAGAAAGAGGAGGAGACGGAAGAAGCAGTTGTAATCCCAAATCGAAAAGACCTATAATAATAAATAATAATACATGGAATTTGTATAGCGCTATATCTTGTCAAAACAAATCAAAGCGCTTACATTCGACCTACACAACTCACAAGCAATCAACAACAATTTACAGTTTTAACAAATTCGAATGTAAACTCACACTATACCAACGTTTTGTTACATTGTCTGACTTTACTAGCTACAAGACACTTGCTAAAAAACAAAATGGCCTGGGTGGATTGTGTTCCCCTGCAGTATTGATGAGATCTAAAAAAGCAAAGGTAAAGGTGTTTCCATAACATATGTGGTTGTTGGGGAAGCGAGGTGTCAGAGACCTTAGATTCTCTAGGGGCCAGAATATCGAGGGCGGCGCCATGTCCTCTCCCCTCGCTGCTTTACCTTTCCTGACCCTTAAGAGGCAGGGTACCAAACAGCTGGGTAAACTGGGGGGACTGTACTGAAACCTAGGTTCATAAACAGTAACCCATTCACTTGGTAACCACGCTCAATGCTGCTTGGCTTAACATTCATTGGCTTGGCGAAAGCAGTGCTCTGATCACTGAGCTATCCCTTCCTTGACAAGGAGGTGGAGGGGGTGGGGGTGGGAGAGAGGGAATCTAATCAACCCAAAAGCTCTGCCGGCAAAAAAATGGCCGGCTGTTAACATAACGTCAGCAAAAGCCCAGCTGTGAATTATAAATGAGCTGTCTTAATACTGGACAGACATTTTACTGTTCATCTCTGTGAGAGAGGAGAGAGAGAGAGAGAGAGAGAGAGAGAGAGAGAGAGAGAGAGAGGAGAGAGAGAGAGAGAGAGAGAGAGAGAGAGAGAGAGAGAGAGAGCGCGGCCTGGTTTCATTAGCAAAGAACTCTCGGCAGGAACCGTTTTAGTCTAAAGTGAAGATAAGCGATGCCATTGTGGATTTTAGATATTGGGGTACACATATGGAACCGGAAAATAGCACATTGGAATATTATTCTCTCTGTCTCTGTCTCTGTCTCTGTCTGCCTCTGCCTCTGTCTCTGTCTCTCTGTCTGTCTGTCTGTCTGTCTGTCTGTCTGTCTGTCTGTCTGTGTCTCTCTCTTCTCTCTCTCTCTCTCTCTCTCTCTCTCTCTCCTCTCTCTCTCTCTCTCTCTCTCTCTCTCTCTCTCTCTCTCTCTCTCTCTCTGCTATTTCCTAATCAGGGCAAGGGCCGGATGAAAACAAGGTATGCGCATGCTTACTCTGTTACCCTTGGAAAATAAAGATCATTCATTCATTCATTCATTCAGTCAGTCAGTCAGTCAGTCAGTCAGTCAGTCAGTCAGTCAGTCAGTCAGTCAGTCAGTCTCTCTTGCTTATTTCTACTGCCTCATCTCCTGTGACGCTTCTCTCCTCTGCTGCTATGCCACTCATCTCGATCTCCATACCTGATTAAATACCTAAGATTCTCATTCGCATCCCCGAGGTAAAAAGTCCTCAGGGAGCTTAGCAATGCTTAGGCTGCCGTGGGGTCACCAGCCAGAGGATTCCCCACCACTTCTGACTCACTTTGGTGGTCTTCAGTAACTTACCTCTGTGGGCTAACATACGCAGGGCACCACCTACCAACCCCGTAAAAGGTAAGGTAGGTAAAGGTGTCCATAACCTGTGTGGTCGTAGGGGTGCGAGGTGTAAGAACCTCAGCTTCTCTAAGGGCAGCATGTCGAGGGC
>CM060329.1:45159551-45174551 GCA_030674155.1 Stramonita haemastoma
TTAGTAAGGGTTTCATATTCTGTCCGATTGTTTGCACGTCAGCATCCTACCGTCTCCCAGGGATTTGAAATGACAACAAAAACCAGCCATGTTGTGACGCCATTTTATTGATTCACCCACTAACCTATCAGTGCGTGTCTGTGATTAAGTTCCCTCAGTATTTAGTGCTGCTGCTAGTCGGCATTCGGCAGTCAGCCTTTGCCATCCTGCCATCTGCAGTCAACTTTTACCATCCTGCCATTTGCAGTCAGTCTTTACCATCCAGCCACTTGCAGTTAGCCTTTGCCATCCTGCCATCTGCAGTCAGTCTTTACCATCCTGCCACTTGCAGTTAGCCTTTGCCATCCTGCCATCTGCAGTCAATCTTAACCATCCTGCCATTTTTTAGTCAGTCTTTCCCATCCAGGCAACGGCAGTCATATCAACCAGCCATCTGCAGTCAGCCTTTACCACCCAGCCATCTCGAGGCAGCCTTTACCATCCAGCCATCTCGAGGCAGCTTTTACCACCCAGCCATCTCGAGGCAGCCTTTACCATCCATCCATCTCGAGGCAACCTTTACGCCCCAGTCATCTGCAGTCAGCCCTCAGAATGATGATATCACATTTTCTGCTCGGGATCTTCATGAACTGCCGCAATCTGTGTATCCTCGTGTTCGTGTTCTCTTCCTGCAGTGCAAAGGACCCCACAGCCCCACCACCAGCGCTCGGGAATGGTACAGGGGTGGGGTCTCCTGCGGACAGAGAACGTCTTCAGGCCACGGCTCGTCTCCACGAGGACCTCCTCCAGCTTCCTGCCGTCAGGTACAAAGTGGCGCCCGTGACCACGCTGGAGTCAGGTGAGGTCAAGGTGCAGGTGGACGTGTTTCTGAACGTGGGGTCGGTCCTGTACCTGAGCGACAACAAGCAGATGATGACCTGCTCGGTGTACGTGGTGGTGGGGTGGCAGGACCTGTCTCTGGTGTGGGACCCCCTGCAGTACGGCAACGTGACGGTGACGGAGACATCGCCAGACTCGGTGTGGATCCCTGCCGTGGTCCTCATCAACTCTCCCAACCCGGTCAACATCATGTCTCACGCCGTCAGCGTGTACCTTCACAGCGATGGACGGGTGACGGCCCAGGTCTTCTACAAAACAGTCACGCTGTGCGCCATGGACCACTCCAAGTTTCCCTATGACTCGCAGGTCTGCGGCTTCGTGCTGGAATCGCCGTCCCTTTGCTGCAAGATCAACTTAACCTTCGGCGTGATGGATGCCGCGGACGCCTCCAGTCTCATCGTGCAATCGAACTGGGATCTGGTGTCCGTGCAGACCGAAGCCGCGGCGGTGCAGTGGGGTGTGTCTTCCATGCGGCTGAGGCTCCGGCGGCGGACGGTGTATTTCACGGTGTGTCTGGTGCTGCCCATGGTGCTGACCTCCTACATGAACGTGCTGGTCTTCCTGCTGCCTGTGGGGTGCGGGGAGAAGTTCTCCTTCCTCGTCTCCCTCTACGTCTCCACCTCGCTCTTCATCAGCTTCTTCAAGGACGTGATGCCCGAGAGTCTGGACACGCTGCCCTCCACCATGAAGCTGCTGGTGGGCGTGCTGGTGGAAAGCCTCCTCGTGCTCCTGGCCACCATCCTGGTGATGTGGCGCCACCAGAGCCAGGAGACCAGCCCCACGGTCTCCCCCTCCTCCTCTCCCCGCTCCAGGGATCCTGGCTTCGCCGATCCCCAGGGGATGGTGGTGGAGGCTGCAGCAGATGGTGGGATAGTAGCGGGGCGGAGGGATTCCCAGTTGCCAGGCAAGGTGTCTCCCGGGGTTGTTGCTGTGAGGGAGGGGGAGAAAAAGGAGTGTGTGGGTAGAAGGTCCCTGTGTCAGCACCTGGGGTGTTGGGACGCTCAGAAAATGGACCGCGCCTTCTTTGTGGTCGGTTTTGTTACCAACACTGTGTTCCTGGCTACGCTGCTCACTGACTGATAGACACTGATTGCAGTGTCCCGTAAGGATAATAATTCCTCATTGATTGATAGACATTGGTGGCAGTGTCTCGATGAGGATAATCGCTCATTGGTAATCATGTATTTTTAATCTTTTCTTTCGCCAAGGCTTGTTAATTATTTTTGTATTTGCTATGCTTATTCCGGTGATGGTTGTTATGTCAATGCAGCAAAAAGAAAAAGTTAATTAGGTGCACCGTTTTGTTAGTATAATTCCGTGTTCAACCTTTAATTTGTGCGTGTTAAATGACTTGACTTTGGAATGCATTTTTGTGGGCCTCTTCTTGGATCCGACTGTTTCATACACAAGTGATTTGTTTTGGTTTTTTTATTCTCTGCTTTTATTACACTTTATTGAGAACGTGAAGGGCAGATTTGGGAAAGGGAGGGGGAGTCATTAGGTCTTTTTTTTTGGGGGGGAGGGGGGGAGAGAAGTAGCATGGCAACTTTCTGGCAAACTTTATGCTTCAAATCTTTCCTTTATTCTTTTTTTTTTTTCGTTTTTTGGCTAGAGACCTGAGGTTCAATAATGGCGAGCAGTTTGCATATGCGACTGTGTTTGCCAACCATTAAGGTAGCTGTAATTCTACCTCACGGATAATGACATTGTGTAAACACGACAACTGTGTGTATTTGGGTGGTTTTTGTGTTGTTGTTTTTAACGATTTTATCATCTGTTCCTACCCGCACGCAACAGCTTACTCCTCCGAAAGGTGGAACGGATTTTAATGTGTGCATTTATCCTTTATCCAAAAGAGATGATAGGGAAACAAATACAGTTGCATGCTGGAAAAAAAAAGGGGGGGGGGGGGGTAGGCGCTGCACTTTTGGCGACGCACTCTCCTCCAGGGAGAGCAGCCCGAATTTCACGCAGAGAAATCTGCTGTGACATTAAAGTGGTACAAAATACAAAATACAAGATCCTCTGCATGCGTTTGCACAGGGGACTTCGGTTTATAGTGTTATCCCAGGAGAATGCGGGGCTAGTGGTGTCAGTACTGATGTTAACTCCATAGGGCCTGGGGAGGGGGGGGGCGCCTCGAATGGGTGCTTTGGCAGTGGCTTGGACCCAGGCCTTCAGAAGGCACCAACCACAAGTCTGTCCTGCCTCCCTCCCTGTGTATCCTCATCATCGCTGTCTTTGTTTCCCTTCTCCCTGATCTTACTGTCCTCGTTACCCTTCATATATTCTGCCTTTGGAGAAGAATGTGTTGTTTGCTTTCTCACTAAAATCATGTTTCTGCCTTTGTCACGCAAGTTTGACAACTCCGCCCCGTTTTTGTGGTTGTTTTTGGTTTGCTTGTTTGTTTCGCTTTGTTTTGTGTCTGGGGGGTGGCGTGTTGTTTTGTTGGGGTTTATGTTGTTGTTGTCTTTGTTTTTGGTTGGGAGGGAGGGTTAAGGGGGAGGAGGGCTAACGCATTCTGTGGCACTTTTTACCTAGATCAAGCAATGTTTATGTATCCTTTTTCATTTTTATTTTAATTAGTTTTGTTAAGTATAAGTTAATGAATACTTATGTGCTTTTTTTTTTTTTTTACATACAATTCCATATGTATACAGATTTCTCATGTTGTCATCTGTTCCCATCAGCACACATTGACCTACTTTTCGAAGGGCAGAACAAGTCGTAGTCTTTGAATTAACGTCCATGCCTTTGTGATTTGGACAAGGTGGGGGGGGGGGGGACCAGAACAAGTTTGAACAAGTGTGCATGATGATGTGCATGCCTTCTTCGCACACACAGGGTGTCGATTTATAGTGTCATCCGAAGGACTTTCGTGAAAGTGGAGTCGGCCCTGGTGTAAACTCCAGGGAAAAATCCCCTGGAACAGGGGTCTCGATGGTGGCTCGAACCTGGGCCGTCACATTGCAAGCGCAACGCTCTAACCACTAAGTCATTCCATCCCCCTATGGTTGTGAGATGCCAAGCCCTATGTCCATTCTAAGAGGGATTCCCTGAACTGTTTTTCTGTGTATTTCTTTATACTCTATAGTGTGTGGATAGCTATGTTGCTTCTTTTTTTTACTCTGCGGATTGTTAGATAAGCGGAGAGACTGGTGTCCTCAGAATGATACTTTTGTTCATTTTCCTTAAATTAAGGAATAAACAGTTTGGTGATTTAGGCCATTGCATGATTGTATCTTCTGCACGTTGACAGCATTTGATAATAGAGAGATGAAGACCCGTTAAGTTTTTAATTGTAGATATTGTTGATACAAGCTTTGGAAATGTAAAGAGGTTACTGTCATTTAGCGATAATTATAGCCTTCATTGTCAACGGGGCATATAAGCAACATGAAAGTTTGGATTCAAGGGTAAAGGTGTTTTCATAATTTATCCTGTCTTTAGAGAGCGAGGTGTTAGAGACCTCAGCTTCTCAGGGGCCAACATATTGAGGACGGCTCCCATCTCCTCTCCCTCGCTGCTTTACCTTCCCTGACCCTAAAAGGACAGGCACCCATTCACAGCTGGGTGAACTGGGGGAATGTACTGAAGCCAAGGCGCGCACACCGTCACCCATGTACTTGGTAACCACGTTCAATGCTGCTTAACTTTAGCTTGGACAGAGCGAGAGTATTCTGACCACTGAGCTATCACAACCTTAGCAATATAGAATGACATTAAAGGTGTAATCAAATTAATCAATGCATCACTTAAAGTATCAAGAACTTGTTTTTAAAACATTGCTATTGTGATTCGTGGCATTTAATCTGTTAATGCTTTCGGTTTTTATAGATACTTAGTTTATAATTCACCTGCACAGATTAAATAAAAAGTCTGATAACATAAGAGCTTTGTGAGTTGGGTTTTGATAGCTTCTGTGTATGTTCACGCGCACACCCACACCTACACAAACACACACACACACACATACACTACACACACACACACAACACACACACACACACACACACACACACACACACACACACACACACAACACACAACACACAACACACACTAACACCACCCCTCCCCACACCACACATCACACCACACACACACCAACATAGGAACATTGTGGATATAGATTTATGTTTTTTTTAGTTATTTGTTGGGATTTTTTCGGGGTTTTAGAGTGGGTTTGTTTGTTTTTTGTTTTTTTTACTGAGATACCTTCATTGATAGTGGCATATTTTAGGATTCAAAATGAAATACAAATATTCTTTCATAACGATATCAACACCATCACAGTTAAGACAGGAACTGGAGATGGTTGATACCGTCATCAGATCTGTAGTGCCATGTAGGCCTTCATACGCCATGAAAAATCAAAGTTTTTTATTTCCCTTTTTTTCGTTTTTGTTTTTCTCTTCTTCTTCTTCTTCTTTTCTCTTCTTCTTCCCTCTACTCCCCCCTTCTTCTCTTTGTGTTATGATTTTGGGCAGTTAAAAAAACATGTTCCCTATTACTGTAGTCACTCTATCATAGTCATCAAAATCGGTTTCAAGTTCCAGATTCTGCCAAACCCATTAGCTGCTGATGTTTTTTTTTTTTTTTACAAACACAGGGTGTGTGGACATGAATATTTAGTAGGGGATTCATATTCTGTCCGATTGTTTGCAGTCAGCATCCAACCGTCTCCCAGGGGATTTGAAATGACAACAAAAACCAGCCATGTTGTGACGCCATTTTATTGATTCACCCACTAACCTATCAGTGCGTGTCTGTGATGACATTCCCTCTGTATTTAGTGCTGCTGCTAGTCGGCATTCGGCAGTCAGCCTTTGCCATCCTGCCATCTGCAGTCAACTTTTACCATCCTGCCATCTGCAGTCAAGCTTTACCATCCATGCCATCTGCAGTCAGTCTTTACCATCCTGCCACTTGCAGTTAGCCTTTGCCATGCTGCCATCTGCAGTCATCTTTACCATCCGCAATCTGCAGTCAGTCTTTACCAACCTGCCACTTGCAGTTAGCCTTTGCCATGCTGCCATCTGCAGTCAATCTTTACCATCCTGCCATTTTTTAGTCAGCTTTGCCATCCAGGCACGGTAGTCATATCAACCAGCCATCTGCAGTCAGCCTTTACCACCCAGCCATCTCGAGGCAGCCTTTACCATCCAGCCATCTCGAGGCAGCCTTTTACCACCCAGCCATCTAGAGGAAGCCTTTACCACCATCCATCTCGAGGCAATTTTCACGCCCCAGTCATCTCAGTCAGCCCTCAGAATTATGATATCACATTTTCTGCTCAGGATCTTCATGAACTGCCGCAATCTGTCTATCCTCTTGTTCGTGTTCTCTTCCTGCAGTGCAAAGGACCCCACAGCCCCACCACCAGCGCTCGGGAATGGTACAGGGGTGGGGTCTCCTGCGGACAGAGAACGTCTTCAGGCCACGGCTCGTCTCCACGAGGACCTCCTCCAGCTTCCTGCCGTCAGGTACAAAGTGGCGCCCGTGACCACGCTGGAGTCAGGTGAGGTCAAGGTGCAGGTGGACGTGTTTCTGAACGTGGGGTCGGTCCTGTACCTGAGCGACAACAAGCAGATGATGACCTGCTCGGTGTACGTGGTGGTGGGGTGGCAGGACCTGTCTCTGGTGTGGGACCCCCTGCAGTACGGCAACGTGACGGTGACGGAGACATCGCCAGACTCGGTGTGGATCCCTGCCGTGGTCCTCATCAACTCTCCCAACCCGGTCAACATCATGTCTCACGCCGTCAGCGTGTACCTTCACAGCGATGGACGGGTGACGGCCCAGGTCTTCTACAAAACAGTCACGCTGTGCGCCATGGACCACTCCAAGTTTCCCTATGACTCGCAGGTCTGCGGCTTCGTGCTGGAATCGCCGTCCCTTTGCTGCAAGATCAACTTAACCTTCGGCGTGATGGATGCCGCGGACGCCTCCAGTCTCATCGTGCAATCGAACTGGGATCTGGTGTCCGTGCAGACCGAAGCCGCGGCGGTGCAGTGGGGTGTGTCTTCCATGCGGCTGAGGCTCCGGCGGCGGACGGTGTATTTCACGGTGTGTCTGGTGCTGCCCATGGTGCTGACCTCCTACATGAACGTGCTGGTCTTCCTGCTGCCTGTGGGGTGCGGGGAGAAGTTCTCCTTCCTCGTCTCCCTCTACGTCTCCACCTCGCTCTTCATCAGCTTCTTCAAGGACGTGATGCCCGAGAGTCTGGACACGCTGCCCTCCACCATGAAGCTGCTGGTGGGCGTGCTGGTGGAAAGCCTGCTTGTGCTCCTGGCCACCATCCTGGTGATGTGGCGCCACCAGAGCCAGGAGACCAGCCCCACGGTCTCCCCCTCCTCCTCCTCCTCTCCCCGCTCCAGGGATCCTGGCTTCGTCGATCCCCAGGGGATGGTGGTGGCTGCTGCAGCAGATGGTGGGATAGCAGCAGGGTGGAGGGATTCCCAGTTGCCAGGCAAGGTGTCTCCCGGGGTTGTTGCTTTGAGGGAGGGGGAGAAAAAAGAGTGTGTGGGTAGAGTCTCCCTGTGTCAGCAGTTTGGGTGTTGGGATGCTCAGAAAATGGACCGCGCCTTCTTTGTGGTCGGTTTTGTTACCAACACTGTGTTCCTGGCTATGCTGCTGACTGATAGACACTGATTGCAGTGTCCCGTAAGGATAATTCCTCATTGATTGATAGACACTGGTGGCAGTGTCCCGGTGATGATCACTGACTGATAGACACTGATTGCAGTATCCTGTAAGGATAATTCCTCATTGATTGATAGACACTGGTGGCAGTGTCCCGGTGATGATCACTGACTGATAGACACTGATTGCAGTGTCCCGTAAGGATAATAATTCCTCATTGATTGATAGACACTGATTGCAGTGTCCGGCAAGGATAATAATTCCTCGTTGATTGATAGACATTGGTGGCAGTGTCTCGGTGATGATCATTGACTGATAGACACTGATTGCAGTATCCTGTAAGGATAATTCCTCATTGATTGATAGACATTGGTGGCAGTGTCTCGGTGAGGATAATCGCTCATTGGTAATCATGTGTTTTTAATCTTTTCTTTCGCCAAGGCTTGTTAATTATTTTTGTATTTGCTATGCTTTTTCCGGTGATGGTTGTTATGTCAATGCAGCAAAAAAAAAAAAGTTAATTAGGTGCACAGTTTTGTTAGTTTAATTCCGTGTTCAACCTTTAATTTGTGCGTGTTAAATGACTTGACTTTGGAATGCATTTTTGTGGGCCTCTTCTGTTTCATACACAAGTGATTTGTTTTGGTTTTTTTATTCTCTGCTTTTATTACACTTTATTGAGAACGTGAAGGGCAGATTTGGGAAAGGGAGGGGGAGTCACTAGATCTTTTTTTTTTGGGGGGGGGGGAGAGAAGTAGCATGGCAACTTTCTGGCAAACTTTATGCTTCAAATCTTTCCTTTATTCTTTTTTTTCCGTTTTTTGGCTAGAGACCTGAGGTTCAATAATGGCGAGCAGTTTGCATATGCGACTGTGTTTGCCAACCATTAAGGTAGCTGTAATTCTACCTCACGGATACTGACATTGTGTAAACACGACAACTGTGTGTATTTGGGTGGTTTTTGTGTTGTTGTTTTTAACGATTTTATCATCTGTTCCTACCCGCACGCAACAGCTTACTCCTCCGAAAGGTGGAACGGATTTTAATGTGTGCATTTATCCTTTATCCTTTATCCAAAAGAGATGATAGGGAAACAAATACAGTTGCATGCTGGAAAAAGAACAAAAAAAGGGGGGGGTAGGCGCTGCACTTTTGGCAACGTACTCTCCCCCAGGGAGAGCAGCCCGAATTTCACGCAGAGAAATCTGCTGTGACATTAAAGTGGTACAAAATACAAAATACAAGATCCTCTGCATGCGTTTGCACAGGGGACTTCGGTTTATAGTGTTATCCTAGGAGAATGCGGGGCTAGTGGTGTCAGTACTGATGTTAACTCCATAGGGCCTGGGGGGGGGCGCCTCGAATGGGTGCTTTGGCAGTGGCTTGGACCCAGGCCTTCAGAAGGCACCAACCACAAGTCTGTCCTGCCTCCCTCCCTGTGTATCCTCATCATCGCTGTCTTCGTTTCCATGCTCCCTGATCTTCATGTCCTCGTTACCCTTCATATATTCTGCCTTTGGAGAAGAATGTGTTGTTTGCTTTCTCACTAAAATCATCTTTCTGCCTTTTTCACGCAAGTTTGACAACTCCGCCCCGATCTTTTTTGGTGGTTGTTTCGTCTTTGGTTTGCTTGTTTGTTTCATTTTGCTTCGTGTCTGGGGGGTGGCGTGTTGTTTTGTGGTGGTTGTTGTCTTTTTGGTGGGGAGGGGGGGCGATAAAGGGGGAGGATGGCTAACGCATTCTGTGGCACTTTTACCGTAGATCAAGCAGTGTTTATCTTTTATCATTTATATTTGAACTAGTGTATTTCGAGGATAAATTAATGCATACTCATTTGTGCTTCTTTTACATACAGTTCCCATATGCATACAGATCTCTCATGTCATCTGTTCCCATCAGCACACATTGACCTAGTTTTCTAAAGGGCAGAACAAGTCGTAGTCTTTGAATTAACGTCCATGCTCTTTGTGATTTGGACAAGGAGGGGGGGGGGGGGGGGGGAGCAGAACAAGTTTTAACACGTGTGCATGATTATGTGCATGCCTTCTTCGCACACACAGGGTGTCGGTTTATAGTGTCATCCGAAGGACTTTCGTGAAAGTGGAGTCGGCCCTGGTGTAAACTCCAGGGAAAAATCCCCTGGAACAGGGGTCTCGATGGTGGCTCGAACCTGGGCCGTCACATTGCAAGTGCAACGCTCTAACCACTAAGTCATTCCATCCCCTATGGTTGTGAGATGCCAAGCCCTATGTCCATTCTACAGAGGGATTCCCTGAACTGTTTTTTCTCTGTATTTCTTTATACTCTATAGTGTGTGGATAGCTATGTTGCTTCTTTTTTTTACTCTGTGGATTGTTAGATAAGCGGAGAGACTGGTGTCCTCAGAATGATACTTTTGTTCATTTTCCTTAAATTAAGGAATACAACAGTTTGGTGATTAAGGCCATTGCATGATTGTATCTTCTGCACGTTGACAGCATTTGATGATAGAGAGGATGAAGACCCGTTAAGTTTTTAATTGTAGATATTGTTGATGCAACCTTTAGAAATTCAAAGAGGTTACTGTAGTTATAATTATAGCCTTCATTGTCAACGGGGCTATAAGCAATATGAAAGTTTGAATTCAAGGGTAAAGGTGTTTCCATAACTTATCCAGTCTTTAGAGAGTGAGGTGTTAGAGACCTCAGCTTCTCTAGGGGCCAGCATATTGAGGGCAGCGCCGATCTCCTCTCCCTCGCTGCTTTACCTTCCCTGACCCTAAAGAGGGGCAGGTACCCATTTACAGCTGGGTGAACTGGGGGAATGTACTGAAGCCAAGGCGCCACACCGTCACCCATGTACTTGGTAACCACGTTCAATGCTGCTTAACTTTAGCTTGGATAGAGCGAGAGTATTCTGACCACTGAGCTATCACGACCTTAGCAATATAGAATGACATTAAACGTGTAATCAAATTAATCGATGCATCACTTAAAGTATCAAGAACTTGTTTTTAAAACATTGCTATTGTGATTCGTGGCATTTAATCTGTTAATGCTTTCGGTTTTTATAGATACTTAGTTTATAATTCACCTGCACAGATTAAATAAAAAGTCTGATAACATAAGAGCTTTGTGAGTTGTGTTTTGATATCCTTCTGTGTATGTTCACGCGCACACCCACACCTACACAAACACACACACACATACACATACACCAGCACACGCACACACACACACACTAACACCCACCCCACCTCACACCACACATCACACCACACACACACCAACTTAGGAACATTGTGGATATAGATTTAAGGGTTTTTTTTAGTTATTTGTTGGGGGGGTTCGGGGTTTTGGGGTGGTTTTTTTGTTGTTGTTTTTTTTTTTTTTACTGAGATACCTTCATTGATAGTGACATATTTTAGGATTCAATATGAAATACAAATATTCTTTAATAATGATATCAACACCATCACAGTTAAGACAGGAAATGGAGATGGTTGATACCGTCATCAGATCTGTAGTGCCATGTAGGCCTTCATACGCCATGAAAAATCAAAGTTTTATATTTACCTTTTTTGTTTAGTGTTTCTTCTTCTTCTTCTTCTTCTTCTTCTTCTTCTTCTTCTTCTTCTTCTTCTTCTTCTTCTTCTTCTTCTTCTTCTTCTTCTTCTTCTTCTTCTTCTTCTTCGCAATTCTTCTTCGCAATTCTTCTTCTTCTTCTTCTGCTTCTTCCCTCTACTCCCCCTTCTTCTCTTTGTGTTATGATTTTGGGCAGTTAAAAAAACATGTTCCGGTATTACTGTAGTCACTCTATCATAGTCATCAAAATCGGTTTCAAGTTCCAGATTCTGCCAAACCCATTAGCTGCTGATGTTTTTGGGGTTTTTTTTTACAAACACAGGGTGTGTGGACATGAATATTTAGTTGGGTTTCATATTCAGTCCGATTGTTTCCACGTCAGCATCCAACCGTCTCCCAGGGGATTTGAAATGACAACAAAAACCAGCCATGTTGTGACGCCATTTTATTGATCACCCTCTAACCTATCAGTGCGTGTCTGTGATTAAGTTCCCTCAGTATTTAGTGCTGCTGCTAGTCGGCATTCGGCAGTCAGCCTTTGCCATCCAGCCATCTGCAGTCAATCTTTACCATCCTGCCATCTGCAGTCAGTCTTTACCATCCTGCCACTTGCAGTTAGCCTTTGCCATCCTGCCATCTGCAGTCAATCTTTACCATCCTGCCATTTTTTAGTCAGTCTTTGCCATCCAGGCAACAGCAGTCATATCAACCAGCCATCTCGAGGCAGCCTTTACCACCCAACCAGCTCGAGGCAGCCTTTACCATCCAGCCATCTCGAGGCAGTTTTTACCACCCAGCCATCTAGAGGAAGCCTTTACCATCCATCCATCTCGAGGCAATTTTTACGCCCCAGTCATCTGCAGTCAGCCCTCAAAATTATGATATCACATTTTCTGCTCGGGATCTTCATGAACTGCCGCAATCTGTCTATCCTCTTGTTCGTGTTCTCTTCCTGCAGTGCAAAGGACCCCACAGCCCCACCACCAGCGCTCGGGAATGGTACAGGGGTGGGGTCTCCTGCGGACAGAGAACGTCTTCAGGCCACGGCTCGTCTCCACGAGGACCTCCTCCAGCTTCCTGCCGTCAGGTACAAAGTGGCGCCCGTGACCACGCTGGAGTCAGGTGAGGTCAAGGTGCAGGTGGACGTGTTTCTGAACGTGGGGTCGGTCCTGTACCTGAGCGACAACAAGCAGATGATGACCTGCTCGGTGTACGTGGTGGTGGGGTGGCAGGACCTGTCTCTGGTGTGGGACCCCCTGCAGTACGGCAACGTGACGGTGACGGAGACATCGCCAGACTCGGTGTGGATCCCTGCCGTGGTCCTCATCAACTCTCCCAACCCGGTCAACATCATGTCTCACGCCGTCAGCGTGTACCTTCACAGCGATGGACGGGTGACCGCCCAGGTTTACTATAAAACAGTGACGCTATGCACCATGGACCACTCCAAGTTTCCCTATGACTCGCAGGTCTGCGGCTTCGTGCTGGAATCGCCGTCCCCTTGCTGCAAGATCAACTTGACCTTCGGCGTGATGAATGCCGCGGACGCCTCCAGTCTCATCGTGCAGTCGAACTGGGATCTGGTGTCCGTGCAGACCGAAGCCGCGGCGGTGCAGTGGGATGTGTCTTCCATGCGGCTGAGGCTCCGGCGGCGGACGGTGTATTTCACGGTGTGTCTGGTGCTGCCCATGGTGCTGACCTCCTACATGAACGTGCTGGTCTTCCTGCTGCCTGTGGGGTGCGGGGAGAAGTTCTCCTTCCTCGTCTCCCTCTACGTCTCCACCTCGCTCTTCATCAGCTTCTTCAAGGACGTGATGCCCGAGAGTCTGGACACGCTGCCCTCCACCATGAAGCTGCTGGTGGGCGTGCTGGTGGAAAGCCTGCTCGTGCTCCTTGCCACCATCCTGGTGATGTGGCGCCACCAGAGCCAGGAGACCAGCCCCACGCTCTCCCCCTCCTCCTCCTCCTCTCCCGCTCCAGGGATCCTGGCTTCGCCGATCCCCAGGGGACGGTGGTGGCGGCTGCAGCAGATGGTGGGATAGCAGCAGGGCGGAGGGATTCCCAGTTGCCAGGCGAGGTGTCTCCCGGGGTTGTTGCTTTGAGGGAGGGGGAGAAAAAAGAGTGTGTGGGTAGAGTCTCCCTGTGTCAGCAGTTTGGGTGTTGGGATGCTCAGAAAATGGACCGCGCCTTCTTTGTGGTCGGTTTTGTTACCAACACTGTGTTCCTGGCTATGCTGCTCACTGACTGATAGACACTGATTGCAGTGTCCCGTAAGGATAATTCCTCATTGATTGATAGACACTGGTGGCAGTGTCCCGGTGATGATCACTGACTGATAGACACTGATTGCAGTATCCTGTAAGGATAATTCCTCATTGATTGATAGACACTGGTGGCAGTGTCCCGGTGATGATCACTGACTGATAGACACTGATTGCAGTGTCCCGTAAGGATAATAATTCCTCATTGATTGATAGACACTGATTGCAGTGTCCGGTAAGGATAATAATTCCTCGTTGATTGATAGACATTGGTGGCAGTGTCTCGGTGATGATCATTGACTGATAGACACTGATTGCAGTATCCTGTAAGGATAATTCCTCATTGATTGATAGACATTGGTGGCAGTGTCTCGGTGAGGATAATCGCTCATTGGTAATCATGTGTTTTTAATCTTTTCTTTCGCCAAGGCTTGTTAATTATTTTTGTATTTGCTATGCTTTTTCCGGTGATGGTTGTTATGTCAATGCAGCAAAAAAAAAAAGTTAATTAGGTGCACAGTTTTGTTAGTTTAATTCCGTGTTCAACCTTTAATTTGTGCGTGTTAAATGACTTGACTTTGGAATGCATTTTTGTGGGCCTCTTCTGTTTCATACACAAGTGATTTGTTTTGGTTTTTTTATTCTCTGCTTTTATTACACTTTATTGAGAACGTGAAGGGCAGATTTGGGAAAGGGAGGGGGAGTCACTAGATCTTTTTTTTTTTTTTTGGGGGGGGAGAGAAGTAGCATGGCAACTTTCTGGCAAACTTTATGCTTCAAATCTTTCCTTTATTCTTTTTTTTTCCGTTTTTTGGCTAGAGACCTGAGGTTCAATAATGGCGAGCAGTTTGCATATGCGACTGTGTTTGCCAACCATTAAGGTAGCTGTAATTCTACCTCACGGATACTGACATTGTGTAAACACGACAACTGTGTGTATTTGGGTGGTTTTTGTGTTGTTGTTTTTAACGATTTTATCATCTGTTCCTACCCGCACGCAACAGCTTACTCCTCCGAAAGGTGGAACGGATTTTAATGTGTGCATTTATCCTTTATCCTTTATCCAAAAGAGATGATAGGGAAACAAATACAGTTGCATGCTGGAAAAAGAACAAAAAAGGGGGGGGGTAGGCGCTGCACTTTTGGCAACGTACTCTCCCCCAGGGAGAGCAGCCCGAATTTCACGCAGAGAAATCTGCTGTGACATTAAAGTGGTACAAAATACAAAATACAAGATCCTCTGCATGCGTTTGCACAGGGGACTTCGGTTTATAGTGTTATCCTAGGAGAATGCGGGGCTAGTGGTGTCAGTACTGATGTTAACTCCATAGGGCCTGGGGGGGGGGCGCCTCGAATGGGTGCTTTGGCAGTGGCTTGGACCCAGGCCTTCAGAAGGCACCAACCACAAGTCTGTCCTGCCTCCCTCCCTGTGTATCCTCATCATCGCTGTCTTCGTTTCCATTCTCCCTGATCTTCATGTCCTCGTTACCCTTCATATATTCTGCCTTTGGAGAAGAATGTGTTGTTTGCTTCCTCACTAAAATCATGTGTCTGCCTTTTTCACCCAAGTTTGACAACTCCGCCCCGTTTTTTGTGGTTGTTTTTGGTTTGCTTGTTTGTTTCGCTTTGTTTTGTGTCTGGGGGGTGGCGTG
>CM060329.1:45179551-45184551 GCA_030674155.1 Stramonita haemastoma
TAAAAGAAAACCTGAACATACCACTACTTCCAGATCAAGGCCTGAATGCTCTGGCAATGACAAAATAAACAGTCATAAATTTATCACATTCACATAGGGACACTTCTCTGTTTAAACGTTTGCAAAAAATGATATAGTTTGATCATATATCTTATGCCCATGGTGGATCAGGTAATTAAGAAGGATGGCAAGCCATGAAAGAAGTCGTGCTTTGTGAGAGTGGTGATCAGCAGTAGTCGTCTATCATCTTCCATCTTGTTGCAGGTTTTAAGCCACAGATATGTGTGTTAGGTGTATGTGGAGCTATCTTGAATCAATGATGTTTTTTAGCTAAACACAGGAAATGTTCAAACATTGGTAGATACATTATTGTTCTGAAATGTACTGTATTAATTTAGATAGCATAGCGGTTGTGTCGCATTGAATTGTTTTGTATTGTATCGTATTGTACTGTGCTGCATTGTGCTGTATTGTATTGTATGTACCGTATTGTACTGTTCTGTATTTATCGTCCTGCACTGTATTATATTGTACTCTATTGTACTGTACTGTATTGTTTATACTGTACTGTATTGCATTGCTTTATATTGTATTGTGCTGCACTGCTCTGTAGTGTACTGTATGGTACTTTATTGTATTGCATTCCTTTGTGTTATACTACACTATAAACCATGGTACTAAAAATCGCCCCTTAAAAAAAATAAACCTACAACAACTCCCTGCACACTACAGTCCCTCAAACACAAACGCGACCAGGAAAACCGTGTTGATGACAAAAGCCAGGAAGAAAAACACACGGTCCAGACTCTGACCATCCCACCACACCTGCCGACCACACTCCTTGGACCTGTCTCTGCTCACCAAGAACTGAGCCGTGCTGGGCCTCTGGGAAGAAGCCGCGGCGTCACACTGGGACGAAGCTGACGGGGCAACACGTACCACGGAGGCAGCAGCAGCAGAAGTAGGAGGAGGAGGAGGAGGAGAATCCTTGTCAGCTGGCTTGGTGGCGTGGTGTCTCCACTGCACGAGCACAGTCACCAACAGCACCAACAGACTCTCAGTCAGCACACCTACCAGAAGCTTCATGGTGGCCGGCACCTGGGCCAGACCTTGGGGCATCACGTCCTTGAAGAAGCTGATGAAGAGCGAGGTGGAGACGTAGAGGGAGACGAGGAAGGAGAACTTCTCCCCGCACCCCACAGGCAGCAGGAAGACCAGCACGTTCATGTAGGAGGTCAGCACCATGGGCAGCACCAGACACACCGTGAAATACACCGTCCGCCGCCGGAGCCTCAGCCGCATGGAAGGGAATTCTGTCCCGAACACGTCCGTGTTTGCACAGACTCCAGCTCCCAGTTAGACTGCACGATGAGACTGGCGGCTGCCTTCTGGTCCATCACCTGGTAGGTTAAGTTGATCTTACAGCAAGGGGAGGAGATTCCAGCACGAAGCCGCAGACCTGCGAGTCATAGGGAAATTGGAGTGGTCCATGGTGCACAGCGTGACCGTTTTGTAGTAGATCATGACCCTGACTAAGCCGGTTGTGGTAGAGGAACAGGTTATTGGCCAGGGATAGGAGGTTGACGGGGTCCTGCGAGTTGATGAGCATGAGGGCGGGCATCCACATGACGTGTGGGAGACCTCGATCATGGACACGCCCTCGTAGTCCTTGGGGTCCCACAGCAAGAGAGGTCCCGCCACTCCACCGCGATGTACACCGAGCAGATCATGGTCTGGTCCGCGTCGCTGAGGTACAGCACAGACCCCACGTTCAGCGACACGTCCACCTCCACTCTGACGTCACCCGACTCCAACGTCTTCACGGGGGCCACCTTCCGCCTGACGACAGGAAGTTGAAGGATGACGTCATGGAGACGCGCGGTGGCTTCCATACGGTTCTTGTCGACGTCATGCAACCCTGTGGTGACGTCGTTTTTTAGCGTGGTGGTGGTATCATTGACGGCTGCTGTGGTTGTGGGGCATGAAGAAAACATGAGGGAGATGGAAACCAGGCCGTAGTTTATAACACGCTGGCCTCGATACGCCTTGTCATCCTGCTACCACTCCCAACTCACACACACTCACTGGCTGACTGTCTGTCCACTGCTGTAGCGGACTGCTGCACAACAATGGGGTGGGGGAATGAATATATAGCACAGCACAGCACAGCACAGCACTGTACGGCACCACACAGCACAGCACCGCACAGCACAGCACTGTACGGCACAGCACAGCACCGCACAGCACGGCACAGCACAGCACAGCACAGCACGGCACAGCACAGCACAGCACCGCACAACACGGCACAGCACAGCACCGCACTGACGGTATCTCATTAGTGTAAAAGCCCGTAAAAGAACAAAATAAATAACAGGTCCCTTCGGTCTGTTTTCAGCTTGAATTAAACATAAGTTGTGTAAAACGTTGAGGACTAGGGGAAAAAAGGGTTAGCAAATAGTTATTGTTCATTATATTTAACAAGAATTAAATCAACAATCGTCTGTTTGTGATTTGGAACGTAGGTATGAGCAACGTAGATGTGATGTTTAATGTTGAGATAGTAAAAAAAAACAACCCTGTTTGTGTGCTTTTCTATATTATTACGGGGTGTGTGTGTGTGTGTGTGGTGTGTGTGTGTGTGTGTGTGTGTGTGTGTGTGTGTGTGTGTGTGTGTGGTGTGTGTGTGTGTGTGTGTGTGTGTGTGTGTGTGTGTGTGTGTGTGTTACTGGCGAATTAAAACATAGGTCGTTTTGGGGAGTTGGTTCTGTATATAACTCTATGTACTCTCTGCAGTTAGGTGAAAAACCCTCAGATTTATATTTGTTAGCAAACATAGATAAAAATACTTCTGCTGTTTCTAAACACGTGAGAATTTAGAACTTGTATTTATTGTTACTGGGGGAAAAACAACTGCTAAACTGATTCCATTTATCGTTTCTTTCATTTTTGTCCGAACTTTATTGAAATCTCTGTCATCCGAAGTTTCCCTAGTGCCATATAATGACCAGTATTCCTTTTTAGTTTCTGCTATAATCTTAATATTTGTTTGCTTTATGTTCATGTTTCTGTTTACATTTTTGTCTTCCAGAAAAACTTAAAACGAGTAGAAAGACTAGAAGCAGCAGCAGCAGCAGCAGCAGCAGCAGCAGCAGCAGCAGCAGCAGCAGCAGCAGCAGAGTAGTAGTAGTAGTAGTAAGTAGTAGTAGTAGTAGTAGTAGTAGTAGTAGTAGTAGTAGTAGTAGTAGTAGTAGTAGTAGTAGTAGTAGTAGTAGTAGTAGTCGAACTGAATGTTAAAGTCATTTGGATGAGACTATAAACCGAGGTCCCGTGTAGTAACGTACACAGAACATCTTAGGCACGTATCTGGAACCCATTCCGCCTTTCAGGGGAGCAGGCCATTGTGTGCCGGTAGGAGCGGATGACAACAGCAAAAAAAAAAAAAAAACCGGCATGCACACAGATGTCATGTTTAGACACCATT
This sequence comes from Stramonita haemastoma, assembly GCA_030674155.1. Taxonomy (NCBI): domain Eukaryota; kingdom Metazoa; phylum Mollusca; class Gastropoda; order Neogastropoda; family Muricidae; genus Stramonita; species Stramonita haemastoma. The sequence continues at coordinate 45,183,033 of CM060329.1, forward strand.
CCTGAGGGGAAATCGGGGAGTTGGAGTCCCCAGGGTGGTTCGGGGCTGTATGTGGCAACGTTCTGGCGGCTCCTGCGACGGCACTGGAACCATGCGTATCGGCAATCGCCTTTCTAATGGACCATTCCAGCAACGTGGAGAGAGGGAGGGTCTGCTGCATGGGTAACAGCTTGCCCTCCCTACTTACTTTCCAAGGTTTTGCACTCTAGAGCCTGGAGCGCAACTCCATAGTCTTCCCAGACTGACGGATGCTTACTAAAGTGGTAGAGATAGTAGTAGTATGACGACCGCAGTGAGAGTGGTGATGATGATGGTGGTGAAGAAGATGATGATAATGAGGAGGAGGTGGAGGATTATGACGACAACGACAACGAGGATACAACGAGTCATCAACAGTTGTTTCATTTTTTGTTTTGTCACTGGTCCCGCTGCAATCCCAACCCCTCCCCCCCCCACACACACACACCACCACCGCCGCCACCATTACCCCCACCACCAAGCCAAGCCTCAATAATTTGGTTTTATATAATGTATCACACCCCCTACTTTTGACCTCTTTGATCTTTCACGTCCTTTCCATGACATTAAACTCACATCATTTATGCTCTCCCCCTCCCCCATCCCCTCCTCCCCCCACCCCCATTCCACTGCCTTCCTCCCCCCCCTCCCTTCCCGTCCCCAGCAGAGCCATTCCAGACAGGCTGTTGTGGTGCCGTGGTTAAAAGACCCTGTAGAGATGGCACGCTGGTTGTGGGTTTTATTCCTCCTCAGAGGTCTAATTTGTGACATTTTCTGAGATCGCATCAGCTTCCGACCCCAACCTATATGGTATCATCTTCATCATCATCATCGTCGTCGTTGTCGTCATCATCATCATCGTCGTCGTCGTTGTCGCCGTCGCCACCATCATCATCATCATCGTCGTCGTCGTCATTGTCTCTTCTTCTTCTTCATCATCATCATCATCATCATCATCATCATCATCATCATCATCATCATCATCATCATCATCATCATCATCCATCATCATCATGATGTATGGAATTTATAATTATAACACCGAATCTTGTAAAGCAATAAAACAAGCTTAAAATTTTCAGCAATTCTCCCCCCCCCCCCCCCCCCCCCTTTTTTGTTGTTGTTGTTGTTGAGATAATCACATTGTTTATAGCCATAAACAAGCAGAAAAAATATGAAAAATGCTTACAATCTGCAATCATGACAAAAATTAACAAAACTTCAAGTGCAAACATGTTTTTAAAAAACTAAAAATTTGTGTGCACTACATCAAAGTATTGAAAATAATCAAAAATTAAAAAAAAATATTGTTCCTGTTTTTTTTACAACAAATATTATTACATTTTTGAAACATTTTCCTGGAAAAAATATCGTTCAGGGATCCAAAAACTCAGAAAGAAAAAGCTGATATGGGATTGATTAATTAAAGTGGTGGGAAAGCTGGACTGGGGTTATACAGTAACAGATCATCCATTTCATGCCTGCTGATTCCAGAGTGTTG
>CM060329.1:45189551-45192051 GCA_030674155.1 Stramonita haemastoma
AAATAAATAAATAAACAAATAAATAAATAATAAAAAAAATTTTAATCTCGGTATTGAGTTGGTGGGTTGATGCCTCTGCTGTGGGTGGTGGATTAAAGATGACCAGTTGTTTTTCTATTTCCCAGGTTCAGGTTATAAGCAGCCCTGCTAAGTGCCTTCGTCTCCTTCTGTTCTGTGCACATACAAACACAGAAGATGAAGTGTGCGAGTTAAAAGATTCCATAATTCACGTTAGCGTTTTCTGAGTTGAGAAAACATTTAAAAAATATATATATTTAGCATAACCTGTGCATCGTGTTATTTGTATTGAATCGCATTGTGTTTGCATTGTATTGTACTTGTGTTGCATTGTTTTGTATTGTATCGTATTATTTTGCATTGTATTGCACTGTTCTGCATGTTAGCATTGCATTGTATTGTATTGCATTGAAGTGTATTGTACACCGTAAAAGAAACCCATGGCAACAAGAGTTGTCCCTGAAAAATTTATGTATAGAAAGCCCCTCTCAACTGGAAACAATAAACATGCAGATTTAAAAAAAAAACATGGTGGCGCTGCTCTTGTGGTGACACACTTTCCCTGGGGAGAGCAGTCCCGACTTTTTCATGCAGAGAAACCTGTCGTGACTGAAAGTGGTATATAATACAATACATTAAATACAATACACTATATAATGATAAAATACAGTGGTATACAAAACATAAATATAGCACATCTGTTTATGACTATGAAGCACATAATGTGGTGTGCACAATATTGTTAACATAACATGATACATTGGAACCATCATCTGTGTTCGTGATAATATCAAATATAAACAAAGAGAGAAAAAACTACCAACTAACTACAAGAAACAATCTTAAAACAAAATAAACAGACAAAAAATATAAAACAACAATACTTAAATATCAACAAATATCGCATGCATACTTCAAATCAAGGGAAACACACACACACACACACACACACACACACACACACACACACACACACACACACACACACACACACACATACACACACACACACTAACAAACACACACTATCACACACACATACACACACACTAACAAACAACACACACACCAAACCACGCACACTCTAACACAAACACAACACACACTAACACACTAACACACACACACACACACACACACACAAACAAACACACACTAACACACACACACACACACACACACACACACACACACACACTGACACAAACACACCACACACACACTAACACACTAACACACACACACACACTGATACACACACACACCCTTCTCCCACCCCCTTTTCAACACAACACCTACAGTGTAGAGATACACCCATATCACAAAACCAGCTTCAAACTACAATATTACTACCACGGTACCTGAAACTTTAAACTGAAAAAAACAACAACAGTCTCTTCCATCAGTGAGGTAACTCCAACGTCCTGCGTGCCAAAAAAAAAAAAACGAAGGCTGAAGCCAATCCACTTCATCAAAGTCTGAGGCATTCACCTACAGCACAGAGTACTACAGTATTCCACGTCACGCTCAGCATGTTAAGCTGAGGAACACCCAACGATGGCACCACACAAGTTTCTTTCACCTTGCTGAAGCATCTAGCTGCCTACCATGTTTAACTTTTTTTTCAAATCCACGACTACACAAGTATTTTTTATGCTGCTATGTTTGCGGCTGCCTCTTGCAGTGAAGCAAAATGGAAAAAGAAAAGAAGACAGAAAGAAAAAAAGAAGAAAAGTTGTTTTGCAGTTATTTTTGTGTGATGTGGGTTGGCCTCCCTGATAACCAGTCATACGTTACCCATTGCAAGAGATAAGCCGAGGACTGGAGTATACATGTGCACAACTTAGCCTTTGCTTAGCCTGCTAGGGGAATCTCCCTTTGATGTTATCCCTGAAAAGTGCGGGGACTAGATGTAAAAAAAAAGCACACGAGTGCTTATCTATTATCCTCGAATGAAAGAATTTGCCTTACCTTGCCTTGCCTTCCTCCATAACATAACAAACCTTCAAACATAATGTTGCCTAGCATGGGTTGTTACTTTTAAAAAAAAGATATTACCTGCAAGGGGAATATTCTTACTTTCAAACATGATACTATTACCTGTGTGGGGAATTGTCTTACTTTCAAACATGATAATTATTACCTGCATGAGGAATACTTTTACTTTTAAAACCATAATATTACTTGCATGAGGAATACTCTTACTTTCAACCCTAAACATTACCTGCATGAGGAATACTCTTACTTTCAACCCTAACATTACCTGCATGAGGAATACTCTTACTTTCAACCCTAACATTACCTGCATGAGGAATACTCTTACTTTCAACCCTAACATTACCTGCATGAGGAATACTCTTACTTTCAACCCTAACATTACCTGCATGAGGAATACTCTTACTTTCAACCCTAACATTACCTGCATGAGGAATACTCTTACTTTCAACCCTAACATTACCTGCATGAGGAATACTCTTACTTT
>CM060329.1:45194551-45197051 GCA_030674155.1 Stramonita haemastoma
GAAGAGCTTTGTCAATTAGTTTGACAGTGACAATGGGTGTTGTGAGGATATAGCCATGAGCAAACTTGGAACGAACGCCTTCTGACAGGCAATCACGCTTATAAGTAAGCAAGCATATAAGAGTCTATAATTATCTTTGTAATCCACGACGTCGGAATGCGGCTACCTTCGTGGTGGGCCAAATCAAAAGGTCGCATACGCAAAATGTCACCGTTGGTGAGCCTTAGAGCTCTAGCCAAGGAACGAAAAAAAGAGAACTTTGGCAACCATCGAATATTGATTACTGCTGTACTGATTATACAATCAATCAAAACTGGAACTGTAGTGCTTTAACATCCACTCGAAAAACTAACGAGTGATCCAAGCCACTAGCCACTCAATCACTCAACCAATCACTAGGGGCGGGATAGCCTAGTGGTTAGAATAGTGCGCTCGCAATCTGACGACCCGGGTTCGAATCCCATTCGAGGGAATTTTTACCCCTGGACTTAACATCAGAGCAGACCCCACTCCCACAAAAGTCCGGATGAGACTATAAACCGAGGTTCCGTGTTCGAACGCACACAAAACATCTTACGCACAAGTTAAATCCTGTTCTGCTTTTCGAAAGAGAAGCCCATTGTGTGCCAGTAGGAACAGAGGCAAAATTTACAAAACTATATACGTGCACATGGACCCAATGTAAAAAAGCACATGAGTACTTATTCTATTATCCTCGATATAAAAGAATGAATGAATGAATCAATCAATCAATCAATCACGAGCCAACCATTCATCTAACCAACTAGTCTAGTTCATTAAACACACTAAGAAGTCATTCTCGCCAGTTCCAACATCCCTGTTAAATTTTGGAAGACTAGTCTGTTGACATACTTTCATCTTCCATTCAACCCCACCCTCACTTCAAAACCCCCTAATCCCTCATCATCATCCCCCTTCCCAGTTCTATCTCTCTGTTTGTCTGTCTGTTTGTGTGTGTTTCTGTCTGGCTGTCTGTCTCTATGGCTGTTTATCTATGTGTGCATCTGTCTGACTGCCTATAGTCTATATCTGTCTGCCTTCTACATTAGTGCAAACTCATGCCCTACATCTGTCTCCTATACACACTGTAAAACTCTGACGCAATGTTTCTATTTGTACCACCGCTCGCTCTCTCTCTGTCTGTCTCTGTCTCTCTCTTTCACACACACACACACACACACACACACACACACACACACACACACACACACACACACCACACCACACCACACCCACACCACACACACACCACCACCACCACCACTAAAAAAAGCTTGAAACGCTATACCAACCAACAAGCATCACTATCAACAAACACACATTAGTATGAAGTGCTCAGCTCCTCAACCCTTCCCACAGAGATCAGTCGACCAAGCGTATCACCCCCCCCCCCCCCCCCCCCACACACACACACACACCACCACCACCACCACCACCACCACAACTAGCACCACCACCAGAAATAGCACAGTGTAAATCATCCTATGGACTATCTGACACTCTTTCTATGGCTCTTACTTAGCTGCAAAAGTCGGGTAAATTTTAATTTCTTTTTCGGGCATAAGCTATGATGTTTTAATGGAAGCAAAGTTAAAGTTAAAGTTAAAGTCTGTCCCGAGCCTAAGGCTCATCAGGCCGGTGCTTATCCCGGTTTCTGTGGCGTTAAGCGACTGAGAGTCATAGACTCCCCCCTGGATAGGACGCCAGTCTATCGCAGGGTTAACCCCCAACACAAGGTTGGTACCCCTTTTACACCTGGGTGGGGTGAGAAAATAGCCGTAAAGTGCCTTTTCCAAGGGCACAACGCCATAGCCGAAAGCTGGGATCGAACCCGCAACCTTTAGATTACGAGTCCAACGCCCTAACCACTAGACTACAGCGGCGGCTAATGGAAGCAAAAGTTGAGTTTATATATATTATGCTTTTCTTTGATATTTTTTTTCGCTCCTCGGCTAGAGCTCCGAGGTTCACCAAGGTAAGGTTTAGCGTATGCAACTGTTTTATTCCCTGTTCAGGTTAGCCACATTCCATCTTCAGGAATGGTGTTTAAACACAACACTTGTGTGCATGCGTTATTTCTCTTTCTTTTTCTTAATTTTGACATCCATTCCTACCAGAACGATATGGCCTACTCTCTCAAAAGAAGGAACGAGCTTTTAACGTGGGCGCAAGATGTTTTACGTGCGTTCGCACATGGGGCCTCGGTTTATAATCTCATTCAAAGGACTTTTGGGAGGATGGAGTTAGTTCTGTTGTTACCTCCAAGGTGAATTTTTTTTTTTTTTTTTTTTTGTATTTTGTACCACTTTATGTCACAGCAGATTTCTCTGCATGAAATTGGGGCTGCTCTCCCCGGGGAGAGCGCGTCGCCACATGTGCAGCGCCTACCCTTTTTTTTTTCTTTTTCCTGCATGCAAGTGTATTTGTTTTCCTATCAGAGTGGCTTTTTTCTACAGAATTTTGCCAGGACCCTTGTTGC
>CM060329.1:45202051-45204551 GCA_030674155.1 Stramonita haemastoma
ATATAGAGAGAGACAGAGACAGAGACAGAGAGAGAGAACACTGAACACTGAACATTGAAATGGTTTAATGGTACCTTGGCCTTGGACCACAATACACCAGGTGAGGGGGGCAGGGGTGTGAGTGTAATGCAAAATGAAAGCATTGGTAAATTTGTCACTCACTATGGCAATAAAAAAAAAATGAAAGCATGGATAAATTTCACACCTACTATATATAGAGAGAGGGAGAGAGAGAGAGAACAAGACAGACAACACACACACACACACACACACACAACACGCACACGCACACACACACACACACACACACACAACACACACACAAAACTCACATACAAACATATACACACATACACACACTCACATACACACATACACACATAGCCACACACACATAGCCACACACACATACATGCACACACAAACAAACACACACACACAAACACAAACAAACACACACACACACACACACACACACACACACACACACACACACACACACACACACACACACACAACACACACATAGAGGATTGGAAGGATATTTTGGGCTAAAGTGATAATGAAAAGCAGCATGCCGAAGTGGAGTGTACGTGTAGAGTGCGCAAACCCTCCCCGACTGAAGGCACCAGTAAAAACAGGTGGAATAAGTACAGGGGCAGATTAGGGGCTGGCTGTCTGAAGCCATCAGTAAAGACAGAGTAAATACAGGGGCAGATTAGGGGCTTGCTGTCTGAAGCCGCCAGTTAGAATTAGTACAGGGGCAGATTAGGGGCTGGCTGTCAACAGCCATCAGTAAAGACATAGTAAATACAAGGGCAGATTAGGGGCTGTTGTCTACAGCCATCAGTACAAATAATAAGAATAAGTACAGGAGCAGATTAGGGGCTTATTCATTTATTTTTACTGCACTGATGTAAACTCCAGAGGAGAAATCCCTCGACGGGGAATCGAACCCGGGTCGTCAAAGTGCGAGCGCAATGTTCTGACCACTAGGCTATCCCGTCCCCCATCACTGAAGCCATCAGTGAAGACAGGTAGAGTAAGTACAGGGGCAGATTAGGGCTGGCTGTCTGAAACCGCCAGTACATGTAGAGTAGGTACAGGGGCAGTTAGGGCTTGGTGTCTCTCTGAAGAAGTTCCAGACTGTCTGTCTGAGGGATTATCAAAATGAGAAGCGCAGATGACTTGAAGCTGTGAGAAAGCCAGTCTTTTTCCATTAACAGTTTTGGGGGAGAAAGAGGGAGGGAAGAGAGAGAGGCAGAGAGAGGAGAGAGAGGGGGGGGGGGTGAAGAGAGAGGGAAAGAGAGAGAGAAAGAGAGAGATTTATTTTTTATTCATCTTTTATGTATTATTGTTTTTATCCAGGATAATGGAATAAGCACTCATGGACTTTTTTACATCCAGTCCCGCGTGTTTGCAGTTTTGTAATCTTGTCATCTGTTCCACGGCACACGATGGCAGAGAGAGAGAGAGAGAGGAGAGAGAGAGAGGAGAGAGAGAGAGAGAGAGAGAGAGAGAGAGAGAGAGAGAGAGAGAGAGAGAGAGAGAGAGAGAAGAGAGAGAGAGAGAGAGAGAGAGAAGAGAGAGAGAGAGATGACAGATGAGAGAGAGAGGAGAGAGAGAGAGAGAGAGAAGAGAGGAGAATAGAGAGAGAAGAGCAAGCAAGGCAAGCAAGGCAAGGCAAGGCAAGCAGCCAGGCAAATTCTTCATTCGAGGATAATAGATAAGCACTCGTGTGGTGTTTTTTAATTCAGTCCCGTAGAGAGGAAAGAGAGAGAGAGAGAGAGGAGGAGAGAGAGAGAGAGACTGAGAGAGAGAGAGAGAGAGAATATATACAATGTCATAACCACAGAGATGGAATTATGGCAGAAACTAAGCTACAACAAACCACAGCACCAGCAATATGCCAGTTACTATGACATCAATCAGAACTGCAGCAATATACAGTCGGAATCATGGCTCAAGCTATACTTCATACCTACTGCAAATTTTATCATATCTCTACCAGTAGTCCAGGTTTGGTGGGATCAAAGCTGCTGGAAAGATGTTGGCTCAAGTAATAAAATTGTGCGGTCATTTCATAGCTCAATGAATAAGCTATGGCGATATCAGAGCTACAGTGATATTTGACTCAAATGATATAATTCCACCTACAACAATATTGCATTGCTCCACCAACATTCTAGCTTCGGCAAGGTCATAGCTATGACAAGGCCATAACTATGGCAAAGTCATAACCACGGCACAGGTCATTATCATGGCAAGGTCACTACCAAGGCAAGGTCATAGCCACGGCATGACCATAGCCACGGCAAGGTCATAGACAAGCAAGGTCACAGCCACGGCAAGGTCATAGCCATGGCAAGGTCATAACCATGGCAAGGTCATAACCATGGCAAGGTTATATCCACGGCAAGGTCATAACCACAGCAAAATCCTGGTTCAAGAAAAAACAACAACATAAGCTTCGGTGATATCAGAAACCCAATAATATATT
>CM060329.1:45228439-45233439 GCA_030674155.1 Stramonita haemastoma
AAATAGTTTGAAGGCATTGTTTGTTTATTTCCAGATGTGATGTGTTTAGACAGGTATTTCTATCTGAAATCTGTCAAGTTTGTACATTCAAATAGAAAATGGATTTCAGTTTCAGTTTGCTCACAAAAAGGGCACTTCTTAGATAATTTATCATTATATCTGTTATTTACGTTTAAATTACCAATTCCAGGTCGAAACTTAACAAGTACATGCCTGAATAAACTTACCTATCGTGATAGCAGTAAGCTATTTTTCACAGAGAGAGAGAGAGAGAGAGAGAGAGAGAGAGAGAGAGAGAGAGAGAGAGAGACAGAGACAGAGACAGAGACAGAGAGAGACAGAGACAGAGAGATCGAGACAGAGACAGAGACAGAGAGATGCCCCTCGTTCAATTGACTGCTTCCCAATCTCATTACGCTCAGCAGCCAAGGTAAACAGGGGAAGTCAATACATAAATAACAGCCCCGCCAGTTCATGTACAACAGCAGTATCAACCCCCCTCCCCCTCCCCCCCCCCCCCCCCACTGCTGTGGATGCTATGCCATACCATGCCATGCCATGCCATGCCAGACACTGTAACCTTGTTTCTGCCGTTAATTCTTTTGGCAGACCTGTGCTTTCTTCTTTATAACTTAAAACCCACCAAGAATTTAGCAAAGTTTTCATTACTTTTTTTTCTTCTTTTTTCACTCTTTTGGCTTTATTTTTAGTTTGGTTTGATTAGATTTGCTTTGGTTTGGGTGTGTTTGGATCGATTTGTATTTATAACATGGCAAACGAACAAATAAACTGAACGTTATTTTGAAAGTAGCCACACAAAAACATCTAACTACCGTACACACATGGTGCAAAAACGTCAACTGCCTCTTCCTGTATTAGATTGATTTACCATTTCTGTAACACTATCTAAGTCAAGTCATATCAGGTCAAGTCAATTCAAATCAAATGAAGTATAACTTCACGCATTCATTGAAGGGCAACTACACAGTACAACATCAAAGACCATATATAATTATTAGGACAAGCATGAAAGAACAATTGATTGATATATTTATTTCAACATTTCAGGACAATTTCAAAGACGAAATTGGAAGTTAATACTGTGTATGAATGATCACATTTACTTGAGTCTGTCTGTAATCTTACAACCTATGATTTTGTTAGTTTGTGTTGGGGGGGGGTTGGGTGTTTTTTTGGGGGGAGGGGGGTTGGGGGGGAGATTCCGGAGGGGGGGGTCGTTCCTTGGCTAGAGTTTCAAGGTTTACCAAAGATGGGATTTTTTTGTATAATATATGCGACTGTGTTTGCCCGTCATTAAGATAGCCGCCATCCGACATTGTGAATGTCTTTAACACACAACACCAGCGTGGATACGTGTTTTGAAATAATTGTGTCATCTGTCGCAATAGCCTACTTTTGTGAAAATCGGAACGGGGTTTTAACGAGAGCGCAAAATGTACTGCGTGCGTTCGCACACGGGACCTCGGTTTGTAGTCTCATCCAAAGGATTTTCAGGGCAGTGGAGTTGGCACTGATGTTAACTCCCTGGGAAAAATCCCCCTGAACAGGGGGGATCTCAGCGGTGGCTCGATCCCAGGCCATCAGACCACGAGCTCAACGCTCTAACCACTAGGCTATCCCGCCCACCCAGTTCTGTTTGTTTGTATTTTTCTCGTCATTCTATGTATTTTCAATGTCTGTCTTTTTTTTCTGGAAGAGCACCAATGGTACCAAGCTCTGGGGATGCTTGTTGTTGTAATGTGAGTAATAGCTTTGCTGCGTGTTAATGTTGTACCACTCGTGTGTGTTCGTTGTGTGTGTGTGTGTGTGTGTATGTGTGTGTGTGTGTGTGTGTGTGTGTGTGTGTGTGTGTGTGTGTGTGTGTGTGTGTGTGTGTGTGTGTGTGTGTGTGTATTCATGTGTTAACAACTATAAACCGTCACTCCTGCGGTAAAGACAACAAAAACATTTACAAAGGCGACAGAATATAAATCTGGTTCTTTGTCTTTCTGATTGTTTGTCTCTGTCTTCTGTCTGTCTGTCTGTCTTCTCTCTCTCTCTCTGTCTTCTCTCTGTCTCTGTCTCGTCTGTCTGTCTGTCTCTGTCTCTGTCTCTCTCTGTCTCTCTCTGTCTCTGTCTGTCTGTCTGTCTGTCTGTCTGTCTGTCTGTCTGTCTGTCTGTCTGTCTGTCTGTCTGTCTCTTCTCTTCTCTCTCTCTCTCTCTCTCTCTCTCTCTCTCTCTCTTCTCTCTCTCTCTCTCTCTCTCTCTCTCTCTCTCTCTCTCTCTCTACTTTATCAAGAAGGCAGAACATATAACACACTACAACTAACACTACAACATCACACACTAACTGTTATACAGAAGCAGTACACTATATGACATACACACACACACACAACAACACACACACCATAACAACACACACACAATACTACATAACACACTATACACACATCACAACACATCACACACCACACATCACACACACACACACCACCACACCACCACACACACACACACCAACACAACCACCACCACACACACAAACCACCACACACACCACACACCACACTACACCACCACACCACACACCACACACCACACACACCACCATCACAACACCAACACAACCCCACACACATACCACCACCACACACACACACACACACCACACACTACACACACCACACCCAACAACCACACACACACACGCCACCACCACCACCACCACCACACACACCACACCACACCACCCCACCACACACAACACACACACAACACACACACACCACCACCACACCACCACCACCACCTCACCACCACCACCACCACCACAACACACATCACAACCATCCCACCACAACAACAACAACACAACACAACACACAACTCACCGGAACTCCAGCCCACAAAGGACAATCCCTGAGGATGAAGGCAGCCAGGAAGAAATACATGAACACCGACACCCCACACACCCCCATCCCCAACAACAACTGCAACACCACCAAGAACGCCTGCATCCCACACCCCCTCCCTCCTCCCCTCCTCCTCCTTCCACCACCTCCACCACTACCACCACCTCCACCTCCACCACAACAACACCCACAACATCTCCTACAACACAAACAACAATAACATCCACGACAACAACAGTCACAGCATCCTTGAAAGTTCTCCTCATCTTCTTCTTCAACACCTCCTCGTTCTCTTCCAACAGTAGACAGCGAAGCCCGGCTGCCCATTTTCCCGCGCTTCCTTCTCGGCTTGTGGCGGGAACCTAGATGTGAGGGGTTCAAGTTCTGAGGCACTGTGGTCTCTAGACCCACTAGCATGGAGCGCAGTTCTGGACTGCTGTAGGACAGTTTTTTGCCTACCGGGGTGCTTCTGTTGCTGCTTCCTCCTCCTCCTCCTCCTCCTCCTCCTCCTCCTCCTCCTCCTCCTCCTCCTTCGCAACTGCTGCTGGCTAGTAAGGCTGACACGGTGACGGAGTGACGTTCTGGTTGATGCAACACCTGGTTCACTTTGATGGAGGAGGCTGAATGCGCTCGAGGGCGGCTAGTGATTACCATGGTGTGGGTGGTAGGTGGTAGTGGTGGGGTGGGTTGCGGTAGCGGTGGTGGTGGTCTGTTTTGTGACGTACGTAAGTATGCGAAGAAGAGGAAGAGGAGAGAGGAGTGAGGGGGGTGAATCCTTTCTCTCCAGGCAGGCACACGAGCTATGACTTCCACCTGCTTGCTGCTCTTGGCACCAAGCTCCTTTCCTATACCTCCAGTCTGGGGGAATCACGACAGTAGACAGAAAGGTGAAGGGTGAACAATAGGGGAGAGAGAGTTATAGGGGCAAGCAGGATGAAAGTGTGTGTGTGTGTGTGTGTGTGTGTGTGTGTGTGTGTGTGTGTGTGTGTGTGTGTGTGGTGTGTGTGTGTGTGTGTGTGTGTGTGTACGTGTGGGTGTGGGTGTGGGTGTGTGGGTGTTGGGTGTGTGGGTGTGTTGGTGTTGTGTGTGTGTGTGTGTGTGTGTGTGTGTGTGTGTGTGTGTGTGTGTGTGTGTGTGTGTGTGGTGTGTTGGTGTGTGTGTTGTGTGTGTGTGTGTGTGTGTGTGTGTGTGTGTGTGTGTGTGTGTGTGTGTGTGTGTGTGTGTGTGTGTGTGTGTGTGTGTGTGTGTGTGTGTGTGTGTTGTGTGTGTGTGTGTGTTGTGTGTGTGTGTGTGTGTGTGTGTGTGTGTGTTGTGTGTGTGTGTGTATGTGTGTGTGTGTGTGTGTGTGTGTGTGTGTGTGTGTGTGTGTGTTGTGTGTGGTGTGTGTTGGGTGTGGGTTCGGGGGTGGGGTAGGGAGTGGGGGGAAGGGGGGATTAGAATGGACTGGGTTCTTTCTCCTTGCTGAGGAAGAAAGGGGCGATAACAAACAGGCAGGTGGCGCCCCTGTCGGTTGGTTGGTTGGTTGGTTCAGGATGGAGAAGCAAGGTGGGTTTGTTTTGCTGGGGGAGGGGGTGTGGGGGTGGGGAGGAGGGGGTGGAGGTGGCGGTGGGGGGGGGTAGCAGAGGCGGCAGCAGGTATGCAGCTAGCGCCAGGTGTGTGTCGAGGTGTCCTGAAAGGGTAAAGAAGACAAAGGTTCCGTCCGTTAGCGGAGTGAGGAAAAACAGAGGAGTGACAAGTAAAACACACCTTGAACGTCTTTTCTCTGTCTGTCTGTGTCTGTGTGTCTGTCTGTCTCTGTCTGTGTCTGTCTGTCTGTCTGTGTCTGTCTCTCTGTCTCTGTCTCTGTCTGTCTGTCTGTCTGTCTGTCTGTCCTCTCTCTCTCTCTCTCCTCTCTCTCTCTCTCTCTCTCTCTCTCTCTCTCCTCTCTCTCTCTCTCTCTCTCTCTCTCTCTCTCTCTCTCCTCTCTCTCTCTCTCTCTCTCTCTCTCTCTCTCTCTCTCCTCTCTCTCAGGTTGTATTGTCACTCTTCCAAACAGACAGACGTCAGGCTTGTTTGATCTCTTCTTCTTCTTCTTCTTCTTCTTCT
>CM060329.1:45250939-45278439 GCA_030674155.1 Stramonita haemastoma
ATGTATGGGACGCGCGCGCGCGCGCATACACACACACACACACACACACACACACACACACACACACACACACACACACACCACACACACACACACACAGAGGCAGACACACACAGACACACAGACATAAAGTTATTTATATAGGTGCATTTCTCTCTTAATTCTACTGTTATTCCTACTTCAGAACTCAACAACATTCTCATCGACTATAGATCATCTTTCCCGCAGCCCTCTCTTCTTCATCACTAGCGTGCACATCCTTATCACAAAGAACAACACCAACCAATAATACCAACGATCATTACGACAGTACTCACAAGAACAACAACAATACCGCAAACACACAGGGACTGTATGCCAAAAAGCACATAAGTGCTTAGTCCATTATTCTCGATATAAAAGGATGTGTGTGTGTGTGTGTGTGTGTGTGTGTGTGTGTGTGTGTGTGTGTGTGTGTGTGTGTGTGTGTGTGTGTGTGTGTGTGTGTGGTGTGGTGGTGGTGATGGTGTGTGTGGTGTGGGTGTGGGTGAGTGTAGGTTTGTGTGTGTGACAGTGTTGTTGTTGTTGTTGTGTGCGTGCGCGCGTGCATGTGTGTGCGTGTGTGTGCATGTATGTGTGCGCGAGCGCGTGTGTGTGTTTGTGTGTGCGCGTGTGCGTACGTGTGTGTGTGTGTGTGTGTGCACGCGCGCGCATGTGTGTGTACGTGCGTGTGTGTATGTGTGTGTGTGTGTGTGTGTGTGTGTGTGTGTGTGTGTGTGTGTGTGTGTGTGTGTGTGTGTGTGTGTGTCATTCCAGACAGCTTGTGTGTGTATACCTCATTAGCCTAAGCGTGTGTATGTCAACTGCTATCCACAATCACGTACACATCAGTGTAGCCACTTCCATCATCCATCCATGCCTACAAAACTTAGCACTTGCAGAGGTTGTTACTCCTAATAAGCAGAACTGTAAGCGACAGAAACACACAAAAAACAACCTAACCTCTCAGACAACGTTTAAAGTAGCATAAATAAATAAATAGATAAGTAGATAAAGAAAGAAAGAAAGAAAGAAAGAAAGAAAGAAAGAAAGAAAGAAGAAAGAAAGGAAAGAAAGAAAGAAAGAAAGAAGAAAGAAAGAAAGAAAGAAAGAAAGAAAGAAAGAAAGAAAGAAAGAAGAAAAGAAAGAAAGAAAGAAAACAAATTCTGGCATTACCACTACTCCAAACTGAACAACCACATACCCTGCTTTGTGGACACAGACACAGACACACTCAAACAGCCGCACACTTCATCATACTGTTGTTGTTGTTGTTTTTTCCACCCTATGTTTTCACACTCTCTGCCTCTGTAGCATCCCTCCCCAACAGAAGATGCAACTCACTCGTACACTCCACTCCCATCAGCACCAAACCACACTGACAACACCACTCTATAATAAACACCACACCATCACAAAAACTCGGTCACTGCCACTGTACTGTATGTATGTATACCCCATAAGGCAGAAAAACATCTTCCTGAAGAAGATAAAGAAGAAGAGAAGAGGGGAAAAAAACCTGGAGTCAAACCCCCATCACTAACACAGTACGCGCACGTGCACCTAATAATTCCGACCCCCCTTACAACTGCTGCGAATAACTGAACCGCAGAACTGAAATAGTCGCTCTAGCTCTGAATAGAACGAACGCACATTCTGGGTTTCTGAACAGACTGTGTTCTTTAGTTAGGCTAGAACTAGCTTACAGTCACACCACCTCTATGCCTAGGCTACCACCACTTCCATCACACCACCACCACCACACACGAGGATGCAAGAGTGTTGCTGAGACTTGCCACACTTATCACCAGGCATGTAACACATGACGACGGGTGTGATAATGCAAGAAGACCTTGCTAGGTTAGGGCCTAAATAAAGCATTTAGTAGGGCCTAGGGCCCTACAGAACAACAGACGAACGCGCCAAAAAAAAAAAGTTTCAGCATCTGTTGGAATGGTGGATGTATGTGCCCTCTGTGTGTGTGTGTGTGTGTGTGTGTGTGTGTGTGTGTGTGTGTGTGTGTGTGTGTGTGTGTTGTGTCTGTGTTGTTGTGTGTGTGTGTGTGTGTGTGTGTGTGTGTGTTTGCTTGTGCCCTTGTGTGTCGTGTGTCTGTGTCTGGGTGCGTGCGCGTGCGTGCGTTTGTGTGCTGTGTATGTGTATGCTGAACAACACAGAATATAGAGAGAGAGTTCCAGAGAAAAGACACTATACTGTCGACAACCTGTTTTCTTGGCGCCATAAACTTTCCCCACTTGTCTGAGAACTCTGAGAGAGAGCTAGGCTAACCTATTTCCCTCTTGCTCTCTCTCTACTAGGCCTACACTAGCCTAACCTATACTTCCCATCTTTCTTCCTCTTTGCTGAATGCACTGCGCTCAACCCTAATAACACAGCCCCGCTCCCCCCCCCCCCCCCCCCCCCCCCCCCCTCTACCTAGGCGCGAAACGCTCCACACCCATCGTTTGTTCGAAGGGTTATCGTTTCCACGTGAGAAAAACAACACTGAAGTCAGTTGGTCCCTAACTATACTGTACACACAAAAAAACTGTACAACCATTTACAAACCATAGAGAGAGAAGGAGAGAGACAGAGACAGAGACAGAGACAGAGACAGACAGAGACAGACGACAGACAGACAGAGACAGACGCAGACGAGACAAAAAGGCAGACAGATCAGAAGAGACAGAGAGAGACAGAAGAGACAGACAGACAGACAGAAGCAGACAGAAGAGAGACAGAGAGAAGAGAAAGACGAGAGAAGTAGGCCTTCACGAATCCCCATGCTGCATAATTATTATTTTCATGTCTGTTTGTATTTGCTATTTAGAGTATGCGTTTTAGTTTGTTGTTTTTGTACACAAAGGAAACTGTAAATAATACTGTATTCGCAAAATGAACGTTGTTAGTGTTGTTGTTGTTTCATTGCACGTTTAATTCCACAGAACTGACACAGTTTAGCACAAACGCAAACAAAAACAACAACAACAAAAAATACAACGAGCTTAGAGCTAATACACTGACTTTCTACAGAAAGCTACACCTAAAACATGTGTATTGAAAAAAATTGACCAATAATTCCTTTTAATGAATTATATACATGGAAAAACGAGAAAGAAATTTTTTTTTGTGTGTCGTCCTTATAATTTGAATTGTTGTTTCTCTTTCTATCTTCTTTTTTTTCTTCTTTTTCTTCTCTTTTCTTCTTCTTTTTTTCTTCTATTTTTTCTTCTGTTTCTTTGTTCTTTTTTTTTATATTCTTTTCGTTTGTTTGGTGTGTTTTTTTTATATTCTTTTTTATTTTGTTTCGTTTTGCTTTGCTTTTTTTTTTTTAGCATTCCTTACGGATTTCTAAAAGAAGACACAGCTAAAATTTTCACTTATGAACAAATAGCATGTTATATATGAAACCTTTCATTTATGAACAATCATATCGTTACATAATTATGAGCACATCTTTCCTTATAACAATTAGAAGCTTTACACATGACTACATCTTTCATGTGAACAAATAGTAACTTTCACATCTTTCACATGAAACAGTACACATGGTAACTATCTAAGGATGGCAAAACTGTACCAACCTTAATTGCTTTTTAAGTACATTTCCTCCTCTTTTCTTGAATTTTGTAACATAGTTTTTGTGTTGATTCAAAACCAGTTTGTTCAGCCATAAAAAAATAATCGGTAAGGTAAAATGCGGACCGACATTATAATTATCTTGAAATCAATTTTTGGTGCACTGTATTAAGGACAAAAGCACAAAATTAGAGTTTTGCTGGATGCAATCATATTGGAGACTGTACTGAAATGAGACAGTGTCTTCTCTTGCTAAACAAGGAGCTTTACAAAGTTTGAAACTAACAGTTAAATACGACTTGATTAAAATATCACCAATGAAAATAAGTCAATATTGACAAGTTCTATGTACTCTAAACGTCAAAAATTGTTTTGAAAGTCTTTCTTCCCCTAGAAATAAAGCAACAATTATTTATGAATTACAACTAGATCTTTGGAACACTAAGTATTCACGAATGTTGCATGATACTGTTCTCATTCTCTTTACAGTCCAGCATTTACTTTTCATTGTCCTGTTCTTAAGAATTGCATACAAGAAGGGAAATGATACAGGATCAATAAAAGGGACTTCAAAGTCTATCAAATGATTTTCGGCAATTTTAAGATCATTACAGAAGGTCTAATCATTCAACAGTGGGAAGGCAGGTTGTCTTTAGTTTTTTTGCCAGGACTCTGTGCATGCTCCCATCTCTTTTATCAATGGTATTGTTCTAAAATTTTGCCTGTCTAAATCACGTAATAGTGAATGGACATTAACCAAGGGTGGAATATAATCAAGGACTTTACTTGCAGTGTACATCATAGAATGCCTGATTGAACTTGCTGGTGCAGTGGCCTTGTGTACGTATTCACACAACTAATCTGGCAACTGTGAGAAATAAAAGAACCAACCAACTAAACAAGTAAACTTACCCTAAAAAGTGCAACTGTGAGATTGCTCCAGCTTTGGTTGCACATAAGGTTGACTTCCTCGGGTCAAGTAGTATTCTAAGAGTGCCAGCCAGAAACATGTTTGCTGGCTTTCACAATTTTTTTTTAATATGAAAAACTACACTGTGTGCTTGTTTTTAGGGGGTTAAGGCCATAGATCAACACCAGGTAATGGATGAGGAAGTGGGAAATGATATCAAATGAGGATTGCTTGTGTTCCTACAGTGTTGACCCCATGGATGCATATTTGATGAGGCAGTTAGGCAGGACTGAGGGAGAGGCTACAGTGTTTGCTGGAATCTTTTTTTAAATTCAAGCCTACCATTTTTTTTCGTATTGTCCTGAGTTTTGATTCAGGGGCTAGTCTTTCACAAAAAGTAGTTGTTTTTTTCTGTGGATGCTTTAGTACGTGCAGTACGAATGCAAGACTGATATCATTATATATGAAAATAGAAGGAAAACGGCCAGAATCTAACCCTTGTGTTTAACCTTTACTTCAGCTAAAACTGTGTTTCCGGTGACAGCTGCGCAGAGTCCGAGAGAGTGGCGGTTCTTGTTGTGACAGCTGTTTGCTGATTTAGCTCCCCTGCTGACTTGACTGGTGAGATGAAGGACGCACTGCTTACTTTACTACGCGCAGTCACACAGGTAATAAATACCGAAACCTTTGGCAAGGAGAGAAACATCTGCGAGAAGTTTACCACGCTTACTAGCAAGTGCTGTACTACATGCAGACATGGCCTAGTTAATATAAGTGCTGTTTCTGTGGGTTTGCCTTTCTGTGAAGTTTCTTCATGGAACACTCAGACAACAAACTACTGTTGTCTGTACATGAGCGAAAATGTGTTGTGCTGCTTTAAGCGCCTGGCAAATCAGGCCCAGCGCGTCCGACTTTGGCTGTGGGAGAGAATGGTCATTTTATGTCTTTCTGATGGAGAAAAAAGGCAGGAGAATGGACCAAGAAGGCAGAAAATAACCAAGCAGGAGGTGACAATAAGAAAAGGAACAAGGCTGAAAGTAAGAGAGGGATAGAAAAGAGGGAGTTCGTAGCGCAGAATTTTTTAGAAAGTGGAGTTGCAATTTACACTGACAGACCCCCCTCCCTCCTCCGCCCCCCACCCCCCACCCCACCCCCGCCCTATTCCCCATGGAGGAGAGCCCTGTGAAATGAATCTGTCTGGCGAAAAACGAGTGAAGCATTTAACTCGGCAGCCTTTGATGGTGTAATGTAATATCCAGTTAAACTTGCGGTTCTGTAGATTCAGAACCGTGGTGATGGCGGCTTCCGCATTGAAATGTGGCGTAGGGGGTTCAGTTCAACACTTGTCGATTTTGCCTTGTATAGGTGCTGATATGATGCAAATTGCTCTCTCTCTTAAATGCGTTTGCGTTGCGTTTGCGTTCGTCTCTCTCTCTCTCTCTCTCTCTCTCCTCTCCTCTCTCCTCTCTCTCTCTCTCTCTCTCTCTCTCTCTCTCTCTTCCTCTCTCTCTCTCTCTCTCTCTCTCTCTCTCTCTCTCGGATAGCCGAGTGGTCAGAACATTGCGCTGGCAATTTGACGACCCAGGTTCGAGTCCGGTCGAGGAGATTTTTCTCCTGGAGTTAACATCAGCGCTGACTCCCCACTCTCCCCAAAAGTCCTTCGGATGAGACTTAAAACCGAGGCCCCGTGTGTGAACGCACGCAGAACACCTTGCGCACACGTTAAATCCTGTTCCACTTTTCGTAAGAGTAGGCCATCGTGTGCGGTGGGAACAGATGACATTTACAAAACTGCATACACACAGAGACTGGATGTAAAAAAATATAAAAAAGCACAAAGTTTTTATTCCAATATCCTCGATTAAAAATAATAAAAATAAATAAATAAATAAATAAAGGCGATCTGACCTGGAGGCAATCAGCGCCAACACCCAAACTTCTTCCTTCCTCCTCCTCCCCCTCCCTGACAATGGCTACTTGGTATGGTTTCTTGCTCTTGGTATTTGGATCATTATTATTATTGTTGTTGTTTAGTTAGAGGTTATTGTTTTATCTAGATGTTATCCCTGAAAAGGGCGGAGACTGGCTGTAAAAAAAAAAGCACACGAGTGCTTATTCATTATCCTCGAATAAAAGAATTTGCCTTGCCTTGCCTTGGCTATAGAGCCTACTATGGAGGCACTGGAAGAGACTGTAAGCCGAGGCCCCGAATGCAAACGCACGCAGAACATCTTGTGCACACGTTAAAAACCCGTTCCGCCTTTGAGAAGAGCAGGCCATTGTGTGCCGCTAAGAGCGGATGACAACAAACCAGCATGCACACAGGTGTGTATAGACACCATCCCTGAGGAAAAATCGAGGAGTTGGAGTCCCCAGGGCGGTTCGGGCTGTATATGGCAACGTTCTGGTGGCTCCTACGACGGCACTGGAACTTTTGGCGATTACTTTTTCCGTGGACCATTCCAGCAACGTGGAGAGGGGAGGGGAGGGGGGCGTCTGCTGCATGGGTAACAGCTTGCCCTGCATGCTTACCTACCCAGGCTTTGCGCTCTAGAGCCTAGAGTGCATTTCCATAAGTGTTCCAAGACTGGCGGATGTCTATAGAATATTGAAAGAGGAGCAACCCATACACTTGTAGTTCTCACAGCTAAACGTTTGTTTGAGCAGTTTGGTTTTATGTTGTGTAGATTACCCCTCGGCCAGACTGGTTTCTTGTTCTCCTGGTTTGCAGACGAAGCCTGAGCTCTAAGGCTGAAAGACTGTCACATAGACACAGTAATAAAGCCGAGAGTGTCATTATCTCCAGCTTATGTTTCTGAATGATATGGGGAGACCTTAGGGATTTTTTCCTTCTTATTTACAGCTGCTGATCTCTCCCCTACATATCCAAGGTCGTGAAACTAGCCAGTGTGGCGGCAGATGCAGAAGGGGCTATACTATTTTTTAAAAATTTATTTATTCTTTTATATCGAGGATAATGGAATAAGCACTCAAGTGCTTTTTTTTACATCCAGTCCCCGTATGTATGCAGTTTTGTAAATCTTGTCATCTGTTCCCACCGGCACATAATAGCCTACTCTTCCGAAAAGCGGAACAGGATTTAACGTGTGCGCAAGATGTTCTGCTTGCATTCGCACATGGGGCCTCGGTTTATAGTCTCATCCGAATGACTTTTGGGGAGAGTGGAGTCATCCCTGATGTTAACTCCAGAGGAAAAATCCCCTCGATCGGGAATCAAACCCGAGTCTCAAATTGCAAGCGCAATGTTCTGACCACGAGGCTACATGAAGAGGGTGTGACTGGCAGGATGGTGGAGTCAACACGTACCATTGCATCCTGCAGCTGTGTTTGCCATCAAGTCGTGCCTCTGCAAAGCATCATGAACTTGATTATAGGCCAGGATCTGACACACCCTTCCCACATCAGGTCAAATCACTACTCCCAGGAGATGGTAGGTCGAGTGACGTCAAAGGTTATCCCAGACACTGTTCCCACTCAGTTAGTATGTACATAGTACATAACGTGGATGGTGTGTGTGTGTGTGTGTGTGTGTGTGTGTGTGTGTGTGTGTGTGTGTGTGTGTGTGTGTGTGTGTGTGTGTGTGTGTGTGTGTATGCGAGCGTGCATGCATGTATACGTGCGTGTGCGAGTGCGCGCGTACAATGCGTAAATAATAGTGATCATATGTCTTTTCCAGTCAGTGGTTTTAATAACATTGTATCCATACTTTGGTGTGTGTGTATGTGTGCGTTTGCGTGTGTGCGTGGGTGAGCGTACGAGTGTGAGTGTTAGTGAAAATTTTATTTGGAGCTATCATATAATGTTTGAACAAATATGAAATGTAGCTAGCTGTCTTGTGTCTTTGATTATGATTCGTACCAATATGCCTGTCAGTGTTGTAATTGTAATTGCCCTTCAGGGATGATTAAAGTGTTTTTGACTTGATTTGACGTCGTTTCCTTTTCTGTGACTAAGGAACATCTGCAGTTAGGCTGTGATTATAGTCTAGCCTACATCAGTGTATTAGCGTCAGGAAAAATATGCAACTTACGAACAATCACCCTTGTGTGTAAGCTGTTGCACATATACCACATAGAAACTGATAAGTTTTAAAGTGAAACGTATTAAAAATTAGAATGTCTTTACTAATGTACAACAGCTTACAACAATTAATGTCTGCACATCTTTCAACTCGTCCTTAATTTTTTGCATCCTCTGTGCTGTTGAGCAAGAATTAGGGCTATGCTTTGTTTTCAGCTCGTATTACAAAAGCGGGTACTTCCCGGAGAACTGATCATATGTAGGCCCACTGAGTAAGATACCCAGAGGTTGTGTGTGACCAGTGGCTCCAACCCTCCAACCCGGGTTCGATTCCCGTTCGAGGGGATTTTTCCCTCGGAGTTAACATCAGTGCTGACTCCACTCTCCTCAAAAGTCCTTCGGATGATACTATAAACCGAGGTCCCTGTGTGCGAACGCAAGCAGAACATCTTGCGCACACGTTAATTCCTGTTCCGCTTTTCGTTAGAGTAGGCCATTGTGTGCCGGTGGGAACAGATGACAAGATTTACAAAACTGCATACACACGGGGACTGGATGTAAAACAGCACATGGATGCTTGTTCCATTATCCTCTATACAAAAGAAGAAGAAGAAGAAGAAGAAGAAGAAGAAGAAGAAGAATATAAAAAAAAACAGAGTGGGATACCCAGAGGGTGTGACCAGTGTCTCCAGCCCTAAGGCTTCAGGGCCCATGGTGGTCAACCCTATCAGCTAAACATTTCTCTAAATGCAGGCCCTGGTGTCTGCCTCTCGTTTCTTTTCTTTCTTTATACACAACTCATCCAGAGGAGGTATTGCAAATGCCCTAGACTATGTGTGTAACCTGTTGCACAATAGTACAGAAATACGATTTTTTAAAAGTACATTTCGCTTCAAAATTGATCATTCATTCATATATTCTCTCTCTCTCTCTCTCTCTCTCTCTCTACTCTCTCTCTCTCTCATCTCTCTCTCTCTCTCTCTCTCACACACACACACACACACACACACACACACACTCAGGAGATGGGAATTAACAGAAAAAGTATTTTTAAACAAAATGTCTGTCACCACTGCACAGCTGTGTATCCCCCCCCCCCCCCCCCCCCTCTTTCTCACCTAATAAAAAACCAGAAAAATAACCCACCAAATAAAACAAATAATGAATAAGGGGAAGAAAAAAGAAAAGGGAACTTATCCCGAACAGATATACTGAGAATGATAGTCCATTGTAAACCATTAACGGCTCTGATAGTTTGCCTCTTGTCAGGATGATTTATGTAAATACTATATATATTTTTCACGTTTTGGATTTAATATAGTAAAGTAACTGTTTGAGGGACATCTAATGTATGAATGCTATTTCTTGCGATTTAAATGTGTCGTTTTAGGCATGGATCGAGGCGGAAACGAATTTCTCTAATTAACTCCCCTGTAAGAGCCTACTAAGGGAGATAATCCGGGACTTTTGCGCATGCGTACAAATCAACTACCCTGATGGAGATAGTCTTTATGAATTTTAGTATCCCCAAAGAAGGCAACAGTGTTCTTTACCAGGGGAGAAAATTCAAAAGAGTCGCGCATTTTTGTGAAGTGTGTCACAGTTGAACAGAAAAGTGTACTGGAAATATTTTCTCCCTCTCTCTTTCATTTATCTTTTTTTTTTTTCACTACCTTCAACAATAGTCGATCTCCACAGCGCAGGTAAATAGATCGTACAACCTGGATATGACTCTAATAAAATCATACCAAATTGTGATGCTTGAGTGATGGGACAAATCTTATATACGAAAACTCCCTTGGGACTCGAAAGACTAATACAATCAAAAATTACATGTTAAAACCTGCTCTGCCTTTCGAAAGAGCAGGCCATTGTGTGCCGGTGGGAACAGATGACAAAGTTTACAAAACCGCATACACACGGGGACTGGATGTAAAAAAAAGCACACGTGTGCTTATTTCATTATCCTCGATGTAAAAAGAGTAGATAGATAGATAAATAAATAAATAAATAAATAAATAAATAAGATGTAAAAAGCCTGATGTTATTTTCTTCTTTTTTTATATCTGGTAGGCCTATCATGGTGATGATTGGTTAATGGACACTCCCTAAATCGGATTGCTCAGCTGGGACTCAATCAAATTGATTTTTCCTTTAAAATAATCATGTTGGAGAATCTGTGAACATGTGGATCACTAGTCTAGAAGAAACATCCGTCTAGAATGTGACAGGTCCTGGGTTTGATCCTCGCCTGAACTTACAACTTTCAATTCCTCCCATTTATAAGACCATAAATGGTGGTCTATATGCTAGTCTTTTAGATAAGACAATAAACCTAAGTCCCATGAGCAACATTCATTTAGTTCATATAAAAGAACCCACGGCAACAAGAGTTGTCCCTTACAGACGTCTGCAGAAAAAAGGCACTCTCATATAATAATAATAATAATAATAATACATGGAATTTATATAGCGCTATATCTTGTAAAAACAAATCAAAGCGTTTGCACTCGACCCTCACAACAAACAATCAATGACAATAAATAATTCTAGCAAATTCGAAAGCACACACGCGCGCGCGCGCGCACGCGCACACACACACACACAACACACACACACACACACACACACACACACACACACACACACACACACACACACACACACACACACACTTATAGAGGTTATACATTTTGACAGGGTGAATGGAATTTCAAATGTTGAAGGCAGGGACAAATAGGAGATGAAAACAGAAGACACAAATCTTAGGTTTGAAACAAGTGTGTCTTGAGGTTGGATTTTAAAGTGTCATATGTAGGCTTTTGCCGAAGGGATAGAGGGAGGTCATTCCAGATTGATGGACCAGAAATAGAGAAAGAGCGGCGGCCAACGGTAGATAGGTTGAATCTCGGAATTTTTAAGGATAAGGTATCTGCAGCCGAGCGGAGGGAACGAGAACGTGTGTACACGTGAAGACATTCACAGAGGTAGGAGGGTGCTGTTTTGTGGAGACATTTATAACAGAGAATACTGATCTTGTAGTTAACTCTCTGTGGCACAGGCAGCCAGTGGAGAGATTGCAAGAGAGGAGTAATGTGTTCAGATTTTTTCTTTCTGAGGACCAGTCGAGCTGCAGAGTTTTGTATGTGTTGGAGAGAGTGGATAGATGATGCTGGCAGACCAGCCAAAAGAGAATTGCAATAGTCCAGATGTGAAAGAATAAGAGAAGTGACTAGTTTGGATGTTGCATCAGTGGACAGGTACTTTCGAATTGCACTAATACGCCGTAGTTGATAGTAGCATGACTGACAGGTCTGGGTGATGAATTTTTGCATGGAGAGTGTGTTGTCAATAACGACTCCTAGATACTTTACGGCACTGGATAGAGGGACTGACGTATTGCCGAATTCTATTGATGTTGTTGTGATAAAAGACAGTTTGTGTTTGGTCCCTACAAGCATGGATTCGGTTTTATCTGCGTTTAATTGTAATTTGTTCTGTATCATCCAGTTTTGGATATCTTGAAGGCAGTATGACATATTTGTAAAGAGAGAAGGCAGGTTTTCAGGTGTATCACTGCTTAGAATCTGAGAGTCGTCTGCATAAAAGTGATGGTTGATCTGGTGACGGTTAATAACATGTGACAGGGGAGCAGTATAGAGAGTAAAAAGAACAGGGCCTAGAACAGATCCTTGAGGGACTCTGCATTCTAGTTTGGTTGGTGTGGAATGAATCTTGTTTACTGCCACAGTTTGGAATCGGTTTGTCAGGTACGAACTAAACCAGGTGAGGGCAGTGCCTTTAATACCGAAAGTGTTTTGGAGACGGGAGAGAAGAATATGGAAACAAATGCCCATATTATACAGATGAGATAGGGTTTGTTAAGGTGATCCTGCATGCCCCTCATGGTGACGTGCTTTCCATGGGAAGGGAGAACAGCCTTCATCTGACACAGATACACAGAGGTGGTCTGGGTGCTAGTCTTTCAGATGAGACGATAAATTGAGGTCCTGTGTGTTACTATTTAGCGCATGTAAAATAACCCATAACAAGAGAGTTGTCCCAGGCAAAATTATGTGTAAAAAAAAAGCACTCTGATAGGGAAACAAATGAGTCGCAGACAAGAAAAAAATAATGATGGGTGCCGCTGCTCTTGTGGGGATGTGCTCTCCCTGGGAAGACGAGCTAAAATTTCAGGCTGAGTAATCTGCTGTGACTTAAAGTGGAATTTTTTTTTTAATGTTTAAATGATGGAAGGGTACAGGTACTGATTTTTGTTGGCTTCCTTCCCATTGTTATTTATGTAGGAATGAAGTGTCTGACCTGCTGTCAAAGCAAGAGCAAGGCACATTAATTCAATGATCCTGGTTCTGTGCCAAGTAGTCTAAGCTAAGGCTAAGTCTAAGCTAAGTTCATTTGAAGCTATCATATGTTTGAACAAAATAATATGAAATGTAGCTATCTTGTGTCTTTTGATTATGATTCATATCAATATGCCTGTCAGTATTGTAATTAACCGTCAGGGATGATTGAAGTGTTTTTGACATAACTTGATTTTTCGACTTATCAACCTTGTTCAAAGTTAAGAAAGATTTGCTATATTTACAAATTTCAATTTTGATAGGAATTTTTTCCATTTCACTGATTAAATCTATTATATACGATATATTATATATATATATATATATATATATATATATATATATATATATATATATATATGTATTATAGTTGGCCTATGCCTTAATTCAAAGACTGAGACTCAATTCATGGAAAACTAGATATTTACAAGGAGAGAAGGTATATATATTCAATTCCTATCCATCATTTCTTAGTGCGGAAAACTATCCTCTGATTCAGTGATGTAAGGAATGCCTTGTATAACAGAGATGTTCATCTTGCTGAGATTACACAATTAGTTTGAAAATCCTCAGTCAGTAATCTACTGTAAATCATCCTAGCATGTGCATGCTTGTGTGCCTGAGTTTTTTTAATTTATTCTTGTATATCGAGGATAATGGAATAAGCACTCTTGTGCTTTTTTACATTCAGTCCCCGTGTGTATGCAGTTTTGTAAATGTCATCTGTTCCTACCGGCACACGATGACCTGCCTACTCTTACGAAAAGCAGAACAGGATTTAACGTCTGCGCAAGATGTTCTGCGTGCGTTTGCACATGGGGCCTCAGTTTAAAGTCTCATCCGAAGGACTTAAAAGTGTGCATGCAAGTGTGTGTGTGTGTGTGTGTGTGTGTGTGTGTGTGTGTGTGTGTGTGTGTGTGTGTGTGTGTCCAATCCAATCATGTTATTTATAGCCCCGCCGACCACAAAAGCCATATTGGGGCTGTCACCTGTCAAATTTTAAATCTTAGAAAAAATCTGTGCAACTACATACAAAATAAAACGGGTTATAAAACCAAATGTACTGTCGTTCCTTGTATCGATGCCCTGGTAAAAAATAACAGTGTGCGTGTGTGTGTGTGTGTCTGAGTGTGTGTGTGTGTGTGTGTGTGTGTGTGTGTGTGTGTGTGTGTGTGTTTGGGTTTAAGGATGAGGGATGGGGTTGTCTAAAATCACATTTGTGAAAATACATCAAATAAAGGATTAGTTACTTCTTGTTTAGGCTGAACAAAACCTGATATGCCTTTCAAACTTGTCACACTCACACACACACACACACACACACACACACACACACACACACACACACACACACACACACACACACAAACAAACAAACAAACAAACACACAATTTTAATGATTAGGCAACTTTTTATTATTTTCAAGTACATCACAAGAATAAAAACCATGAGTATTTCAGCATTCAATTTTATTCTAAACACACATTTAAAATAGGCAATTTTGAAAAGATGTTACATTAAAAATGTGACTTCAGTAACAAAAATCATGAATAGTTCAACCAAAAGAAAAAAAAAGCCCAAATAAATTAGACACACAACTCATTGCAATAAAAAAAAATCTATCATTCAAATACAGAACTTTAAAAAAAAAACAAAAAAAACCTACCAACCAAACATCAAAGAGAAGCAGACATGCACATACAAAATCAAAAATTCCCACTAAGGCACTTGTTATATATAAATAAAAAAAACCCAACCCAAACAACAATACACACACACGCGCACACACACACACACACACACACACAAACTATACAAGAATCATAACACTCACAAAAAAGGAGCAATACTCTCAGTTAATATAATTCTTTAAACAAATAAACCCAAACCATTCAACTTCACAATATAAATAACCCCATCTCAAAATTATATCCATAAAAAGATAACCCCCCCCCCCTTTCCAAATAAACAAAAATGCCAACCACAAACAAAATTAATCATTAAAAATGGTACATTTTTATGCACACAGTCATGTATTCAATGCTGATTCTGATAAACATGAAAAACCACCTAATGCAGTACCATTATGACTCTATACTTTACACACAAACAATGATTCTTTTGTTTTTGCCAGCCCCCTTCTCGTACAAACACCCTCCATCCTCCACAAAAGAAAAAAAAATTAAAATTTCAATTTTGATAGGGATTTTTTCCATTTCACCGATTATATCTATTATATATGATAAATATGATATATATGTATGTATATATTATAGTTGGCCTATGCCTTAATTCAAAGACTGAGACTCAATTCATGGAAAACTAGATATTTACAAGGAGAGAAGGTATATATATTCAATTTCTATCCATAATTTCTTAGTGCGGAAAACAAATCTCTGATTCAGAGACGTAAGAAACACCTTGTATAACAGAGATGTTCATCTTGCTGAGATGATGCAAATAGTCTGAAAATCCCCACTCAGTAATCTACTGTAGATCATTCTGGCATGTGCATGCTTGTGTGCCTGAGTTTTTTTTTAATTATTTGATTTATTCTTTTATATCGAAGATAATGGAATAAGCACTCTTGTGCATTTTTACATCCAGTCCCCATGTGTATGCAGTTTTGTAAATGTCATCTGTTTCCACCAGCACACGATGGCCTACTCTTATGAAAAGTAGAACAGGATTTAACGTGTGCGCAAAATGATCTGCGTGCGTTCGCACATGGGGCCTCAGTCTAAAGTCTCATCTGAAGGACTTAAAAGTGTGCGTGCAAGTGTGTGTTTGTGTGTGTGTGTCCAATCCAATCATGTTATTTATAGCCCCGCCGACCACAAAGGCCATATTGGGTAAAATCACATTTATGGAAAAACATCAAATAAAAGATTAGTTAATTCTTGTTTAGGCTGAACAAAACCCAACATGCCTTCCAAACTTGCTACACACACACACACACACACACACACACACACACACACACACACACACACACACACACACACACACACACAATTTTAATGATAAGGCAACTTTTTATTATTTTCAAGTACATGACAAGAATAAAAACATGAGTATTTCAGCATTCAATTTTATTCTAAACACACATTTAAAATAGGCAATTTTGAAAAGATGTTACATTAAAAATGTGACTTCAGTAACAAAAATCATGAATAGTTCAACCAAAAGAAAAAAAAAGCCCAAATAAATTAGACACACAACTCATTGCAATAAAAAAAATCTATCATTCAAATACAGAACTTTAAAAAAAAAAAAAAACCTACCAACCAAACATCAAAGAGAAGCAGACATGCACATACAAAAACAAAAATTCCCACTAAGGCACTTGTTATATATAAATAAAAAAAACCCAACCCAAACAACAATACACATACACACACGCGCACGCGCACACACACACACACACAAGCTATACAAGAATCATAACACTCACAAAAAAGGAGCAATACTCTCAGTTAATATAATTCTTTAAACAAATAAACCCAAACCATTCAACTTCACAATATAAATAGCCCCATCTCAAAATTATGTCCATAAAAAGATAACACCCCCCTTTCTAAATAAACAAAAATGCCAACCACAAACAAAATTAATCATTAAAAATGGTACACTTTTATGCACACAGTCATGTATTCAATACTGAATCTGATAAACATGAAAAACCACCTAATGCAGTACCATTATGACTCTATACTTTACACATAAACAATTCTTTTGTTTTTGCCAGCCCCTTTCTCCTACTTGCACAAACACCCTCCATCCTCCACAAAAGAAAAAAAAAATTTCAATTTTGATAGGGATTTTTTCAATTTCACCAATTATATCTATTATATATAATAAATATGATATATATGTATGTATACATTATAGTTGGCCTATGCCTTAATTCAAAGACTGAGACTCAATTCATGGAAAACTAGATATTTACAAGGAGAGAAGGTATATATATTCAATTTTTATCCATCATTTCTTAGTGCGGAAAACAAATCTCTGATTCAGAGACGTAAGAAACACCTTGTATAACAGAGATGTTCATCTTGCTGAGATGATGCAAATAGTCTGAAAATCCCCACTCAGTAATCTACTGTAGATCATTCTGGCATGTGCATGCTTGTGTGCCTGAGTTTTTTTATTTGATTTATTATTTTATATCGAGGATAATGGAATAAGCACTTACGTGCTTTCTTACATCCAGTCCCCGTGTGTATGCAGTTTTGTAAATGTCACCTGTTCCCACCGGCACACAATGGCCTACTCTTACGAAAATCAGAACAGGATTTAACGTGTGCGCAAGATGATCTGCATGTGTTCGCACATGGGGCCTCGGTTTAAAGTCTCATCCAAAGGACTTAAAAGTGTGCGTGCAAGTATGTGTGTGTGTGTGTGTGTGGTGTGTGTGTCCAATCCAATCATGTTATTTATAGCCCTGCCGACCACATAGGCCATATTGGGGTTGTCACCTCATCAAATTTTAAATCTCAGAAAAAAAAAGTGCAACTAAATACAGATTAAAGCAGGGTATCTATCCAACTCTGTCGTTCCTTGTATCAATGCCCTGGTTAACCATAATGGTGTGTGGGTGTGTGTGTGTGTGTGTGTGTGTGTGTGTGTGTGTTGCGTGCGTGTGTGCGTCCTGTGTGTGCACGCGCGTGTGTGTTGTGTGTTTTGGGGTTAAGGATGGGGTTGTCTAAATTCACATCTGTGAAAAAGACGTTAAATACACACACACACACACACACACATGCAGAATCTTGATGATAAGGCAACTTTTTATTATTTTAAAGTGACATGTCAGGAATAATAAAACATGAATATTTCAGCACTCAATTTAAAATAGGCAATTTAGAAAAAGATATTACATTAAATATGTGAGTACAGTTACAAAAATCATGAATACTACAATCAAAAGAAAAAATAGCCCAAACAAATTAGACACACAGCTCATTGCAATAAAAAATATATCGTTAAAATACAGAACTTTCAAAAAACAACCAACCAGCCAAACAACACAGAGAAGCACACATTCACATACCATAACAAAAATTTCTACTAAGGTATAATTTTTTTAAAAACCCAACCTAACCCAAACAACACACACACACACACACACACACACACACACACCACACACACACACACACACACAAACTCATAAGAAACACTCGCAAAAAAGGAGCCAAACTATCTAAGTATAATTCTTTATACAAATAAACCAAAACCAAACAACCTCACATCAATATAAGCAACCCCATTTCAACATAT
Organism: Stramonita haemastoma; assembly: GCA_030674155.1. Classification (NCBI taxonomy): domain Eukaryota; kingdom Metazoa; phylum Mollusca; class Gastropoda; order Neogastropoda; family Muricidae; genus Stramonita; species Stramonita haemastoma. The sequence goes on from CM060329.1 coordinate 45,269,130, forward strand.
ATCCATAAAAATATTACCTCCTTCCAAATAAACAAAAATGTCAACCACAAACAAAAATCATAAAAATGGTGCATTCTTATACAGACAGTCATGAATTCAATGCTGATTCTGATAAACATCAAAAACCACCCAATGCAGTACCATTACAACTCTACTCTACATATAAACAATGATTCTTTAGTTTTTGCCAGCCCCTTTCTCAAACTCAGCCCCCCCCCCCCCATTCATACACCTTACAGCTAAGTATGTACAATCAATACTCAGTCATACATTCAAAACTGATTGACACAGCATACATAAATTTCGAACACATAAATCAAAACCTAGACAACAAAGTTCACACCATTGGCGATTTTTTTTTTCTGTTTCATTTTCAAAGAAAAATCAATTTTAGACAACATTCCAAACACATAAATCAACACTTTAACAGCAATTATTATTAAAGTATAATTTAGTTTTGGAAAAAAATCCAAAGCAAAACAACATAATATTGTAGTTCACACTTCAAATTTAAATCAATACTTTGACAGCAGCCATCACAGAACACCTATTTTCTATCAGAAAAAATTCAATCTAGCCAACATTACAACCAAAAAATCAAAACATTAAACAGCATTTCAGGATGTAGTTTAAAAAGAAAAAATGTCCATGTAATTGATATTCAAAACATATTCATGAACTGATTATTGTCAAACCTATTTCAGGTACCTGGTTTAAAAAATAAAATAAAAAAGACCCACCCAATCCTAAAACAACAAAATATAATATCAAAAAAATTATCAGATACAAATCACACTTTCAAAACATAAATCCCCCCCCGCCCCCACTTATTTATATTTTATTTATTCTTTTATATCGAGGATAACAGAATAAGCAATTATGTGCTTTTTTCATCCGGTCCCCGTGTGTATGCAGTTTTGTAAATATTATCTGTTCCCACCGGCACACGATGGCCTACTCTTACGAAAAGCGGAACAGGATTTAATGTGTGCGCAAGATGTTCTGTGCGCGTTCGCACACGGGGCCTCGGTTTACTCATCCGAAGGACTTTTGGGGAGAGTGGAGTCAGCACTGATGTTAACTCCAAGAGAAAAATCTCCTCGACCAGACTCGAACCCGGTACACACAAGAAGTACAACTTTCCCCATTCCCTTCCCTCATAACACTCTCTCCCTCTCTGACACATAAATGAATGCTTACATAATCACCCACACTTCCATTAGCATTAACAATAGCTACCAAATAAAATCAATTAAAAAGTCTCTTCACCCAATCCTGTTTATATTTCATTTATTCATACGTTTATTTATGTATTTATATTCTTTTCTATGGAGGATAATGGAATAAGCACTTGTGTGTTTTTTAACATCCATCCCTGCGTGTATGCCGTTTTGTCTACTTTGTCATCTGTTCCCAAGGCACATGATGGCCTACTCTTCTGAAAAGCAGAACAGGATTTAACATGTGTGCAAGATGTTCTGCATGCATTACCACACTGGGCCTCCCTTTATAGTCTCATCTGAAAGACTTTTGGGAATCGAACCCAGGTCATCAGATTATGAGCACTATGTTCTGACCACTAGACTATCCCGTCCCCCTTATTTTTATGCCAACCACACAGGCCATATCACAGCTGTCACCTCAAATTTAAAACTGAGATTAAAACTGTGCAACTATATACAGTTTAAAACGGGGTATAAAACCAACTTCACTGTCCTTGCTTGTATCGACACCCTGGTCAACCATAAGGGTCAGCCCAGGACGGCCACCTCATTTGTGGGAAAACCCACATCAATCACACACAAAATGAGAGAACCAAAACCAGATTCCTTAAAACAACTTTGTCCTTAGAGACCTACTATACCACTTTCACTCCAATCCAATTCAATCCCATTGTTTATAGCTCCGCTGACCACACAGGCCATATCGGGGCTGTCACCTCATCAAATTTAAAACTCAGATTAAAACTGGAACTATATACAGATTAAAATGGGGTATAAAACCAACTTTATTATCCTTGCTTGAATCGACACTCTGATCAACCGTAAGGGTCAGCCCAGGACAGCCACCACATTTGTGGGAAAATCCACACTGATCACACATAAAATGAGATAAAACCAAAACCAGATTCCTTAAAACAACCTTGTCCTTAGAGACCTACTTTACCACTTTTACTCCAATCCAATCCAATTATGTTGTTTATAGCTCCGCTGACCACACAGGCCATATCGGGGCTGTCACCTCATCAAATTTAAACTGCAACTATATACAGATTAAAATGGGGTACAAAACCAACTTTATCATCCTTGCTTGTATCGACGCTCTGGTCAACCATAAGGGTCAGCCCAGGACGGCCACCACGTCGTGGAAAAACCCACATCCATCACACATAAAATGAGATAAAACCACAACCCGATTCCTTAGAGACCGACTATACCACTTTCACTCATATCAGATGGAAAAAGCCAGATTTTCTTCTCCATACACACTCAGCATGTAACAGTGCAATATTTCCAGTCCCAGTAAGTCACATCTTACAGTTTAGGGGATACATACACACTCAGCATGTAACAGTGCAATATTTCCAGTCCCAGTAAATCACATCTTACAGTTTAGGGGATACATACACACTCAGCATGTAACAGTGCAATATTTCTAGTCCCAGTAAATCACATCTTACAGTTTAGGGGATACATACACACTCAGCATGTAACAGTGCAATATTTCTAGTCCCAGTAAGTCACATCTTACAGTTTAGGGGATACATACACACTCAGCATGTAACAGTGCAATATTTCTAGTCCCAGTAAATCACATCTTACAGTTTAGGGGATACATACACACTCAGCATGTAACAGTGCAATATTTCTAGTCCCAGTAAGTCACATCTTACAGTTTAGGGGATACATACACACTCAGCATGTAACAGTGCAATATTTCTAGTCCCAGTAAGTCACATCTTACAGTTTAGGGGATACATACACACTCAGCATGTAACAGTGCAATATTTCTAGTCCCAGTAAGTCACATCTTACAGTTCAGGGATGCAGAAAGTGCTGATGCTTTTGGTTTGATCATGGTTGATTGATTTATGAATTGTCAGTTCCTAAACATTTATTCATTAAATGGTTTTTCAGCTGTGTTTTGAACTGTTGTTTTTTTTTAATCACTTCCTGAATATAAGCAGCTTGTTTAATAAATAGTATTTCTGGATCTCAGAGATGCTATGTCGGTGATTATGCCTGTTATTAATTTTGAAGCAATTAGTGATTTATGGGGGGGAAGGGGGGTGACAACTTTTTGTACAAAAATAGCTTGATTGAAATAAATTCTGTTTTGGAGGGAGTTAGCAAATAGTTGATGTGATAATAATGTAACTTGATTTTTTTGTTCTTCTTTTGTTTAAAAATCAAATCTGATAGGTTTTATCATGAATGTTGTTTTTGATATTAGTGATGGGATTATTAGTACTATTATGTTCTTTTTTTGGTTTGATAGTATAGTTTACTGTGAGCTTTGGCGCTTTTTTATTTTATTATGTAGGGGTTCTTGATTGCTTGTAATTTTTTAAATTATGATTACTTTTGTTTGTTAGTGTTCTCTCTTCCTCCTTGATACACCCCCCCCCCCAATCCAATTATGTTGTTTATAGCCCTGCCGACCACACAGGCCATATCGGGGCTGTCACATCAAATTTTAAACTCAGGTGAAAACTGAGCAAATACATACAGATTAAAATGGGGTATAAAACCAGTATTACTGTCCTTGCTTGTATCAACGCCTTGGTCAACCATAAGGGTCAGCCCAGGACGGGCACCGCATTGTGGGAAAAACCACATCAATCACACCAATCCAATCCAATCACTTTGTTTATAGCCCCGCCAACCACACAGGCCATATCAGGGTTGTCCCCTCATTAAATTTAAATTCAGATTAACCCTCAGAGGACGGCTGTCTGCTATAGCGGATCAGTGTAAAGCAATGGTTTTGGACGGCCGTCTGCTATAGCGGATTTGCTGTTTGCAGATTTTTTACGCAGCGGCTGCATTGACTTATGACTGCATTAACTTGTGCAGCTAAACATAACTTTGTGAGCCTATTCAAGATCGAATGCAGAGCGTTGTTGGTTAATTCCGTGTGTTCCAAACTCCTTGTTCACGGTTGCAGAGAGTAGCCAACATGGAGTAGTGACACGAAGTATAACATTTGGAGCATTTTCTCCATGCTAGTCAAAGCTCAAATATTAAAGTGAGAGCTTCAGTCTTTTTATATGTACCCAGCATGTTATTCAAAAGTTCCGAAAATTTCATTTAGTTACTATGCGTTTTGTAATTTTAATGATTTAAAAAAAAAAAACCATTACAAAAACCATTAGCGTCTGTGGGTAAACGCAAGGGAGAGAAATGGCCGTCCCGAGTGAGTTAAAACTGTGCTACTATGTACAGATTAAAACGGGGTATAAAACAAACTTTACTGTCTTTGCTTGTATCGACGCCCTGGTCAACTATAAAGGTCAGCCCAGGACGGCCACAGCTTTGTGGGAAATTCCACATAAAATGAGATAAAACCAAAACCAGATTCTTTAAAACAACCTTGTCCTTAGAGACCGACACTTTCACTTATATCAGATAGAAAAAGTCAGATTCTCTTAAGAAATTAAAAATGGTGTCCAGTGGAACATCACGAAAAAAGATCTTTAGGGAGTCTGCAGTAAAATGCTTGTGCCTAATATCCTCGACATCCCGACACTCCAGGAGCAGATGCCTGATGGTTACCTGCACATCACAAGTCACGCACCATGGGGTTCCCTCACCTCTCAGCAAATGAACGCAAGTGATGTGAGAATCATCAGTGTGTATCCTGGTGAGTACTGTTGCTTCCCTTCGGTTTTTGACACACAGGGAAAACCTCTTTCAGGTTAGGACAGTTCTGAAAAAGTTTATTGTCTGTCCGAGCGTTCCATTCCTCTTGCCAGAGGGAGTGCACGTATTGTTCGCTTCTAGGTTTCAGATCTGTGAATAGCATGGTGAACACAGAAATCTCCTGCTCTGTGGTACACCTGACGTGCCAGTCAACCCTTTCATTGTCCCGAATGCCCATGTGCCCCAGGATCCACACCAAAACAATATCACTCCAGCACCATCTCAAGGAAGTATAGAGTTCAATGAACACCTGAAGCTTAAGGTGGTTTATGTTCCTACAAGCGATAGTCTCCAGAGCCAAGAGCGAATCTGCACAAACCAAGATGCCTTTCTTTCCTGACTGCCAAATCAATTTTAGGGACAAGACAAGAGCACTAAGTTCGGCCGTGTACATCGAGGCGTCCAAAGGCAGGTGCTTAGAAAGCACCGACTCCTTGATGTGGGACAATAGGCGGCAAGGCCACCCCCTCCTCAGAATATCACTCACTGTCTGTGAAATCACATGTGTAGGATGGAAAAGATATACATAGTTCTTGGAAAATGACTGCACATCATCTAACTGGCAACACCTTTCTTATGAGTGGCAAGATCGAATTATTATTAGTAATAGTATTATGCAGGGGTTCTTGATTGCTTGGGTTTTTTTTATTTCTTTTTTGGGGGGGAGGGGGAGGCATTATTATTACTTCTGTTTCTTTGTGTTCTCCCTTCCTCCTTGATACCCACCCCCACCCCCCTTTTCAAATACTTTTTTTTTTTTTTTTAAACTTATTCTTATTGTTGCTCTTAGTGGTGATGGGCAATTATCATATTATTGTAATAATATCATCATTATTGTTGATTAGTCTGATATTTTGGCTTGTTTGTTATGGATATAAATTTTAAGTGTTTTATTCCCGTTTCTTTTTGTTTGTTTGTTTTTGGTTTGTTGATTTTTTTTTATTTTTTTAAAATATAGTACGAAAAAGAATGGATAATATTGTAACCTCATATAACTTGTTTGACATTTTATGTTTTAACCCTTTAAAAAAAAAAATCTCAGTGTGTGCATATGTTCTCACATGCATGCATATGTGTGCAGATATATGTGCATGTGTGTGCGTGTGCAGATATATATATAAAAAATATATATATATGTGTGTGTGTGTGTGTGTGTGAGTGTGTGTGTAAGCATGTGAGCGTGTAAGCGAGTGAGAGTGAGTGTGAGTGTGAGTGTGTGTGTGCGCGTGTGTACTGTGTGTGTGTGTGTGTGTGTGTGTCGTGTGCGTGTGCGTGTGTGTGAGTGTGTGTGTGTGTGAGTGTGTGTGTAAGCGTGAGCGTGTGAGCGAGTGTGTGTGTGTGTGTGTGTGTGTGTGTGTGTGTGTGTGTGTGTGTGTGTGTGTGTGTGTGTGTGTGTGTGCGTGTGCATGTGTGAGAGAGACAGAGAGACACAGAGAGAGAGAGAGAGAGAGAGAGAGAGAGAGAGAGAGAGAGAGAGAGAGAGAGAGAGAGAGAGAGAGAGGTGTGTGTGTGTGTGTGTGTGTGTGTGTGTGTGTGTGTGTGTGTGTGTGTGTGTGTGTGTGTGTGAGTTTTACAGTGCATTATTATTGATTCATTTTAGAATTAAAAAAAGACATTTTAGTCCTTTTTGAGTTTGTTTTATTGTTACGGGTTGACGTAATGATAATGTTATTTTGGGGATGTTTTTTGCTACTTTTTTGCCGTTTGCTTGCAGTTTTTTGTTTGTTTGGTTTTTGGGGGGAAGGTTTACCTAGATAGATGGCTCAATGAAAAAGAGCAAATCTATTGCTTAATGTACCATCAAGAAATGAAATTTTGTTTTCAACTATACACACAATACTTCAAATTATACACATTAAATCTGTTGTAAACATTTTAACCCATACCAATGGCCACCAAAGGTGAATTATTTTTTAATTGAAAAAGAAGAAAATTTGAGTATTTTACAAGAACCCAAAATAGTCAGAAATCCAAAACAAGAATGTTTAAAAATTAATTCTTACAAGAGGAAGATGGGTACCCAGAACTGCTAGCAACTCGCATTACTGATATTGTTGTCCATACCAAAGGCCATTACAGGCCTGATTTGTTGAAACCAAAGTTTGATCACATTAAAATATATATATTAATCCAATCCTGTTGTTTATAGTCCTGCCGACCACACAGGCCATATCGGGGCTGTCACCTCGTCAAATTTAAAACTTAGATTAAAACTGTACAACTATATACAGATTGAAACGGGGTATAAAACTAACTCGACTGTCCTAGTTTGTTTTTTTTTTAAATCCCCTTTTATCCAAATGTATGATTTATATTACATGTACAATTTTTGATAGATAGTGGTGGGTTGATGTTTTCAGTTGTTTATTTCATTTTGTTCTCTTGTTTGCTCCTTATCTACTAACGCTTTTCTTTTTTTCCATAATCAAAATTTTTTTTTGTGACTTCTGATTTTTGTCTTCTAAAGAGTGCATTTTATTACCTTATCATATATAGTGTCCTTTATTCTTGTGTGTTGTTTGGTACTGCGTAAAGTCTTATTGTTTAGTATATTTTCAACTTGATGTATCCCTGAAAAGGGCGGGGACTGGATGTAAAAAAGCACACGAGTGCTTATCTATTATCCTCGAATAAAAGACTTTGCCTTGCCTTGCCTTGCCTTGCTTGTGTTGATGCCCCGGTCAACCATGAGGGTCAGCCCAGGATGGGCACCACGTGGTGGGAAAAAACACATCAATCACATATAAAATGAGATAAAACCAAAACCCGATTCCTTAAAACGACCTTGTCCTTAGAGAGCAACTATACCACTTTTACTCAAACCAGACGGAAAAAGCCCGATTCTCTCAGGAAGTTAAAAATGGTGTCCAGTGGAACATCCCGAAAGAGGATCTTTAGGGAGTCTGCGGTAAAATGCTTGTGCCTAATATCCTGAACATCCCGACACTCCAGGAGCAGATGCCTGATGGTTACCCGCACGTCACAAGTCACGCACCATGGGGTTCCCTCGCCTTTCAACAAATGAACGAGAGTGATGTGAGAATGACCCCTGTGTATCCTGGTGAGCACTGTCGCCTCCCTTTGGTTTTTGACACACAGAGGGAAATCCTTTTTCAGGTTGGTACAGATCCGATACAGTTTGTTGTCCGTCTGAGTGTTCCACTCCTCCTGCCAGAGGGAATGCACGTATTGCTCGCTCCTAGGTTTCAGATCTGTGAACGGCACCGTGGACCTGAAAACTCCTACTCCGTGGCACGCCTGGCGAGTCGGTTGACCGACTCGTTGCCCCGAATGCCTGCGTGCCCTGGGACCCACACCAAAACCACGTCACACCCATCCTGTCTCAAGGAAGTATACAGTTTCGTAGAACTCCTGAAGCTTAGGGTGGTTTACGTTCTGCAAGCAATAGCCTCCAGAGCCAAGAGAGTCCACACAGACCAAGAAGTCTTTCCTTCCTGATCACCAGATCAGTTGCAGGGACAAGACGAGAGCGCTCAGTTCGGCCGTGTACACCGAGGCATCCGAAGGCAGGCGCCCCGAAAGCGCCGACTCCCTGATGGTGGGACAATAGGCGGTGCAGGCCACCCCCTCCTCCGACTTGGACCCGTCTGTGAAAACCCTGGTGTAGGACGGATAGGACGTACAGAGCTCTTGAAGAAGACCCTGTACGCCTTTGGAGCTGGTGACATCTCTCCTGTGAGCGGCAAGATCAAAACGGACAGCCGGGGTTTCCACCATCCACATAGGCGTCCCAGGGAACTTGGGAAGGTCACAGATAACACCCAAATTGATACCGCCTCCCGAAGATGGGGAAGGATCCGAATGCCCAGAGGCGGGGTGGCAGAGGGCGATTTCTCAAACTTGGCCTGAAACCAGGGGTTAAGAACACAATCGTAAGCCAGGTTGTTGTACTCCGAATAAAGCTTCATGTAATAATTCAGAGTCAGTTTCAGACGGCGATTTTTCAGAGAAGGCTCTCCCGCTTCTGCGTACAGGCTGTACACCGGCGTCGTCGGAACGCTCTGAGACAGATCCGGAGCCCCTGGTGGTGGACAGGGTCCAGTGTTTTCAGGTAGGAAGGCCTTGCCGAGCTGTAGACCCGACACCCGTAGTCCAGTTTGGAGCGCACCAGCGCCCTGTAGACGTGCAGCAGTGTTCTCCTGTCGCTCCCCAGTCAGTATGGGCGATCACCAGCGGGAGGTTCAGGGCTTTCTGACATGACGTTTTCAGATGTTGGATATGACTCCTGAAATTGAGCTTTCCGGTCAAACACAATGCCCAAGAATTTGGCCTCCGCCACCACCGGGATGGTGGATTTTCCCAAGTGGATGACGAGGTCCAGGAAGTGCTCTCTGGACTTGTTCGTGAAGTGAATGCACTTCGTTTTG
>CM060329.1:45283439-45285939 GCA_030674155.1 Stramonita haemastoma
TAAAAGTGGATGATTGTGATGATGATGGCTATAAAAGGGGGTGGATGATTGATGATGATAAAAGGGGTGGATGATTGATGATGGCTATAAAAGGGGTGGATGATTGTGATGATGATGGCTATAAAAGGGGTGGATGATTGATGAGGGATGGGTGGATGGCTATAAAAGGGGTGGATGATTGTGATGATGATGGCTATAAAAGGGGTGGATGATGATATCTGGGGATGATTGATGATGGCTATAAAAGGGGTGGATGGATTGGGATGTGATGAATGGCTATAAAAGGGGGTGGATGATTGGATGATGATGGCTATAAAAGGGGTGGATGATTGGTGATGTATGATGGCTATAAAAGGGGTGGTGTGATGATGATGATGAGGGATAAAGGGTGGATGATTGTGATGATGGCTATAAAAGGGTGGATGATTGTGGATGTATGGCTAAAAGGGTGGATTGTGATGATGGAGGTGTACGACAAAGGGAAATGGGATTCAAAAGCATTGATGATATATGATGATTGATGATGGAAGGGGGCGGGGGGGGGGACTGTGATCAAGGGAGGGGAGCTACTCTTGCATTGATGATGAAGATGATGATGATAGGGGTGTGATTCAAGGGAAGTAGGCCACACTTACATTAAGGATGATGAAGGTGGTGGTGATGATGAGTGATGATTAGGGGTGTGTGACCAAGGGAATTTGGTCACACTTGCACTGATGATGATGATGATTATGATGATTGAAGGGGGGGGGGGGTGGGTAACTAAATGAAGGGAGCTAAATCTACATTCATGATGATAATAGTGATGGCTATAAAAGGGGTGGTATGCAATTGCAATGATGATGTATGATGGCTATAAAAGGGGTGGATGGTTTGGGTGATGAATGGCTATAAAAGGGGTGGATGAGATGATGTTGTGGATTGATGGGCTATAAATGGGTTGTGTGGTATAAGATTGATGATGGCTATAAAAGGGGTGGAGATGATGATGGCATAAGGGTGATGATTGATGATGGCTATAAAAGGGGTGGATGATGATGATGGCTATAAAAGGGGTGGATGATTGATGAGGGTAATGGCTGGCTATAAAAGGGGTGGATGATTGTGATGATGATGGCTATAAAGGGGTGGGTGATTGTGATGATGATGGAGGTGTATGACCAAGGGAAATGGGATTCACAAGCATTGATGATGATGATGATGATGATGATGATGATGATGATGATGATGATGATGGAAAGGGGGAGGGGGGGCTGTGGTCAAGGAGGGGGGGGGGGTGAGCTACACTTGCATTGATGATGGATGAGGATGATGATGGATGATGTGCGTGCTGCTGCTGCTGCTGCTTTGCTGCTGCTGCTGCTAGGTGTGGTTAAGTAAGGGAAATGGGCCACACTAATGCTGCTGATGAGAATGATAGGGGTGTATGACCAAGAGAAGTGGGTCATACTTTACAATCATGGTGGATGATGATGATGATGATGACGACGATGAGAGGGGTGTGACCAACAGAAGTGGGCCACAATTGCATGGATAATAATGATGGTGATGATGATGAGGGTGTGTGTGTCTGGGGGAAATGAGCCTCACGTGCACTGATGATGGTGATAATGATAATGATGATGGGGGAAAAAGACTGGGGTGACCAAGGGAAGGGAGCTATACTTGCGCTAATGATGTTTATAATGTTGATAGGAGTGAGTGACCAAGAGAAGTGGGCCGACCACACTTGCATTGATGTTGAGTTCCATCTCACTGTGGCTTTTTTTTTTTTTTTAATGCAACAAATCATTGTAGCTGTTCAACTGACTGTCTTACACTTTACACTTCCTCTTAAGAGTTATGCTTTGCTTCAAACTGTTTACTGGAAATGTTAGAAAAAAAAAAGAAACAGGAAGAGGCTGGCTATATCCCAGTATAACTTCATTTCAGGGATATTGCAAAAATTCTTTGTACTCAGTACAACTTCTGAAAATCTGGTACCAAAAAATTATCCAACACACAGACTGAAATTAATGCCTTTCTAACAAAATTCGCAAAAAATACATCATATAATATATGCAGTCAAAATCTTACGAATATTCATATGTTTCGATGTAAAGGCTAAAAAAAAGTTCCCACCAGAATTTCAAGATAAGTATATGCACAAGGTTCTAACCAAACCAAAGTTGTTATGCAAAATCCAATCCAATCACGTTTATAGCCCCGCCGACCACACAGGCCATATCGGGGCTGTCACCTCGTCAAACTTAAAACTCCTCAGATTAAAACTGTGCAATTATATACAGATTAAAACGGGGGTACAAAACCAACTTCACTGCCATTGCTTGTATCGACGCCCTGGCCAACCATAAGGGTCAGCCCAGGATGGGCACCACGTTGTGGAAAAACCACATTGACCACACATACAATGAGATAAAACCAAAACCAGATTCCTTAAAGCAACCTTGTTCCTAACAACGACCATACCACTTTCACTCATATCACCCGGGAAAAGCCA
>CM060329.1:45290939-45325939 GCA_030674155.1 Stramonita haemastoma
GCACGCAACAAATGGGCTACTTTTCAGAACCAGAGCATTCTCGAGCATTTCTACCAACCATTCCAGCAACAATGGGCTTCTTAGACACCAGATCTCACTCTCAGCATCTCTCTACCAACACCAGCAACAATGGGCTTCTCAGACACCAGATCTCACTCTCAGCATCTCTCTACCAACACCAGCAACAATGGGCTTCTTCAGACACCAGATCTCACTCTCTCATCTCTCTACCAACACCAGCAACAATGGGCTTCTTCAGACACCACATTCTCTCTCAGCATCTTCTACCAACACCAGCAACAATGGGCTTCTTCAGACACCAGATCTCTCTCTCAGCATCTCTCTACCAACACCAGCAACAATGGGCTTCTCAGACGCCAGATCTCTCTCTCAGCATCTCTCTACCAACACCAGCAAATGGGCTTCTCCAGACACCAGATCTCTCTACTCAGTCATCTCTCTACCAACACCAACAACAATGGGCTTCTCCAGACACAGATATCTCTCTCAGCATCTCTACCAACACCAGCAACAATGGGCTTCTCCAGGCACCAGATATCTCTCTCAGCATCTTGCTGGATACCTTCTCACGCTGGAATTTTTTCAAATAGTGGGCTGACAGAGTTGCAAAAAAGGGGGCAAGACATGAAATGGGATCGATAGAACTGCATGTTCCCTTATCTATACAAGAGAAATACTGTATATAAAGAGCAAACATCATGGGGCAAGTTAAAAGAATCTGGTCAATTCAAGGGGTTTTAAATAGCTGTCCGACTACTGCCCATTTTCTTGTTATATGGCTCATTTTCAAAAAGATTTCAGTTTTTAACTGTAAGAAGGCTGAGTTCATTATATTTTAGAATGAAATTAAATGCACTCCTTACCAAATTTTGCAAAAATGTCAGATGTCTTATGTGGAGATCATATTTCAAACACTCATATCATGTTTAAGTGCCCAATTGTAAAACCATTTTTGCCCGCATTTCTGAGCAGTCTCTGGAAAATGTATTTGAAAATTCAAAGTTAGCCTTTGCCACTGTTGGATGTTTATTGCACAGCCCACTTGAATATTCATTGTAGTCACATTTATTCCTCCTTTGTTGACTTTAGATTTTGCTCCTATTTTTAAGAGTATTATTTTTATCACTTTTTTCCAAAAAAAATTTTTAAGTGTATAAAATTACCACCATTAATGCTATCTTAGAATGTTTTCTCCTTCCACTCACACTTCCATTACACTTTCCACTTTTTCGACTAATATCACTTAGAGTGAACAGACGTTAAATTGAAGACGACAACAACAACCAGCAACAATGGGCTTCTCCAAACACCGGATCTCTCTCTCTAGCACCAGCATCTCTCTACAACACCAGCATCTCTCTACAACACCAGCATCTCTCTACCAACACCAGCATCTCTCTTACACAAACACCAGCATCTCTACCAACACCAGCAACTGTCTCTACCAACACCAGCATCTCTCTACCAACACCAGCATCTCACTCTCAGCATCTCACTACCAACACCAGCATCTCTCTACCAACACCAGCATCTCTCTACACACCAGCAACTGTCTCTACCAACACCAGCAACTGTCTCTTCCACACCGCATCTCTCTACCAACACCAGCATCTCTCTCAGCATCTCTCTACCAACACCAGCATCTCACTCTCAGCATCTCTACTACCAACACCAGCATCTCTCTACCAACACCAGCATCTCACTCTTATTGCATGAGATCAATTGTGATGGATGATGTACATTGTGTGTGTGTGTGTTGGTTGTGTGTGTGTGATGTGTGTGTGTGTGTGTGAGCAGAGAGAGAGACATGAGAGAAGAGACGAGAGAGAGATGAGTCTGAGAGAGAGAGAAGGGGAGAGGGATGCAGAGAGAGAGGGGGGGGGGGGAGAGAGAGAGGGGGGAGAGAGAGAGACACAGGAGAGATGTGTGTTGTGTGTGGTGTGTGGTGTGTGTGTGTGTGTGTGTGTGTGTGTGTGTGTGTGTGTGTGTGTGTGTGTGTGGGTGTGTGTGTGGTGTGTGTGTGTGTGTGTGGGTGTGTGTGTGTGTGTGGTGTGTGTGTGTGTGTGTGTGTGTGTGAGAGAGAGAGAGTGGATGAGCAGAGTGTAGAGAGAGGAGAGAGGGGAGGAGAGAGAGAGAGAGAGAGAGAGAGAGAGAGAGAGAGAGAGAGAGAGAGAGAGAGAGAGGTGCCTGTGTAATGATGACTAGTATCTCATGATGGCTATCTCGGGTAATGCAGACAAGGAAGTAATGCAGAAAAGGAAAGTAATCGGCATGGAAGAGTTACATCCCTTAACCCTTTGCAGACTAGGGTGGTAGTGTTGTTTTTTTTTTATTTGGTGATTGTTCAAAATCTATTTTTATCAGCAAATTGTATTTTCATATTTAGGGTTTAAAAAAATCGTAAAAATACAATCAAATCTACAGGTAGGCAGGTATGTCAAAATCAACTCGGGATCTTGCAGCAAGAGCATCAGATCAAGAATAGGCATGGCCAAGCAAAAAACAAGGCGGTTGAAACAACACATGGAAAGACAGAGGCATACCAGCAAAGCTGAAGGTAAGAATTTTACTCTGCTTCATGTATAGAGATGTAAAGCCTGGACTATGAAGAAAGATGACAGAAATAAGATGTATATGTAGCTGGCTGAAATAGGATTCTACAAAAAGTGAAAATGACAGACAAATGAATTACTGACAGTTTTAATTAAAAGGAATCTGCTGTTTATCAGCCACTGTCCCCCTTTCCCTATTCCAACAGTCTGAAAACATGCATCCTCCCCTTCCTTATTCTTATCCTTTTTCCAAAAATGCTGCCCCCTCCTCCCAAAAAACCAGGAAAAAATATTTGACCCTGTTGTCAGCTTGTACCTAGGTATTTTACCTGTCATTGTGTCCACAAGAGGGGTCAGGATTAAGAAACAAGGTTAGTGTTAGTGTTAGCAGTAACAGCATGCATTGGGGTAGGGGCTGTTTGTCAGTCGTCTGTCAGAATGCATGTGGACACAACAGCAGGTAAACATAATGGTACGTAGCTGTAGACAGTGGTATAGAGCATTACTGAAATCATAATTTAAAATTCTACCAGCAGTAAGGCTGCTATTTAAGTTTTTTAAGACAAATTTTGGTTCTGCTATACTTCAGCAGAGTGTTTTTTTCCTTGTCTGTTTTTTGTAACAGTTTTGTTCAATTTTGAGAAATATTTCCCCTAACCAAACAAAAACAAGAACCCAAAATAAATGGTTAAGTCCAGAATAAACAAGAAAAAAAAAAGCTTTTTCCACTAGCCCTTTCCTTTTTTTTTTTTTTTCATTTCTACTGACCTCATCAATTATAAATCAGACTCGGACTCTTTTTCTTGGAATGCTCCATTATTGTTGGAATGAACTATTGTTGTCTGTCATATGAGTGAAAATGCGTTGCACAGCATTTAAGCGCCTGACAAGTCAGACTAAGCTCATCCAGCTTCAGCATGGGAGAGAATCTTAACTCTATCCGAAAAAAGGTGGGAGAATGGACCAAAAAGGCAGAAAATAGATCAGAAAAATGCGACTAGAAGAAAAAAGAACACAGGCAGAAACACACAGAGAGGAATAGAAAAGAGGGAATTCCTAACACATAATTTCCAGAAAGAGGGGATGCTATTCACACAAGACCTTGCAGCCTCGGCCATGACAGAGCTGGCCAGGATTTAGAGAAGCCAACCCATCAGTCCTCAGAAAACTTGGAAAAAATTGCTTTGAGCATCGTAATATGAAGAAATCCTGACAATTCTGAAAGAAATTACTGTAAAATTATGCGATGCTAATCCCATGTCTGCTCCCGTTTTCTCACAATGCCTTCCACAACCTGGACTCACTGTCACTGAAATTGTAAAATCTCTTGTGTCAGGAATTTTCCCATCAGCTCTCAAAACCGCTATAGTTGTTGTTGTTCCCCAGCTTAACACTCTAGGGGTAACCCAGAATGTGCCCTCTGACTCACTCATCCCACCTGGGAATCACTGTGAGACTGAAATGCACACTGAATGAGAAGTTTGCGTGTATGACTGTTTTCAAGTACCTCACCATATAGGCAGCCATACTCCCACTTCAGAGGATTTTTTCTCCTTTTAAGGAGAGTGCTGGTTGTTCTGTTGAGAGCTTGCCATGGCTGAAGGCAATCTCAACACAACATAGTAGTGTAGGCCTTGGCAATGAGCTGACATCAATAACTGATACAGCTTTTGGCCTGGGCCAGCCGCAATAGTGACACCTCTACTAAAAAAAAGCAAGACCTCGATTCCAACCTTCTGAAGAATTACAGACCTGTCTCTAACTTAACTTTTGTATCTATGATACTTGAAAAAGTTGTTCTAAAACAAGCTCAACAACCACCTCTATTCCAATAATCTACTTCCCCCTTTTCAATTGACGACTTACGCTTTTGCACCTGGTGGCAGCATGGTGTGTGGCTCTGTTGAAGTGTGATATGTGTGTTATCCAGAATCGTGCGAGGACAATTTTATATCATCGTGTTTGTTTCCTGAATATAGCGGTCAGAACAGTTTTTCTTGAGTTTACTTATTTTGTGAAATATTTCAATTCTAAACTTTTTCATCTTTTGAATACTTTTGTTTCAAAAATGGCGACATGATTTGTGTGTACATTGCACCCTGCTGCAGCGTGACAAATGCACACATTTCATGAATTTCAACCACCACCACCACCATCCAGTTTTCCTCACTCCACTGCAATGACACTCACCGCTGTAGACTTAAGAATATTGTTCTTATGTGAAATAAACCGTAAACAGAATAGACTTAATGCAGATATCAAACAACATATTTCGAACCTGGGCATCAATCGCCGAAAAACCAGAAGAGGAACATGTGCTGGCATTCGTCATGGCCTGCAGTGCACTCAGCCTGCACGTGTCTCCCCCCTCACCTCTGACGTCACTTCCTCGACTACCGTAACCACTGACCACACTGCCTCAACTCCCCGTGACATGCTTCCCTCTGTTATTGATTTCTGTGACTGGCAATGTTTTTCCTGATTGTAATGAGTTTTATGCAGTGTGTGACTGGTAATGTTTTTCCTGCTCATAATGTGTTTCATGCTGTGTGCGAAGATGCAAGTCCCTTGTTTAACCCAGTTCCTTTACCACCCTCCACACCTGACTCACCATCCAAACTCTTGTCCGTTCTTCCACTGTCTACTTCACCACCATCGCTTTCATCCTTGTCCTCTGATCATCTTCCCATCTGCCTCCTTCAAATCTTCTTAACATCTGTCTGTACAATGTACAATCTGTCTGTCCAGATGGAAAGGCCAATTTTCTCTCTGATTTTATCTCTGAACAAAACATAGATTTAGCTTTTCTTATTGAAACATGGTTACATCCGCAAGGCCACGAACCAAAAATAAAACAGCCGACACCACCTGGCTATAAAACTCGTTCTTTCCCCAGACTCTCCCGTGAAGGTGGCATTGCCATCACCTGCAAAAACAAACTGCACCCAGCTCTTTCTTTCTCTCACTCCCTTTCTCACCTGAATCCTTTGAAGTCTGTGAACTCAACCTCAGCTTACCCGGCCACTCTATAACTTTCTGCTGTCTATACCATCCACCTCCTAGGTGTAAGAACAATCTGACATCTTCAGTTTTCCATAAAGAGTTTCAGTCCCTCATGGACCATTACAGCCTCTCTCCCAAGAAACTTATCATTCTCGACAACCAGTCTTCTCCTGATGTTAAGCGTCTTTCTCTTTCTCTGTCTACCACTCCTTTCCCAGCTGGTCAACGAGCCAACACACAGGTCAGGTCTATCTTAAGACTGGCTCATTACTGATCTTTCACTCAATCTCGTCACATCTGTGTCTGTCACTAACAAACTGCTTTCTGACCATTCTGCCATTCTTTTCTCTCTCAACATCACTAGGTCTATTAAAAAAGTAAAAGTGCATCACCTGTCGCAATCTCAAGGCCATTGATATTCAAATGTTCTCTTCTCAAGCTGCTGAACGCCTATCACAAACTCTTGACCACATTGACCCTTCTAAGCCTTACAACACTGTTTTAAGCAAACTGCTCGAGGAGCATGCACCTCCCACTGATTATGTTCTGCCTGATAGGCCCTGAGCCCCATGGTGTACCCATGATATACTGGTTGCAAAGCGCAAAGGCAGACAACTTGAGTGACAATGGCAAAAAACAAAAACTGAAATAAACAAACAGCTCTTTCAGAAACAAATCAACAGTCAAAACATCAATTCATTCAGCAAAGAAAAACTATCACTCTGCAAGTTCTTGATGCCATGTCCAAGAAATCTTTTTTCCCTCACCTCAACTCTTCTCAGATCAGTAAAGGCTAACCCTTTGACTACTGTCACAGCCATTCTAAACTTCCTGCTATATTTTCTTCATTCTTCTCTGACAAAGTCCGCAACATCCGCTCCAAACTGCATCAGACTTCTTTCCAACCTGCGCCTCCTGATCCCCAATTCACTGGCATTCCTCTCCTTTTCTTTCATCCAACAAGCAAGGAAGAAATCATGAACATTCTAACAGAAACGACAATAAAATCATGCAATCTTGATCCTGTACCTGCTTCTCTTTTTACTCAGTGTATTCCACAGCTTATTCCTACGATCACGAAAATAGTAAATTCATCACTTCTCTCAGGAAATTTTCCACCAGCTCTCAAAACTGCGATAGTCACACCTCTACTCAAAAAGCACGACCTCGATCCCAACATCCTGGAGAACTACAGACCCATTTCTAAACTGCCTTTTATCTCTAAAGTCCTTGAAAAAGCTGTTCTGAAACAACTCAATAGCCTCTTCTTTCCAATAATCTTTTTCCACCTTTCCAGTCTGCCTATTGCGTCAACCACAGCGCTGAAACCACCCTGGTCACTTTAAACACGCTTCTACATGCTTCTGACTGGGAAAATCTCCCTTCTCACTCTCAACATCTGCAGCATTCGACACTACAGATCATTCAATTCTTCTCTCCCGTCTCCAAAACACTTTTGTTATTTCAGGCTCTGCCCTCACCTGATTTACTTCATACCTTACAGACCGAGTCTATACAGTTGCAGAAAACAAGATTCAATCAGCGCATGCCAAACGGGAATGTAGTGTCCCTCAGGGATCAGTTCTGGGCCCTCTTCTCTTTACCCTCTATACTGCTCCACTGTCACATATAAACCATTATTATATCAATCATTTTTATGTGGATGACTCAGATTCAAAGCAGTGATACACCTGAAAATCTGCCTTCTCTCTTGACAAATATGACCAACTGCCTTCAAGATATCCAACGCTGAATGATACAAAACAAGTTTCAACTAAACACAGATAAAACCGAAGCCATGCTTGTAGGAACCAAACAATCTTTCTTCCATTTCAACAGCTTCAATTGAAATCGGTGATACATCAGTTCCACTATCCACTTCTGTGAAGTTTCCAGGGGTCGTTATCGACAACATATTTTCCATGCAAAAATTCATCAACCAGACCTGTCAGTCATGTTACTATCAACTACGGCATATTAGTGCAATTCGAAAGTACCTGTCCACTGATGCAACATCCAAACTTGTCACTCTCTTATTCTTTCACGTCTGGACTACTGCAATTCTCTTTTGGCTGGTCTGCCAGCATCATCTATCAACTCCCTTCAAAGTATACAAAACTCTGCAGCTCGACTGGTCCTCAGAAAGAAAAAATCTGAAAATTGACCCCTCTCTTGCAATCTCTCCACTGGCTGCCCATACCACATAGAGTAAACTACAAGATCAATACACTCTGTTACAAATGTCTCCACAAAACTGCACCCTCCTACTTGTGTCAATGTCTTCACTTGTACACACCTTCTTGTTCCCTCCGCTCGGCTGCAGATACTTTGTCTTTAAGAATACCTAGATTCAACCCATCTACCATTGGTAGCCGCTCTTTATTTCTAGTCCATCGATCTGGAATGACCTCCCTCTCTCCCTTCGGCAAAAGCCTACTTAGACACTTTCAAATCCAACCTCAAGACATTTATTTCAAACCTAAGATTTTCACCTTGTTTCCATCTCATCTTTCCATGCCGAAATGAGGATAGCAGCCATTCTGTATCAGTTAAAGTAAAAAGTCATCTTTCTTACCTTGCTTTACACACCTCTGTTCACAGGTAAAAAAGTTATCAGCAACAACAGCAGCAGAACCTCTTTTCCCTCTGCTTCCTCTCCTTTTTGATGAAGTCTTTCAGTCACTTGTGCCTAAGGTCCAGAGCAGAAACTGCCCTCGTGTGCAGTGACCAGCGCATTCTAAGGTGGTTTGACGTCTGAACACATTTGTCTCGGTCTGCTGTTGCCATAGTGTATGCAGTACTTTGTATGAGACTATGAACTGAGGTCTTGTGTGCGAATGCATGCAGAACATCTCACGCACATGTCAAAACCTGTTCCTCTCTTTGGAAGAGGAATTCATTGTGTGCCGGTGGGAGCGGATGACAAAATTTACAAAACTGCATACACACAGGAACTGGATTTTAAAAAAGCACACGAGTGCTTACTCCATTATCTTTTAAATAAAAATAAATGAAATGAGACATACACACGAAAACAAACTTGCAAAAATGTATAGGCTGCTGAAGGCTCCCTTCTGCTCACGAGGGATGCTGCAGTGTCATGTTCCACAAAGTACTGGAGGTCTTGCACTAGGATGTGTTGGTTGCGTTCTTGGAGACTGCAGGTGTCTACATCAATAAAATTACCTTGATAATGATGAAGCGTCCTCCTGATGACTTGCGATGTCTTCCAATGTGATGGCTGATGCTCTCTCCTCCTGGAGATAAAAAGAAAACACATGTCAAAAGGTGTTGTATGCTTACATAAAGGTTCAAGTCTTCATTTGCTTAACTATGTCAACAATTTATCCTACGAAGTAGCAAGACAATGAACACAAAGTGGTGTGTTTATGAGTGTGTGTGTGTGTTTATGAGTGTGAGTGTGTGTGTGTGTGTGTGTGTGTGTGTGTGTGTGTGTGTGTGTGTGTGTGTGTGTGTGACATTTTTGCACTGTGACAACATTGCGACAGTGATCAGCAGTGCACACGCATTTTTTACAATTTATTTTTTACCGTATCATAAACACTACATACTGCTATAAAATTTTGCTCACTTAAAAGCTTGTTATCTAAGCTTTCCAGTGATTTACAACTTTACACACTGAATTCAGTTTTACATATCAATATCAAGGGTTGTTTGACCCCACCCTACTTTTAAAACAACAATGGCTGCTGTTAATTCAGCCAGCAGTAGTAGTACCACTGCCGTTATATTAGCACAACCAGAGTTAAGAGCTGGCCAGTGAAACAAGCACAGTACAGACAGAGAATAAATCTTACCTGTTCGGTCCCTGGTGACTTGTCCACAGCAGATTCTTGGCACTGGATTCGGGCTCCACAGCTCCTGAAAGTAAGTTCAGTAAGCTCAAAGACTACAACTATTTGATTCAAACATTTTTAGATGGATAAACCAACATCAGTAAGTGTTACATTACTCTATAAAGCAGCTTTAAAAAAAATTTTTTTTGTTTTAACTATATTCAAAGGTTTTTTGTTTTTTAAATCAATTTCTCATTTTCCTGAAGCAATCACTATTTGTATTCATCACTTCATTGTCTGATTTGAATGCAGTCAACTTTTTTTTTTTTGTTTGATTTATCACTCTGAAAATTTGAGACAAAAATCATCTGCACAAAAACAATCTTCACTTTAATTCTTTAAAAATTCATCTCAAGTTGATGAGAGAAATCAACTAATAGTTTATTTGTGAGAAATTACTAATATTAGTATATTATCTAGGACGAGGATTAGTTCGATCTTTCTGTGGATTGTTCTGACAATATACACCTAAACCATCTCCACCTATAAAAAAAAAATCACCTATAAAAAGCAATCTTTTTTGGTGCAATTTATTTTAAAGAATGTTCTGCGCAGGGGAAGGGGGTAGACAAGATTATACTTGCTATGCATTCAAGAAGATCACTATTATTCTATACTAATACTACACAGCTGTTTATATACTAAAGAAATGACTAAGTATGAAGCAAACCATTTTGTTTTCAACCTGGGATTATCCAGATGTGATCTTGATCCTGCTTCCTGCAAGCAAATGCAATGCCAGTACACCACAATTCACCAACTCAAAGCCACAGCTTTTTTGTTTTGTTTTAATAGACAGTGCCCTCTGGGGCTGATCATATGCTGCAGTTCACGCTTTGCTTAAAACGACATTTTTTCATTCCAATGCTAAGGCTCCAAGGTTGTCCAATACCAAGATTCTGTGCATGCGACTATTTGCTTACCATTAAAGTCGCCAATTTCTTACATTGGAGATGACTTTTATACACAACAGAAACGTGCATGCATTTTAAGATTTTATTTTTAAAATCCATTCCAGCGGGTACGCAATGGCATTCTCCTTTAAAGGGTAGACGAGTTTAATGAGCAATGTTCTGTACATTGTATAGGTGCAGACCAAGATGTTCTGGGTCATTTGTATATGGTGCAGACCAGATGTTCTGGGTACATTGTATTTGTGCAGACCTCGGAAATACAGTGGTATTAATGTTAATCCAGGGAAAAATGCTCTCAATGAGGCAACTTAGTCATGCCTCAAACCCTGGCCATCAGATCATGAGTGCTATGCTCTAACCACTAAGCTATCCTCCCCCCCCCCCCCCCCAAAAAAAAAAGACAATAAATCAACTTCCTAATCTTCACTGACATACAAAAGTAAACCTGCATAGTTACAATATTTATGATTTAATGCAAAACCATGAATTTTTACTGAAATATAAGCTTCATGCCCAAGCTTCTGGCTCCTAACTATTAAACTGAAGTTTGGCATCATGGATTTTTTTTCAAAGATAATTTAAAAAAAAAAAAAAAAAGTGATTCACTAAGTAAATACTTGCATACTTGAATTGTCCAAACTTCACAAAACTGACTACCACAAGTCAAGACAAATACCAAAATGTTTTGAAAGCTTATAAACTTCCGTTCATTCAGGGGTAACAAGGACTAGCAAAAGACTTGTAAAACCAATAAACTGAAGCCAGTGGTAGAGTGTGGCCGTATAGATCCAAAACGATTTTCATTTTCTTCATGTGATGTTTCACTGCAATTTATTATTTATTATTTCTGCTTGTGCGTTTATATTACAGAGCAGCCTACATTTCTAATGACATATGGACTTCAGCAGCAATTCTGCTGACATACTGATCCTACTATCTGGCATGACAAAGTTTTCTAAACACACATTCACTGAAGGAGACAGACAGACAGAATCAGAGGGTAACAACAGAAAGACACAGAAAAAAAGAAAAAAAAAGAAAAAAAAAAAAAAAAGGGTGGGCATTGCACTTGAAGCGACGCGCTCTCCCCGGGGAGAGCAGCCCGAAATTCATGCAGAACAATCTGCTGTGACATAAAGTGGTACAAATACAAAAAGACAAACAAACAAAAATAAGAGCAGGAAACTAGACAGAAAATGTAGAGAGGATGGCAGACTGGTATGAACACAAACAGCTGGTCACACAGACATAAATAAATGCTGCACCATACCCACAGATCACAGACAAACATCTATCTACCTGGTCATTTCTCTGGACACTGACATGGGGATTGCTGGACGGCGTTGTGTGTTCCCTGGAACCCGACTCCAGTCCAGTGGCTTCTGTAAGCACCTAAGCAATCATTTACTTTTTTTTTTTATTGAAATATTAAGACTAGTTTATTTCAATGTTATTTTACAACAAAATGAATTACAGACTTTTCAACATCATTATTTATTTTCATATTTTGCTTCATGAGATCAAATACCTGAATGAGTCAATTTCACTTTATTTTTATTTCATTTCTTGAAATACTGAAATGATTCAATGCTCTGACATCATAACAAAATGAATCAATGACTTATCAAAAACATCATCATCGTTTCATATTTTGTTTCATTAGGTCAAATACTTACCCCAAGAGTTCACAGCGGTTGTCGTTCCACCCTGACGTCAAATCTTGTCACTTGATTCAGTCCACCCTCACAGTTCCTGAAAGCAATAGCAAATGATGAGCTACCCTGAAAATTCCTTAGCTTCTTGAGCTTTAGACATTACATCCATCTGATCATTTCATTTACAAACATAATTGATTCAAAAACGTACTTTTACAGACTTTTTTGTTTCTTTACAGCCCTTGTTAAAATTCGTTTTATTTGTTTAGATATCAAAACAACTTTATTGCAACATTTTCCAAGATTAAATCCACAAGGATTACCGCAAAAAACAATGTCACATTTTATCTTCAACCCCTCCATTGTAAACCCCCCTCTCCCCCCCTCTCAAATCAGCTCACCAAGGTACACAAGAACAATTGGAAATGCAAACAAAAATCTGTAATGAACCTGAACTATTGTTAACATTATCCTCAATGTAAAAGAATTAAAATAAAATAAAATAAATAAAATAAAACATTTGACTTCTTGTATTTCCTTCAGTAACACTGGAGACAGTCACTGCTGATGTAAGACCCCTTTACATGTCAATGAATCGGTGACTAAAAAGACATTTTTGGGATGAAGAATTTTTTTCCTCACCTGCATTTTGTCACAGAGGTTCGTTTACCCTTAATGCTGGCAGGTGTTGATGTCAGTGGTACCCTGGCAGCAGCTATCTGTTGACAGACTGATTCTATCACAAAGCAGTGAAACATCTTCATGATGAAATGCAGACACCTAGAAAGATACAGAGACAGAGAGACAGAAAATGGCAGGACAGATACACACAATACAGAGACAGGCAGGCAGAGTGGATAAATAATAAAAACAAATGCACCACATAAACAATAACATACATACACACACGTCAAAAAGACTATAACTAAAAAACACAAGTTACCAAGTGTCCTGATGTTTCCTTAGTGACCGCTGTCTGAGGCAGGTGCTGAACTCGACCACTGCTGGTCAGGCTTCCATGATACCTGGTAAAACATGTGGACATCATTCAATTAGATTTTTTTTTTTTTTTAAGCATGAACAGTAAGTGACAAAAAATACAAGTGGCAAATGTACAAATAACTAACACAGACAGGTCACTGAGGCAGGCGTATTACCAAATGTCCTTATTATACTCACATGACCAAAGACAAAGTTTCCTATAAGCACATTAATTACATTAAGTTCATTATACCACTTTAATTAAAAATTCAAGCTACATATGAAATCTCTAACTTTCTCACCTTCAACTTTTGTAGTAGCATGTGCTCTGACTTCATAACAAAATGAATCAATGACTTATCAAAAACATCACCGTTTCATATTTTGCTTCATTAGGTCAAATACTTACTAGAAGTTCACAGCAGTTGTCGTTCCACCCCGACGTCCAATCTTTGTCACTTTATTCAGTCCACCCCACAGTTCCTGAAAGCAATAACAAATCATGAGTTACCGTTGGGTCCCCTAAATGCAGGCAGCTGTGACATTGTCAGGTCCATAACCTTGACAGCAGCTCTGTAAACAAAGCGAATTTTATCACATAGTGAGGAAACATTTTCAACGTGAAATGCAGGCCTGCTGAAAGACTCAGACAGACAGAAAAGGGCAAAATGAAACTACACAGACTTGGCACCTCAGAACGCCAGACAGATAGAGAAAGGCAGGCAGAGTGGATGACAGACATGGAGACGAAGGCATGATACATAGATATACAACATCACATACACAGAATAATTACCTTTTTCCTTAAATTTCTGTGATGACCAGTGCTTGACACAGAGCCTGAGGGCAGTGTACTTGACAACAGCTGGTGGGGCTTAAATGGTACCTGTAACAGATGAACTCCACAAAATAACAGCCTAATACAAATAATCAGCACTACAACTGAACAATAGTTAAACAACAATTACATGACATGTGGCAACTAAAGGCAAAAATGACCAAATAGGAAAATCTACCACATTCAAACAGAAAAAGAAAACTTTTTTTTTAATCTTTTTTTTTATAGCTTACATTTTTTTTGTCTTAATTTTTTTTTTTTTTTTAAAGCTTATTTATTCAGAAGTATACCTTTGTCGAGACACTGCATGCTGTGATGACAGTCCTGTGACACACACTGTCCTCAGCACTGGATTCCAATCTACATCATGCTGGTAGGCATGCTGTCGGTGTTGTGTACTCCTTGACAGTAGATTCTCTGTTGACAGATTAATTTTTCCTCACTGAATTAAACCTTTTCAAAATGAACAATATGCCCCCCTCTCAAGAAAACAGGAAAGGCGACAGACTAAAACACCAGACAAAAGACGGACAGAAATGCCAGAGACACAAATGCAAGATAAAACACAGAGATTGCAGAGAGACAGAAATGGCAGATAAAAGACAGACAGAAATGCCAGATAAAAGAGACAGAAATGCCAGATAACAGACAGACAGAAATGCAAACAATCCTCCAGTGAGACTGACCAAACAGAGAAAGGGGGGCAGAGTAATACACAACGTTAAAAATACAGTATTCAAACATAGATATGTGCAAAGACCAAAGACGAGACAGAAAGATGAAAAACATGAATATTTACCTTATGACAGCAGCGATGAAGACAGCTTCTGATGGTGGTGTTGATGGTGATGTCTGAAACTGAATTTATCTCGCAACTGGTGAAAGAGATCACCATTCAAAAAAAAAAAAAAAAAAAAAAACCAACTAAATATACAAGTCATTAGTCACTATCGCTCATTAGCTACTGGTCCTGTTTTCAAACCAGAAATGTCAGTGCTGCTATGAAAGGCTGAAGACAGACAAGGATGAAAACAAAACCAAATACTGTTGCCTGCTGCATTGCTCGTGTCCCTATGGCTGACCATCTTGGTCAAGGGACTGATGGTGATGATGATGATGATGATGATGGTGACCATCTTGGTCAAGGAAATGATGATGATGATGATGATGATGATGATAAATGATGTTCTCTGTTCTCTCCTGAAAGAAGTTTTCCCTGTTTATTTTCGTTTATTTATTCTTTGGCTGTGGAGTTTTACACTTGGTTTGCCCGTTTTTGTTTTTGGGTTGGGGTGGAAGATTACTCTGTCTTTAAGTTGGGTTTTTTGTGGTTTACTTTGTTTCATTTTTTTTGTTTTGGTGCTAAGCAGAAATGCCCAACTTCATGGCATAGATTTTTTTCGTTTATTGGTTTGAGTTTTCTTTGGTTGGAGGTTTTGGGTTTCATTCTGTTTTTTGAGGTTAGTAATTTTATTTTATTTTATTTTATCTTGTTCATTTCAGTTTATGTCATGTTTGGTTTCTTTTGTTAACATTTCATTTTTATTTATTTATTTTTATGTATCTCATTTTTTTTACAGCCTCATCATCTGCCAAGCACCATTCCAGCTGTTCTCACATCATTCACTCCAAACTGACCACACAACAACTGTATCCAGGCAAATCCCGTTGTAATCAAAGCCTGAAGTTGACCTGGAGCTTATTTCAATGCAGGACCACAACACAGTCACCAGAGTTCTTGCACTGCTTGTTTTGTTTCCCTCGATTCATTTTTCCATTTTAGTTTTCCAGTTTTTGTTTCCTTTGCTGTGTTTGTGTTTTGTTTGCTTTGTTTCGCATGTTCCTCATTTGAAGTACATTCTGTACAGTGTATTGTTTAAACGCTCAATTTCTTTTGTTGTTTGGGGGGTTTTTTTTGGTTTTTTTCAGTTTTCTTTCCCTTTTGAATTCACAGTTTGGTTTATTTTCCTTTTTTCTGTTTTTGATGGGGGGGAGGGGGGGGGGTTGTTATTATTATTTTTTTTTTATACTTTTTCCATTTTTAATATGTGTTCTCCAATTCACTGCATTGCACTGTATCACAATTTTTAAGTTTCTATCTTAACTTTCTGCAGACTCAACTCATAAATACCAAATATGTCGTTTCTGCTGTAGCTCAGCCGTGAAAGACCTGAAAATTTACAATCTTATGCATCACCTGTACAAGTGTTGGATTAAAAGTATCAATTCTACAGGCCAAGGCCAGCATACCTTCTGGTCCCAGACACCAAGTTAAAAGACCAAGTCCTTGCTGAAGTATTCGTTTACCAGCCCTTCTCAATGCTTCACCCAGAGATTCTAAGAAAGAAATACGTACAGTAAAGATGTCCTGAACTCTGCAGAACTGTAGTGCTGACATCCTCATCCCAGTATCCTTGTACTAGGTCCATCACAGCCAGCCAGTCAGTATCTGTTAACAGAAATAAACATGTGTCACTAACATTGCACTGTAAAAGCAAGAGAGAGAGAGAGAGAGAGAGAGGAGAGAGAGAGAGAGAGAGAGAGAGAGAGAGAGAGAGAGAGAGAGAGAGAGAGAGAGAGAGAGACAGACAGACAGACAGACAGACAGACAGACAGACAGAGGAGAGAGAGTGTATGTGTATTTGCAAGATGAGTGTGCACACATGCATGCATGTGTGTTCCTGCATGTGTTAATATGGATGTAATAATGCATACAGTATGATACAGACATGAAAAGACCTGAAAAAAAGACTGCATAAATTTTCAATTTTGTCAAAAAGTATGTGGTCTAAAAAAATTTCACATTTTTAGGGGTGGTGGTGAGGGGTAGTGTGGTTTGGAGGCAGAAACAGTGGTTTGGAGAGTTGAGCTGTCAATCTGATGGCACAGGTTCAGGCCACTACCAAGATATCCATTTCATTTGTATGGAATTTTCCACCTGAGTTAACATCAGAACCCACTCCACTCCCTGAAAGTCCTTCCAGTGAGACTACAAACCAAGGTCACGTGATTAATGCTGCATGCAGAACATACATGTTAAAAGTATATAAAACCCATTTCATCTTCCTGAAAAATGGATTACATGCTAGTGGGAACAGATGACAAAATTTATAAACATACGCACACTAGTGTCATAATTATTTCAACATCATCTCTGCTATGGGGATAGCTAACAAGAATGGTGGGCAAATGAAAGTATGCCAAAATCTCAGATTCTCACCTTCCCCGAGACTGGCTCTAGCTGAGGCACAAACAAAATTTTCTCATAAAACACTAAGAACAGAAATAAGACTCAGCGAAAGTGACAGAACATGTTTAGAAACAAAGACAACTCGAAATCTGAAACCCGAAACATGTAAAATATGCTTACTAACAGGGAAAACTTTCAGATTAATGCTTGATTCCTGTCATGTCGCTGATCAGCCTGAGCTTTTCAAATTATTATGGACCCTGAAAACGGCAATGGAAAATCACTATTACCTTGCGATAGTCTGTGTTCAGACAACCTGCCGTGGGTCAGTACGATATTTCCACATCGGAACTTAAAATCTGCAGACCCTAACCACTAAGAGATAATCACAATATGCCTGTTCTTCTCGAGTCAAGCCCAACAGTGAATTCATGCTCACCTGCAAAGAACGCGCCATTGATAAAGAGGGATAACTCAGCATGTCTACTTAAGTCATAGGCCTAGCAGTAAGTATTTTTGACCAATCAGCAACGAGTATTACCTTTTGCGCTAAGTTTCTTCTAGGCCTAAATGGATCTGCATTTATACATTGAAATAAAATTTTAGTAACAACGGAAAGTAAACGCGGCGTTTTTTCTTTTGCCTACCCCCAACCCCCCTCCTTGAAAAGGCCTTTTTCTTTTTTTATTGTTCTTGTATGTCGAGGATACTGGAATAAGCACTCATGTGCTGTTTTACATCAAGTCCCCATGTATATGCAGTTTTGTAAATTTTTGTCATCTGTTCCCACCGGCACAATAATGGCCTACTCTTACGAAAAGCGGAACAGGATTTAACGTGTGTGCAAGATGTTCTGCGTGTGTTTGCACACAGGGCCTCGGTTTATAATCTTATCCGATGGACTTATGGGGAGGGTGGAGTCAGCACTGATGTTAACTCCAGAGGAAAAATCCCCTCGAACGGAATCGAACCTGGTCGTCAAATTGCGAGCTATCCCGTCTCCCTAGGCATGGGAAATGGAGAGAGAGAGAGAGAGAGAGAGAGAGAGAGAGAGAGAGAGAGAGAGAGAGAGAGAGAGAGAGAGAGAGAGAGAGAGAGAGAGAGAGAGAACGTGAGCAGAGACAGTTGGAGTAGAGCTGATGAGCCTGGTGCCCAACAATCTGGCTTGCTAACTGGTTCCAGTTTTTGTGCAGAAGCAGCAGCATTTGTACTGCCTGGAATCACGTAGTCTCGGGCGTTTGTTCATAGATGTCTGGCAAAGATGTTTGAACCTCCTCAGTCATTGAGAAGGTTCACAAGAGTGCTTATCCCATTATCCTCGATGTAAAAGAATAAAATAAATAAATAAATAAAAAAGTGGTGGGGTTTATTTTGTTCATGGTCTTGCTTGCACATGTCAAGGATTTATCTGGTATTTTTATTGCAGTGTTTTGTAAAAGAAAAAAGTAAAAAGTTACGGTTTTGTTTCGTTTTTTGCAATCTGTCCGTGGATGAGTCTTTAAATCTGTAAGCATGTTTTTAACACATCCTATGTCTCAGATGAACACTGTGCAAACGCAAGTCTATATACGGATTAAAACAGGGTATTAAATCAACTCGGCTGTCCGTCATTGTATCAACGCCCAGGCCAACCATAAGGGTCGACCCAGGACGGTCACCACAATGTGGGAGAAACCACATCAACCACACATAAAATGAGAGAAAACCCAAACCACAGATCAAAATTTTTAATAAGATCAAATCAAATTAAAATTCTTTTATTTATTTCGAGGGTAATGATTCTAATGAATAAGCACTCACATTCTTATTTTTACATCCAGTCTCCGCCCTTATCAGGAATAACCTGAAAACACACACACACACACACACACACACACACACACACACACACACACACGAGGTCATATTATTAGAATTGTCACCTGGTGGTATAAGATCAAAATGACTGAAGGTCAATGGAAGTTAAGTCTGGTCGCGCTGAACACCCTTTTCTGTCAAGATAATACAGTCAGTTGACTGACAATGCTTACCAACTCAGTACCATCCTCCCTCATCGCCACGACTTTCTACACGTGTAGGTCACAGTGACTAGTGAACGGCACCGAGGTCGTTTGTTGCCACAGCGACAAGAGATAGCCTACCTGTTCTCTCCCTCTATCCCCACCTAACCCCCTTCCCTTCTCCAGGTCTGTCTGACTATTATATCTCCATCTAACTCTGCACCCCCCTCGCACCCAGTCTCTTTCTTCCTCCTCTCTGATTGTCTAAAGCTGTGTTTCATCCCGTCTTTTGTCTCCGCATCTCTCTCCTCTATTCGTGTGTGTGTGTGTGTGTGTGTGTGTGTGTGGTGTTGTTTGTTTTTTTTTTATCGAGGATAATGGGATAAGCACTCTTGTGGGTTTTTTTTTTTTTTACATCCAGTCCCTGTGTGTATGCAGTTTTGTAAATGTCATCTGTTCATCTGTGTGTGTGTGTGTGTGTGTGTGTGTGTGTGCGTGCGTGCGTGCGTGCGTGCGTGCGTGCGTGCGTGCGTGTGTGTGTGTTGTGTGTGTGTGTGTGTGTGTGTACCGTGTGGAAATAAAACTTTGACTCCTGACGTTGACTGTCACGCAAACACACACACACACACACACACATATACACACACGCGCGCGCGCGCGCACGCACGCACGCACACACACACACACACACACACACACACACACACACAGAGCGGAATCATGGAACCAGGAACGGGTGGCGCAAAATGACAACAGTAGGGCCTATGCCTATACACGAATTGGAGATTGAATAGGGATCTCCTAGGTCAAACCCAAGTGCAGACCTGCTAGTGCCTTAATTCCCTTTGTGTATGCACGCACAGATCAAATATCCATGTTAAAGATCCTGTAGTTCATGTCAGCATTCCGTGGGTTATAGAATCACGAACATACCCAGCATGCATCGTGCACAAAAAATCAGCTGCTTTGAAGTCAGAATGCTATGTGTCGGCTGGGGCCAGCGGGAGACAAGACACTATACTGCGCACCCCCCCCCCCCCCACCCCCCACAGAGAGAGAGAGAGAGAGAGAGAGAGAGAGAGAGAGAGAGAGAGAGAGAGAGAGAGAGAGAGAGAGAGAGAGAGCTCTTTATGTGATGTACTCGTGTGCCCATGGAATGAAAAGAGGAGTAATGAAAGAGGAGATAAGATAATAATTCGACAGTCTGCACATCCTTTCATAGCCTAACAGGAAATTTTTGCAGGAAATAGGCCTTCACATATGAGACATTATATACATGTCAAATTTTGTTGAGAAAGCATTTCCCTATTTTGCAGGCAGATCACTCTTCTTCCTTTAAGCAAATTTCCATGTGTCATTTTTCTTTCCTTTGAGTTCGGGGGCAGGTTTTTGTTGGTGGTGGAGTTTTGGGGAGTGGGGTTTTTTGTTTGCTTGTTTGGTTGGGTTGTGTGTGTGTGTGTGTGTGTGTGTGTGTGTGTGTGTGTGTGTGTGTGTGTGTGTGTGTGTGTGTGTGTAGGTGCGTGTGTGAGTGTGTGTGTGTGTTATTAAAACTTAGCAAATTCATACTTAAGAGAAAAGTTGCATAACATTAATGAAAAGGTTGACTATATTTTTATTTCCCTGAAAAATTCTGTGTATGAACATATTCTATTAATGCAAATTATATATGTTACAGTTGATATTGTTTGAAATCCTCCATGCCCCAAGAGGGGTCAAAGGCGAATTAAATCTTGAATCTTGTGTGTGTGTGTGTGTGTGTGTGTGTGTGTGTGTGTGTGTGTGTGTGTGTGTGTGTGTGTGTGTGTGTGTTATTTTTTGTAGCTGGTTTTAGATGAGTGTGCAAGATGCTATGCATGCAGTCACACACAGAACCTGAATTCAATAATTAATTATAGTGATTGGTCTCATCTGTCTCATGTGAATGACTTGGAGGGGGGGGGGGGGAGGGAAATTGTGTGTGTGTGTGAGTGTGAGTGTGTGTATGTGTGTATGTGTGTCTGTATCTGTATGTGTGTGTGTGTGTGTGTGTTTATATATATATATATATATATATATTATATATATTATATATATATATTATATATATTATATATATACATATATATTATATATATACATATCGCTGAATCTTGCAAAGGAAAAAAATCAAAATGCTTACAGTCAAACCATTTATAAGCATGCAACTGTCCACAAAAGATTTACAGATTTTAAATCTACACACACACACACACACACACACACACACACACACACACACACACACACACACACACACACACACACACACATCAATTTTAATTCTAAAGGAAACATACAGTCCAACAGACCGCTCAGAGGTGACACGAGCCAAGCTCCTTAGAAAGTTTTGACTCTAACATGTAGAACCCAGGCCTTTGAAACTTTTGACTATCAGATCAATCCCCCCTTCCCCCTCTTCCTCGCAGAAAGGGCCTACTAGAAAAGTTTGCAGACTTTTAACATTCATTAAGCCTGGATAGGTCTCTCCAAATTTCGATTAATACACATAAGCAAATTTTACATGAGGATTTGTGTTATGTTGACTGCACTTTCCTTTCATTTCAGAAATCTTATGTATCCACATTCATACAAATTACAATTAAGTGGTATGACTATTTTGGTTTCAAGCATATGTATTTACATTCATACAAATTACAACTAAAAGATATGATTGTTTTGGTTTCAAGCGGCTGCTGATGTATCTTGCAAAACACACAAATCAGTCACAGTGTATTTCAGCAGATAAAGTTTATTTTTCAAAAACATCAAGCAAAGTGTATAATGCCCCTGAATGAAGTCCAATAATATGGGATTTTTTTTTACATCAGCTTTTAACCAGAAAAACCTTGTATCACAATACATTTAAGTAGCACTCATTTAAAAAATGTCAAGGCCTGATTTAAGTCTTATTTTAAAAAAAAAAATCAATCACAGTTAAACATAATTCTTACAACAGATTGACAAGTGGAACAAAAATTAAGATGGTCTTGAATGTAACCCCCCCCCCCCCCAAAAAACCCCAGCATAACTTTCATGTATAAAACTTAACAGTGCATACCTACACACACATACTTGCACACATACACATTGCATAGTTGAAAAAGATACTGTAAAAATTCCACTGATGTGTTGACCAACATCATTATTTATATATCTTAGTAATAACCTGATCTTTTTATGCAGCTGCCAAGCCCATAAACAATGTCAATCCATGCATATCATACTCATCATCTAACAAGCACAAAATATGAATTCACGGACCAATGGCTTTATAAAAGTAAGTGTTATTGCACACGTCACATTTGTGGGTTATACTAGAGTCCTAGCACAGTATTCTGATTCAGAGGTTGTACCAACCCACCACCATGACCAAGCAGAACTATCTCTCCTACAGTGCTGTGCATGTTTGCACACATCTGTCTTTAAATCAGTAAATCATATGTCTGAATTATTTTCTAAGGACTGACCTCTCTTTTCCTACCCCTTTTTCATGTTGTTTATCATTTGGTTTTATAAGAACTTGAAATGAAATTTTACCCTGAAAAAAGATACATATAGAGAAAT
The DNA here is from genome assembly GCA_030674155.1 of Stramonita haemastoma. Lineage (NCBI taxonomy): Eukaryota > Metazoa > Mollusca > Gastropoda > Neogastropoda > Muricidae > Stramonita > Stramonita haemastoma. The sequence goes on from CM060329.1 coordinate 45,313,533, forward strand.
AAATAACTGAAATATTATACAAGATCATGTCTATATGTAAGAGAAGAAACATACTTTTATGTTATGAGCAGCATCTCCCCCCCCCCCCCCCCCTGCAGGTCTTGGAGGTAACTTCAAATTTACTTTTCTTTGTACAACAAAAACAACAACACAACAATGATAATGATTTAACAATAATGCTAATTGTGACAACAACAACAACAACAACAACAACAATAATAATAATAATAATAATAATAATAATAATAATAATAATAATAATAATAATGATGATGATGATGATGATGATGATACTACTCATAATAATGATGATAATATCAGCACCAATTACATCATCAAAGTCAGAATGCGGCCACTTAATGGCGGACATAAAATGGTCACATACGCAAAAGTATCACCAATGGTGAATCTCAGAGCTCCGGCTGAGTAGGGAAAACAAGACAAGAGAAAAAAGGCAAAAAAAGACTAGTTACTCAATTAGGAACACCTTTGTTATAAGATATGCATTTCTTCTGGCTAAAAGTATCTTCAATTCTGTCTATCAGTGGTTTCGACCCAATGATCTAACCAGGACGCCAATGTATGATATGCAGTTTGAGGGAGAAGAAGACTCCAGCCCCAAGAGAAAGAAATTAACCCACACCAGATTAAATGAAAAAGTATATTATAAAAAAATATTTGTAAATCTGGAATTATCAGAGCAAATTCATTTTCAACACATGTAGAGACTGTTTTGTAATCAGATTTCTTTCACATTTTTAATTTTTCGATTGATCAAAATAAATCCCAGAATTAAGTTAGTGTTGACTATTCATATGAATATTCCTATTTAGTAGGGTGCAACTTGTCAGTACCTTTTCAATTTGAAATATCTATTTTCTTTTCAATTTTCTTTTTTCAACATGAACACAAGTTTGTCAAACAAAGCCTAACACTAGCAGTCCAGTTTTAGTTTTTTATTAAGTTCATGGAAAAATTATATAAAAAGGCAGTCAGAGCTGGCCTTGAATTATCAACAAGCATGTTACAACAACAACAAAAACCCATTACACAAACCCTGAATTTTACCCTGATTTTCTTTTTAACTGTTAATAAACCGGACACATTTTCTGTCTAATCCTTTGACAACTGTCTCTGTGTGTGTGTGTGTGTGTGTGTGTGTGTGTGTGTGTGTGTGTGTGTGTGTGTGTGTGTGTGTGTGTGTGTGTGTGTGTGTGCACGTGTGTGTGCGTGCGTGCATGCATGTGTGCATGCGTGCGTGTGTTCGTGCATGTGTGAGTGATAAGAGTACAAATATTTACCGATAACCCACTTCTGTCAGAACCTGACAATCTGTGGGCCTACTGATATCACTGCAATGTTGATAACTTAACAGGTTCAGGTTCATTTTCTATTAATACATATACACAACAGCAGCATATATGCATTATTTCTTTTTTCACAGAAAGCTCATAATGCTTAAAATGTGTTGCAAAAGAGATTTTAAAAAATCTCAACACAACACAAAAAGACTTAGCAACAACAATGATTTATAAAATTATTCAGTCAAAATAGAATGAACACTGTCATTATCAATACGTTAAGTAGCATCAGCCAGTCTGTTGCACATTAACACCAACCAGTCTGCTCCACATTAACACCAACCAGTCTGTCCCCACATTAGCTAAAAACCAGTCTGTTCCCATCACTGAAAACTAATCTCAGCAGGACAGACGTAAAACCCATCCTCTCTCCTCTCATCCCCCATGGAGCACAGATGGATGGCGTCCACGCTCTGCTGGCCAAAGTCCAGGTGGGAGAAGTTGCCGTACAGCCAGGGGTCCACCGTCTTGGTGCCCTTCTGCCGGGCCACAGGCCGCGTGACCTTCATGATGGTCATGTGCGGCACAAAGTCGTGGTTGTCGCGGATCTCCACGCCCGCCTCTCTCACCAGCAGTTTCAGGTGATCCACAAAGTCTGCAAAGGGCTGGTGAGTCTTCACCTTGGCGTACACCACCCTGTTGTAGAAGTGGGAGACCCCGTCCAGATGCAGGGGTTCTTTAGGGCGGCTGGAGGCCAGCTCTGGCCGGATTCGCTCCAGGACTTCCCGGGCGTGGGTGACCTGCTCGGGGGTGTCCAGACCCAGTGTGCAGAGCGTGATGTGCAGGGCCTGGGGGGGGATGCAGCAGGGGCCGTACAGGGGTTCGTTGTCCAGCAGGTAGTCCTGAATCTGCTCCACGCCTTGGCGGATTTCCGGGTCGGTCATGCGAAGGGCGAGGAAGTAGTTTGGACGCAGCTTGTCTCGCCAGTAGGGGTTGTGTGCGTCGTTCTGCCCCTCCTCGTCTTCATCATCCAGGTCATGACCTGTTTGACCACTGGACGGCGTGTTGACAGAGGTGTTGATAGTGACCGTGATTCCGTCATCGTCATCATCGCTGTCATCACTGTCAGAATACGACTCCTCCTCCAGATGGTGTGTCGTCTCGTGGACGTCGTTCTGGGGTGACCTTGCAGCGTTGCTGGCCCCGCTGTCTGTCTGTGCCGGTGTGGCGGGTTCCTGGTAGTTGGTGATGACATCGTACACTGTGATGCCACTTCCTGTGGATCCAAACACGTTGTCCATGCGAGTGGGTTTATCCCAAATCTTCTGCTTGCGATACTTAAAATACTGGATGCGATGTTTGGGCACGGCGAGGACATCATAGTCAACGGACGCAAGATCCTCCCACGAGAAAGCAGAAAAGTACTTCTCCACAATGCCGCGGAAGCGGTCCAAATAACCCACCAGGAAATCGTCCTTGTCCAGCTTGTCGTCCCACATGATGCGCTTGACCACATCGTCTGCCGTTTTCATGGACGGTTTCTTGGTGTCTCCTTCTTCTTCCTCCACCTTCTTCTTTCTGTTTTTCTGCTTCCGGACTTTCTTCTTATCTCCGGTGAGGAAAGTTTCCGCTTTGGCGTTGACAGTTTTGCCCGGCCGTAGCCCATGACTGCGGAGCCATTCCTCGGCAGTGGCGACGAGGTCCCTCACCATGGCTTTCCCTAGAGAGGATTGGGCTTGGTCCCTCAGCAGGGCCTTCAGCTCTTCAGCCTTTTCTTCAGTCAGGCTGTCGGAGCGCACTGCCACTTCAGGAATACTGGAGGGGTAGGATTCTGCAATCAGTTACATGAGCGTTGAACAGTCATGGTCATGAGTATGTGGGTTTCTTGGTGAGATTGTGTGTGTGTGTGTGTGTGTGTGTGTGTGTGTGTGTGTGTGTGTGTGTGTGTGTGTGTGTGTGTGTGTGTGTGTGTGTGTGTGTGTGTGTGTGTGTGTGTGCATGCATGTGTGCATGCATGTGTGCATGCATGTGTGTGTGTATGTGGGTGTGTTCTCATGTAATGTATGCATGAGTAAAATTAATGCCAGAAATAATTGATGTGATGTATATGAATACATCAAGGTGTTTAAGTGTATAATTGATAATGTACAAGCATGCACACACTCATCTTTTAAAACTAAAAATCAAGCTTGAACTTTAAAGCCACCTGATCCTTCCAATGTACATGAAAATACTCAACAAAATATTCTCCCAATTGTAGATTTTGCAAAAAAAGTTTTCCCCGCTACCATGATGAATATGTTTTTGTTCCCACTGGGTGTATCCCAGCTTAACAACCTGAGGGTCACCAAGAATCTATACACTGCTCAACTCATCCCACCTGGGAATTTCTTTGAGACCTAAGTACACATGGGATGAGAAATTTGCTTGCATGGCTGTTTTCAAGTACCTCACCATATGATAAAGGCAGCCATACTCAAGCTTCGACAAATTTTTCTCCTTTAGATAGAGAGTACAGGCTGTTTTGCAAACAGGTTGCCATGGATGAAGACTGTCTCAACATATCATTTCAAATCATATAAGCATTTTAATATAGGCACATGCCTACATTAAAAGTTGTTTTTTTTTTTTTTACATATTTTTAAAAAAAAAGAAAAAAAAAAGGGTAGGCGCTGCACTTGTGGCAATGTGCTCTCCCCAGGGAGAGCAGCCCAAATTTCATGCAGAGAAATCTGCTGTGACATAAAGTGGTATAAAATAAATAAACAATGAAATAAACAATAAAATAAAATTAAATTTAGCTGACATTAGTTGCTGACAAAAGCTTCTGGCCTACACCAACTTAAACAATCTGACGACAATCATACCTGCAAGCTGGAACTTGAGGGTGACATCCATGTCTTTGGGTTGAACCGTGACGACATGAGTGAACATGCCAATGTCTTTGATGACGCGACAGCATCCAGGGAAAGCATTCCTTATCTCTGCAACTTCTGCTGCCTGAGGGGTCTCTGCTACTGCTGACGCCATGATGTCTGAAGATTGTTCACTGACAGATGCTGAGGTAGATGTCGCCAGAATTGGCTACTCTGGGGAAAAAAAAGAATTGAGATATGAGCAAAATTTTCAAGTAAATAAGTATGATTATACTTTATAGATTGTTTCTTCTTATGTTTATTATCACACAGATGCATGCCTGACACAAAATACCCCTCCCCCTTTCTTCTTCTTCTCCTTCTTTTGTCTTCTCTTTTTCTCAGCTCTTCACTGTGATACTGTTCTCTCATGTACACACACACACACACACACACACACACACACACACACACACACACACACACACACACACACAGCATTTGTGGTTTTTTTATTGTTGTCTTTTAGTTACTAGCACAATTCAAATTCACTGTGCAGAGACTTGTTTTAGTTTGAATACAAAGGAGTCAACCTTACTCATAATTAAACCACAAAGAATATACCATTGATCAAGTAAATACAGACTACCATACATACATGACTTTAACAAGCTATCACACACCCATTCTGGTAAAAGGGTTTGTGTGAGTAAGGAATCTTTCATTAGGCCCTAGATAGGCCTACTGCAAAATAGTCTTGATGAAGTTTTCACTTCGCGAAAGTTTTTCTGTAAACTTTCCAACTTGAATCAGGCGATCAGTATTATGTGAAACAAAAACATACCTTTTCTTGTGGTGAAAGCTGACAACTTCTCAATTTGATGCGAAACAAAAATTAATTAACTTCTTGGTTTAGTACTATTATAATTATAGTCGTGTCGCCTGGTTCAGAAAAAGAGATCAGAGTTATCGTACGTGTCTTGCTGCAAAACCAGGACAATATTTTAATGTAGGTCCAAATCGACTGTTTTAGCTTTCGACATAAGAATCATATTCAAACAATGAAAGTACTTACCTCGTACACGTGGCTTTTTACACGGGTGCAAGTATCTAACAGCGGAGAGAGCCCTGTCAATATGAGGGGCAGTACCCGAGTTTTATTCAATGCCAGGTAGCTATTTCTGTCTTCGTCGTCTGCTTTCCCGGAAGTGGTGCAATTCGGGTTTCCTTGACACTCATGACGCGTTACTATAATTAGAATACTAGCCGTCCCGTTTTGCATACGATTTTTTTCTTTCAACACAGAGGGAAAATTGGTATTTCATATACACTCGAAAGCGCACACACATGACCACTCGCGCATGCGTACACACATACACACACACACACACACACACACACACACACACACACACACACACACGTGTGTGTGTGTGTGTGTGTGTGTGTGTGTGTGTGTGTGTGTGTGTGTGTGTGTGTGTGTGTGTGTGTGTGTGAGGTTTTTTTTTTTAATCTATTAAAAAAAATTATCATTATCATTTAAGGCAAGGAAAATAGCAGGAGCAATGTGCGTGCGTACGTGCATGCGTGCGTGGTGTGTGTGTGTGTGTGTGTGTGTGTGTGTGTGTGTGTGTGTGTGTGTGTGTGTGTGTGTGTGTGTGTGTGTGTGTGTGTGCGTGCGTGCGTGCGCACGCGCGCGCTGCGTGTGTGTATTTATTTATTTTTCTTTATATCGAAGATCAAGTCAAGTCAAATTCAATTATTTCGAGGATAATGAATAAGCACTCGTGTGCATTTTTACATCCAGTCCCCGCCCTTATCAAAGATAAAATCTAGATTAAAAAAAACTAAAAAAAACAACAATAAAAAATCAAATAACAAACACTAGAGACAACGACCAATAGCAAACAACCGACAAGAAATAAGAACAGAAAGACTATAATGAAATAACAAAAATATATACACACCCAGAGAACTAAAATAAGAAACAAGCAATCAATCATGATTATGATATTTAAAAAAAAAGACGCTAATAAGTAAGTAGCAAACGGGAAAACATAACGATTTGAACAAGTGAAAAGACCATTCCACCACCATCTATCAACAAAATAAGTCATATAGATCAAACATTTTAGTAAAAGGGAGGAAGAAATGTAACCAATATCCTCATTGTGGGGGATAATGGAATAAGCACTCATGTACTTTTTTTTTTTAACATCTAGTTCCGTAGTATGCAGTTTTGTAAATTTTGTCATCTGTTCCCACAGCACATAATGGCCTACTCTTGAAAAGCGGAACAGGGTTTAACGTGTGTGCAAGATGTTCTGCGTGCGTTCGCACAGGGCCTAGGGGCCTTGGTTTATAGTGTCATTCGAAAGACTATTGGAAAAGGAGTCTGCACTGATTTTAACTCCAGGGGAAAATATTCCTTTCAGCTGGATTCAAACCGGGGTCGTGAGATTGCAAGCTCGATGTTCTAATCACCAGGCTATCCCTTCCCCCAAAGCAGAGAGAGAGAGAGAGAGAGAGAGAGAGAGAGAGAGAGAGAGAGAGAGAGAGAGAGAGAGAGAGAGAGAGAGAGAGAGAGAGTTGTTTGTGTGTGTGTGTGTGTGTGTGTGTGTGTGTGTGTGTGTGTGTGTAAGAAGGGAGAGAATCGGAAAGTAATTTGGGCTTTTGAACTGGCAACAGTTGCTGGTCCTGACATCATGTTAATAAATTATTATTGTATTATTGTACGTCCTATGATGTAAATGTTAATAATTATGGTGGTAGTTAGTTTGTGGCGTGGTCCCTAAATCGGACAGCTCCGCTGGAACTTTAAATTCATCAAACCAAAAGTGTAATGTGCGTCAGTATGGCAGTTTAGTGCCATGCTCGCGCGTGCTCTTGTGTCAACATGTGTGAAAATCAAGTCAATGGCAAACACAATAAACAATATCTGGCGTTTGAGCTGCTCTCTTTATTATTATTATTATTATTATTATTATTATTATTATTAGTATAGTAGTAGTAGTAGTAGTAGTAGTAGTAGTAGTAGTAGTAGTAGTAGTAGTAGTAGTAGTAGTAGTAGTATTTTATCAAGGTATCCTATACAAATGATTAGTAGAAAACAAAGGGGGAAAAAAAGAGAAAAAATGCAAATGCACATCAGGTTATAATCATTAACTCCATATCAACCATCCCTTTCTTCCCCCTGTCCACTCCTCTGCAACACAGACAGACAGACAGACAGACAGACAGACAGAGACACACAGACACAGACACACAGACACACAGACACAGACACACACACACACACACACACACACACACACACACACACACACACACACACACACACACACACAGCAATACACTTAGATGCGTGTAATTATCATAATCTAGATCTTCACTTCCCTTAACAACAACAGTAACAGCAGCAGCACCACCCCTAATAAATTCCACAGTGAGAAGGGACCCAGCATAAAGTTATTTGAATGCCTCTGCTCGCAATATACCACCGGCACCCGTGTGTGTAATATTTTAATTTATTCTTTCATTTCGAGGATAATGGGATAAGCACTCATATGCTTTTTTTTTTATATCCAGTCCCTGTGTATGTGCAGTTTTGTAATGTGTGTGTGTTTATTTATTTATTTATTTATTTATTTTTATTCTTTTATGTGGAGGATAATGGGATAAGCACTCATGTGCTTTTTTCATCCAGTCCCCGTGTGTAAGCAGTTTTGTAAATATTGTCATCTGTTCCCACCGCCACACAATGGCCTACTCTTATCTTACGAAAAGCGGAACAGGATTTTAACGTGTGCTCAAGATGTTCTGCGTGCGTTCGCACACGGGGCCTCGGTTTACAGTCTCATCCAAAAAACTTTTGGGGAGAGTGGAGTCAGCACTGATGTTAACTCCAGGGGAAAAATCCCCTCGAACAGTCGAACTCGGGTCGTCAAATTGCCAGCGCAATGTTCTGACCACTATGGTATCCCGTCCCCCAAGGTGTGTGTGTGTGTGTGTGTGTGTGTGTGTGTGTGTGTGTGTGTGTGTGTGTGTGTGTGTGTGTGTGAGTGGGCGTGTATGTTGTGTGTGCGTGTGTGTGTGTGTATGCACGCGCGTGCACGCGTGTCTATCGGTGTGTGTGTGTGTGTGTGTGTGTGTGTTGTCAGGTCTGTCTGTCTGTCAGTGTGTGCATAGGCTTCAGTGTTGGCTGTAGGCCTAATTAAGCGGAGTCCAACACTGAATCCTATGCAGATAGGCCTAGGCCCACTAGCCTACTAGGTTATAAGGCCTAGCCAAGGCCTGAGAGAGTGGGGGGGGGGGAGGGAATCAAAAATCAAAGTGACCCTTTGAGCGTGTAGTGTATCCTGTATCCTGTATCTGTGTATCCTGTATCCGCGTGGTCCATCACTGGACACAGGACAAAGAAACCAGCAGTGTTTGCCGAGAAAGACACATTGACCCTTCTCTCTCCATGTGACAGCATGTCAACAAGTAGGGCTAGCTACCCCCCTCCCCTCCCCCTTGGCCCCAAGCCTTGGCAAGCCTCTACCAACACATTCACCTAAAGTTAACTAAGTGTTCCGCTTCATTGACTATCACGGTCACCGTATTATGGTAGTGTATACTTACAGCAAAGTAGATATTATAGCTGAAAGCCAGATCCTGTTTGAAAAGTTAACTCACAGTTAGTAATGTGTTGGGAAATGGAGGGGGAGAAAGTTCTGAGAAGGTTTTCAATCGTTTCAGAAGGATTTTATTTCAGTAGAAATAGTAAGCAGAGGTTGTTCACACACACACACACACACACACACACACTGTTTACAACTGTCAACTATCCGATCTAAATTTAGTAACATTAAACCACGGCCACTGCCAACTAATGTCCTTGACCTTGACTACAGCCAGATTATCTGGCTGTGTCGTCAGCTGACCAGCTATGGTCACTTAGGAGCGCCAAGAGAGAGAGAGAGAGAGAGAGAGAGAGATTGTGCATAAAAGCACATAGTTTAAGTTATTTAGCTACCATGCTTTATCCTCCACAAGACAGATTTTGTAATATCATGAAAGCTATCGTGATTTAAAAATTAAAAAAATAGAACAATGAACAAAACTTTATTGATTTTAAAGGTTTATTACAAGCCTCTTCAAGGCCTTATGCCAGTCACTGATACATGCATTTTTTAATTTTAAAAATCTACGTCATGTACAAAACCCCACTGTGACATAGGAAACCATACAGGGAAATAGTCAGTACAGTTTGAATTTAATGGGGGTGGGGTTTGAGATTTTAACATGGAGACAGAAGATCATGAAATAAACAATCCACAAACTAACATTCCAGAAACAGACAATCAATAAACTTTAAAACAATACAAGTGACCCAAAAATCATCATGACATGTTTACCACAACATGAAATATTGCACAATATACATCATTTCAGCACAGGAATCACCAACCAACATACTTCAAATGAAATGCTTCTATTGTGTGAAGTTTTTGTCCTGTTCTGTTTTTCTTTGTGTATACGGATATCTATTCCAACTGGTTGCTTTAACCATATATGTATATATTTGAGAAAATGTAGTGGAAAAATAAGCACATGTATAACCAATTTCAACTTTAGTCTCGTCATACGGATGAAATCTGTTAAAGATTAAAACAACATCACAACTATACGATGACTTTGAATACAGCATTCTGGCAATTTATGAGTAAGGCCATTGCTATGGGTCTGGCTTGACATGAGTGGGCTTATTGAACATCAGTCTTCCAAGGTCCTATCATCGATCACTTACCAACACTATGAGAGTTGTGTCTTTGAAGGCAAATTATAGGGGCTTATTGAACAAGGATCATGCTTTGGGCATGACTTGACTGGGGTATTGGTACTTGGTTGTGTGCACTTCAAAAGACCCAACAGTGAATGTGAGTAGTCTCACCCTCTGGTAAGAGCAAGACACTTTTTAGAATTCAGAAGTGTCTATTACAGCCCTAAGAATAAGTAAATATTCCTGTGGCCTGCCACTGCTGCCAGTAAAAGAGGTAACAAAAAGAAGAAAGAAAATTTGTTAGAAAAAATGTTGTAAAAAAAACAACACCCGATTATAGAAGAAAATATCCCCCTAGTGAATCTTTGTGCCTTACGTCCGGGGATCCTTTTTAAAAAAGGATGCAAGGGAGATCATAGAGACCGTATCCAGCTGATAGGCTAGTCCCAGCTAGATAACAATGATAACCCAAACATTACCAGACACTTTCTCCTGATAGCATTACCTAGGTGGCACCGGGTGGATGTAGGACTTTGAGTCTACAATGCCAATGCCAAAGTAGGGCCTATTGTTAGCCCACACACTCACTACAGAGAGAGAGAGAGAGAGACAAGGCAAGGCAGGGCAAGTTCTTATATTCGAGGATAATGAATAAGCACTCGTGTGCTTTTTTACATCCAGTCCCCGTTGGGGAGAGAGAGAGAGAGAGAGAGAGAGAGAGAGAGAGAGAGAGAGAGAGAGAGAGAGAGAGAGAGAGAGAGAGAGAGAGAGAGAGAGAGAGAGAGAGAGAGAGCATCAACAACCCCAGTGAGAACACACACACACACACACACACACACACACACACACACACACACACACACACACACACACACACACACACACACACACACACACACACACACACACACACACACACACAACGTGCCCGAAAGTAATAAAACAACAACAACCAAAAAACACTATAAAGAAATCATAGTATGAATACCACCAAAACAGACAGACTATCGTTTCTATCAAAATCACTATTCATGTGTTTATTTTTAATGTGTTATAGAGCGAATGAATACATAGACAAAACTAATTTTAAACATAAAGAGAAGAAATGAACAAAATGAACAAACACCCTGAGCGCTTCAAAACGCCGGAAATATCAAAAGACCTCTAACGAAAAACGACTGACATTTTCCACTGTGATTTTCATTCTCTTTGTGTGTGTGTGTGTGTGTGTGTGTGTGTGTGTGTGTGTGTGTGTGTGTGTGTGTGTGAGAGAGAGAGAGAGAGAGAGAGAGAGAGAGAGAGAGAGAGGGGTGCGTGCGTGCGTGCGTGTGTGTAAATTTACTCGAATGGGCGTGGTGAGGGTGTTGAATACAATTGAAGTGTTTATTTTATTTTTATTTATTCTTTTATATCGAGGATAACAGAATAAGCAACCATGTGCTTTTTTTCATCCGGTCCCCGTGTGTATGCAGTTTTGTAAATCTTGTCATCTGTTCCCACCGGCACACGATGGCCTACTCTTACGAAAAGCGGAACAGGATTTAACGTGTGCGCAAGATGTTCTGCGTGCGTTCGCACACGGGGCCTCGGTTTAAAGTCTCATCCGAAGGACTTTTGGGGAGAGTGGAGTCAGCACTGATGTTAACTCCAGGAAGAAAATTTCCTCGACCGGACTCGAACCCGGGTCGTCAAATTGCCAGCGCAATGTTCTGACCACTAGGCTATCCGTCCCCCAGTGTGTGTGTGTGTGTGTGTGTGTGTGTGTGTGTGTGTGTGTGTGTGTGGTGTGTGTGTGTGTGTGTGTGTGTACTGGTAAGTACGATGTTCATTGCTGATAATAATCGAGGTACGAATGAATACATGAATGAACCAACGAGCAAAAGAACAAATAAATAAATGAACGAACGAGCGAACGAATGACTGGATGAATTAATAAAAAAGGAAAAAAAAAAAGAAGAACGAACGAACAATGGAACGAACGATAGAACAAACGAGTGAATGAGTGGATGTATGAAAGAATGAATTAATGAATAAAATCCTCAGCTCATTTGGATTAGTCAATTCTAGGACGAGTGATAGCAATTATCCTGCCAGCTAAATTACAGCAATGAATACTTTAACAACAACAACAACGGCAATAATAACAACGACTACTACTACTACTACTACTACTACTACTACTACTACTACTACTACTACTACTACTACTACTACTACTACTACTTAAAACTGATGTCGTCATAATAGTGACGTCTTTTGAGCAGAACTAAAGATTTCAGCTTGTTGCTGATGTGCTGCTGGTGATTGTTGTTTATAATTTATAAGTAGTATTGTTGTTCGTATAAGTATCTACATGTAGTATGCTCTGTACAGTCAGATCGCTTTAAACCAAACGTGCATCATCTATATACCTGAGAGAACAAAAAGGAATTGTAGGCCTATACTTTGTATGTTGATGGAACAAGTCGAGTGAGTGTGTTTTCTTCT
>CM060329.1:45333439-45348439 GCA_030674155.1 Stramonita haemastoma
AGAGAGAGAGAGAGAGAGAGAGAGAGAGAGAGAGAGGAGAGAGAGAGAGAGAGAGAGAGAGAGGCGAGGCAAGGCAAGGCAAGGCAAGGCAAGGCGAGGCAAGGTAAATTCTTTTATTTCGAGGATAATGAATAAGCACTCTTGTGCTTTTTTAGATCCAGTCCCCAGAGAGAGACTGAAAAGAGAGAGAGAGAGAGAAGAGAGAGAGAGAGAGAGAGAGAGAGAGGAGAGAGAGAGAGAGAGAGAGAGAGAGAGAGGAGAGAGAGAGAGAGAAGACAGACAGACAGACAGACAGACAGACAGACAGACAGACAGACAGACAGACAGACAGACAGACAGACAGACAGACAGACAGACAGACAGACAGACAGACAGACAGGTCCTGACTTGTCTCATCTGTTTTAACCTGTAGTCATATCTATAACCATACGATACATCCGGCACGGACTAGTAATCATTTTCCTTCTTTATTATATTGAGCCACCATTCCATCAAAGTAAATATATAGTAAGTAGTGGTAGTAGTGGTAGTAGTGGTAGTAGTGGTAGTCGTAGTTAGTCGTAGTGTAGTAGTAGTAGTAGTAGTAGTAGTAGTAGTAGTAGTAGTAGTAGTAGTAGTAGTAGTAGTAGTAGTAGTAGTTGTTGTTGTTGTTGTTGTTGTTGTGATAATAATGATGGTAATAATAATAATAATAATAATAATAATAATAATAATAATAATGATGATGATGATGATGATGATGATGATGAGATGATGATGATGATGATGATGATGACGACGACGATGATGATGATGATGATGATGATGATGATGATGATGATGATGATGATGATGATAATGATGGTAATCGTGCTAGTGATTACAGGGAAAGTGTCTAGGTCGGTTCCCACCTTTTCATAATTTCATTCTTCTCCAGCCTTTCCTTTCTCATATTGTACTGTAGTATTCAGTCTGACATCAACAGTATTAGTCTGACATTAACACTAATGATAGTCTGACATCAACAATAACAGTCTAACATTAACAATAATAGTCTGACATCAACAATACTAATCTGACATCAACGATGATAATAGTTGGATAATAGCCTAACGTCAACAATAATAGTCTGACATCAACAATAATAATAGTCTGATAGTCTGACATCAATGTCTAACATCAACAGGAATGGTCTGACATCAACAGTAATAGTCTGACATCAACAATATTATGATAATAGTCTGATTCTAAAAAGCTTGGAGGCTAGAGAGAGCCTTGTGGCACAGTCTGCTTCGTGTACATAATCTACACACTTTGATTGACATTGTGTTGAAGACAGGTTCATGTACATTATACATGTGTAGTCTACACACTTTGATTGATATTGTGTTGAAGACAGATTCATTGACATATAGTCTACACACTTTGATTGATGTTGTGTTGAAGATCAAGGTTAAGGTAAGGTAAAGGTGGTCCCATAACCTGTGTGGTTGTAGGGGAGTGAGGCATCAGATATCTCAGCTTCTCCAAGGGCCAGCACATTGAGGGCAGCACCCATCTCCTCTCCCTCACTACTTTATACAACTTTCCTGACCCTGTAGAGGGCAGGTACCCATGATTTACAGCTGGGTAGACTGGGGGACTGTACTGAAGCCAAGGCATGCAAACGGTTACCCATCCACTTGGCAACCACGCTCGATTTTGCTTAACCTTAGCTTGGGGAAAAGTGAGTGCTCTGACCACTGAGTTACCTTGTTAGTGCTCTGACCACGGAGAGAGTTCAATGCTCCCATTATTAGTGCTCTGACCATGAGAGAGTTCAATGCTCCCGTTATTAGTGCTCTGACCACTGAGAGAGTTCAATGCTCCCATTATTAGTGCTCTGACCACTGAGAGAGTTCAATGCTCCATTATTAGTGCTCTGACCATTGAGTACTTGTTAGTGCTCTGACCACTGAGAGAGTTCAATGCTCCCATTATTGTGCTCTGACCACTGAGAGAGTTCAATGCTCCCTTATTGTGCTCTGACGACTGAGAGAGTTCAATGCTCCCTTAGTGCTCTGACCACTGAGAGAGTTCATGCTCCCGTAGTGCTCTGACCACTGAGAGAGTTCAATGCTCCCATTATTAGTGCTCTGACCACTGAGAGAGTTCAATGCTCCGTTAGTGCTCTGACCACTGAGCTTCCCTTCCCTGTTGAAGACAGCTAGCTACATGTAGGCTACACATATTCATTCTACACTTTGATTGATGTTGTGTTGAAAACAGGTTCCCTCCCAACTGGCGTAATCTTTGAGGTGAAAGGAGTGAGTACACTCTGTGGTACTTGTAGTGCTTGAATTTAGGTAGGAAGGTCTATAGATTCATGTCTTAGTGCTTATTATTTAGGCTGTGTCAAATACACCCGCCTTTCCTGTTTCTCTCTCTGTCTGTCTGTCTCTGTCTGTCTCTCACTGTCTGTCTGTATGTCTCTGTCTCTGTATCTGTCTCTGTCTCTCTCTCTCTGTGTCTCTGCTAACAGGCTTAACTGTTATAAAACTGTAAGCGTTACAAAGCAACAAAAGAATGTGGACAGCCCAACGCAACAGTTATAACGTAAATTTACACAGGCTGACCCACAGTGTGTCTGACAGACAGACAGACAGACGACACAGACTGTGAGACAGACAGACAGACACTGTGACAGACAGACAGAGGTGGAGAGATGGAGACAGACAGAGAGGAGACAGACAAAGATCGAGACAAAGGCAGACAGACAAAGAGAGCGAGAGAGGAGAAGAGAGAGAGAGAGAGAGAGAGAGAGAGAGAGAGAGAGGGAGAGAGAGAGAAGAGACAGAGAGAGAGAGAGAGGACAGAGAGAGACAGAGAGAGACAGAGAGAGACAGAGAGAGACAGAGAGAGAGCATACGCAGTACGCAGACGATAATTATGAGTCTGCATTGCACAATCTTTCTCAATACTTATACCCCAACACAAAAGTTCCAACTCTCCCGGGTCTTGCCTTGCCTTGCTAAGAGTAAGAACATTTCAACAACAATCACACTCGTTCTGGGACTTTGCCAGAAAAAAAAATCGGCTGTTCCTTTTTTTTCTTTCCTTCTTCTTCTTCTTCTTCTTCTTCTTCTTCTTCTTCTTCTTCTTCTTCTTCTTCTTCTTCTTCTTCTTCTTCTTCTTCTTCTTCTCTTCTTCTTCTCTCTCCTCTCTCTCTCTCTCTCTCTCTCTCTCTCTCTCTCTCTCTCTCTCTCTCTCTCTCTCTCTCTCTCTCTCTCTCTCTCTCTCTCTCTCTCTCTCTCTCTCTCTCTCTCTCTCTCTCCTAACTAACAGCGGCATGGGGATTGTGTTTGATGACAGTTAAAAGATCTATCTGTATGCTGATAATCTTCGTTGATAAGATAGGCCTACCTCTGTGTGTGTGTGTGTGTGTGTGTGTGTGTGTGTGTGTGTGTGTGTGTGTGTGTGTGTGTGTGTGTGTGTGTATGCGTGCGTGTGTGTGTGTGAGGGAGGGGAGAGTGAGTGAGTGAGTGAGAGAGAGAGAGAGAGGGAGGGGGGGGGGAGTCCAAAACACTTGAAGGGCTTAGTTTCATTGTTTGCTTTTCTGGTGTAAATCTTTGCCTTACAAACAGCTCTCTCTCTCTCTGCTCTGTCTCTCTCTGTCTGCTGTCTCTCTGTCTCTGCTGTTCTCTTTCGTCTCTCTCTCGTCTCTGCTCTCTCTCTCTCTCTCTCTCTCTTCTCTCTCTCTCTCTCTCCTCTCTCTCCTCTCTCTTCTCTCTCTCTCTCTTCTTTCTCTCTCTCTTCCTACACACACACACACACACACACACACACACACACACACACACACACACACACACCACACACACACACACACACACACACTCACACACACACTCACTCACTCACTCACTGACTCACATTACCACCACCAACAGCACCAACATCAACAACAAGAGGCACAAACTTAATGAACCATTTCATGTAAGGTAAACAAAATCTTGAATTGGAAAGTGGAGAGAGAGAAAGACTTAGAGAGAGAGACAGAGACAGAGAGACAGAAAGAGTAATCGAGTAAGACATCGGGGGGGGGGGGGGGGGGGGGGGGGGGGGGGTGATCAAAATCCAGAATGCTGGCACTGCTTTTGCGACAGCATTCGGTAAACAAACCCACAGTAACCCATGACTTGGTGCAAACATCTGATAGTTATCAGGTCTACCGTCTTGTTCATATGTGAAATAAATTTTATGTTCCCGCTCCCCTTAAAAAAATCTTATCCCTTTAAGTATAAAAACTTTCAGACGCCAACTATTTGCACTGGACCATCTGGAGGCATGTAATTGGTGCGAAGTAAGTATAGCAAAATGTTACCGTAATCATTCAGTAGTTGTTGTTGTTGTAACTAAAAAAAAATGTTATTGTTAGAATCATTGCTGTTGAAGTAAATGAATGGATCGTTGGTTTTAATCACCGTTTCGTGTGCCTCAATCACTGCTAAGAGGAACCGAGTCTACATTATATATATATTTTATTTATATTATATATCATATACATTATATATATATATATAAACCTTTTTCTTTCTTCCTGCCTCTGCCATAGCTCATGTTCACCAACGGTAACATTTGTGCGTATGCGACCGCCCCCCTCCCCCCCTCACACACACACACACACACACACACACCACACACACACACACACACACACACACACACACACACACACACACACCATTAAGGTAGCCGCATTCCGACTTCGGGGATACATTTAAGAATTGAACCTACCAATTTGGCCAGAGTACCGATGATAATCGGGGAGATAGCTCCAGTCCCTGCTCTTTCCGAGTTTTGACTGTCGTGGGTTCTCTTGATGTACAGAAGTCCACAAGCTCCTTCGGATGAGACTTTAAACCGAGGCCCCGTGTGCCAACGCACGCAGAACATCTTGCGCACACGTTAAATCCTGTTCCGCTTTTCGTAAGAGTAGGCCATCGTGTGCCGGTGGGAACAGATGACATTTACAAAACTGCATACACATGGGGTCTGGATGTAAAAAAGCACGAGGTGCTTATCCCATTATCCTCGATATAAAAGAATCAAATCAAATCAAATCAAACTCACAGGTCTGGTTTAGAGTCTCCTCCCAAAAGACTTGACATTCAGTTCAATTTTCCCGTCAAACTGGAAAGAAAGGGCAAGGCTTGGAATCGAACCCAGGACCTCACGGTTTACTTGTTGAGACAGGTAAACGTCTAAGCCGCCTTACCACCTTACATCTTAACAAATGAAAATAAAATGATGTGGGCTCATGTTTATTTCATATACAGTATAGGTAAAAGTAAAGCAGAAACGAATTTTTCTCAACTGGGTTTGAGGCATATTTCACATTCCTCTGACATATTATTATTATTCAAAAGAGAGTAGTGAACTGGAGGAAAACAAGTGCAGGTAGCCAGTTACATAAGTGCAGGTAACCAGTTACATAAGTGCAGGTAACCAGTTACATCTAAGTGCAAGTAACCAGTTACATAAGTGCAGGTAACCAGTTACATCTAAGTGCAGGTAACCAGTTACATAAGTGCAGGTAGTCAGTTACATAAGTGCAAGTAACCAGTTACATAGGTGCAAGTAACCAGTAACATCTAAGTGCGGGTACCCTTAAACCAGTTACAACTAAGTGCAGGTTACCAGTTACAACTAAGTGCAGGTAACCAGTTACAATTAAGTGCTGGTAACAAGTTACATAAGTGCAGGTAACCAGTTAAACTAAGTGCTGGTAACCAGTTACAACTAAGTACAGGTAACAACTTACAACTAAGTGCAGGTAACCAGTTATATCTAAGTGCAGGTAACCAGTTACAACTAAGTGCAGGCAACCAGTTACAACTTAGTGCAGGCAACCAGTTACAACTAAGTAACCAGTTACAACTAAGTGCAGGCAACCAGTTACAATTAACTAAGTAACCAGTTACAACCAAGTGCAGGTAACCAGTTACAACTAAGTGCAGGTAATCAGTTACAACTAAGTGCAGGTAACCAGTTACAACTTCTCCGTTATTTTGAAAATGATTTATCAAAATTTCAATTTATAAATTTATATATATTTAAAAACCCAACTCTAGAAAAGAGTATCTTTCAATAACAGCATCTTCGATAAAATTTTATTTTCCAGCAAGGAGCATCCCTTTGACATGGATGATAAATGAGTGAACTGAAGGTTAGCTGGGTTTGGATTTTTTTTTCTCTCTCCAGAAAACCGGACGCGAATGACGATAGCGGTGGGGTCACACGTGACTTGTGATTGCTTGTGGTAGTGTTATTAATAGCTGACCATTCATTGGAAAGGTTGACGAGTTATTAATAACGACAACCCAAAACGATATCACATGACACCTCTCTTGCTTGTCAGTTTTGGAGTGTGAATCGAAAATACATCGTTTCTCTTTGGACAGCGAAGGTAAGGTGATTGATTGACTTATTCAAGGACTAGAATGTCTGTTTTGTTAATGAGCTATTATATATGTATATATGTACCTCAGCTGTCATTACTTAGTTATCTATAGGTAGTGTTGTTTGCTTCCGTGTTCTTTATTTATTTTGCTAGGTATTAATTGTATCATGTTTTTTCTGATGCAATAATATGTATTGTACAGACACAGACACAGACACAGACACACACACACACACACACACACACACACACACACACACACACACGAGAGGAGAGAGAGAGAGAGAGAGAGAGAGAGAGAAGAGAGAGAGAGAGAGAGAGAGAGAGAGAGAGAGAGAGAGAGAGAGAGAGATGGGCAATTCACTACTAATTGTGCTCTTCTCTAGAAACAGTTTGGGTGAATTTGACTGAACTTTCAAGTAGGTTTTAATCAATGCAATGTAGCCTCGATTTTATCGTGGTTATTTTATGTGGGCTTGTCTCTCTTTCTGTCTGTCTTTTATATATATATGTGTGGTGTGTGTGTGGTGTGTGTGTGTGTGTGTGTGTGTGTGTGTGTGTGTGTGTGTGTTTTCTGTCTTTGTCTGTCAGTCTCTGTCTTTCTGTCTGTCTTGTGTCTGTCTGTCTGTCTGTCTGTCTGTCTGTCTGTCTGTCTGTCTGTCTCTGTCTCTGTCTCTCTCTCATGTGCAGCACTTGAGTGACACATATATATGTATAAACCACGCCCCTTCAAGGTGTGTGTGTGTGTGTGTGTGTGTGTGTGTGTGTGTGTGTGTGTGTGTGTGTGGTGTGTGGTGTGTATGTGCGCGCGCGCGCGCGCGCCTGCCTGCCTGCCTGCAAGCGTGTGTGTATATGTTTGTGTCTGTGTCTCTCTGTCTGTCTGTCTGTTTCTGTCTGTCTGTCTCTCTCTATCTCTCTCTCTCTTCTGTCTGTCTCTCTGTGTGAACGTTACTTTTTTAGTGTGAAAAAAACCCCGTAACCTTGGTTTGTGTAGATGTGTGTGTGTGTGCGCGCGTGCGCAATAGCTTGAAGAGAGAGAGAGAGAGAGAGAGAGAGAGAGAGAGAGAGAGAGAGAGAGAGAGAGAGAGAGAGAGAGAGAGAGAGAGAAAAGTCGCGTGACCCCATTGCTTTTTATACCGCTCATCAGAAAAAGTTGGCCGCTTGCCCAAGTTAAGTGAAAAGAAAAACGTTAGTGCTGTACTTTTGTTTGTTTGCCTGCTTGTTTGTTTGTAGCTTCCGTGTTGATTGTGAATACGTATATATGTGTGTGTGTGTGTGTGTGTGTGTGTGTGTGTGTGTGTGTGTGTGTGTGTGTGTGTGTGTGTGTGTGTGTGTGTAGTATGTCTGCCTGCCTGTATGTTTGTCTGTCTGTTTATCTCTATCTGACTGTCTCTCTCTGACTGTCTCTCTCTCTCTGTCTCTCTGAATCAATCTCTCTCTCTCTCTCTCTCTCTCTCTCTCTCTCTCTCTCTCTCTCTCTCTCTCTCTCTCTCTCTCTCTCTCTCTCTCTCTCTCTCTCTCTCTCTCTCTGTCTTTAACACTAATCCTATACTGCGCCTGACGTTAAGATCTAATCATCTGTTGACTGTCGAATCTAGGTAGTATATAGATTATACCACAGCACGTCATGATCTAGACATGTTTTTTCGGGAATAGTGATTGCATAACATTCTAAGCTGTACATAGCATTATCAGAAGTTCAGCTTTTTCTTTTTTTTCTTACCAACCATACGAAACAGTTATTAAAAGAAAGTCATTATGCCAGAATTTTCTGTTTGGTTGGTTGGTTGATATTTTTTTCTTTTGCTTTTTTGTTTTGTTTTTCAATAGTAATGGAATACAAGTGCATTTTGTTCTTTATTTATTGTCATGCTCACAAAACTCAAAAGTTAAGACCCACATAACCCACATGTTCCAAGAGTTAAGAACCACATAACCCACATGTTCCAAGAGTTAAGAACCACATAACGCACATGTTCCAACAGTTAAGAATCACATAACCCACATCTTTCCAAGAGTTAAGAACCGCATAACCCACACCTTTCCAAGAGTTAAGACCCACATAACCCACATGTTCCAAGAGTTAAGAACCACATAACCCACATGTTCCAAGAGTTAAGACGCATAACCCACATTTCCAAGAGTTAAGACCACATAACCACTACATAACCCACATGTTCCAAGAGTTAAGAACCCACATAACCCACACTTCCAAGAGTTAAGACCAAAACTACTAACCCACACTTCCAAGAGTTAAGAACCAATACACACATAACCCACATGTTCCAAGAGTTAGAACCACATAACCACATGTTCAAGAGTTAAGACCCACATAACCCACATGTTCAAGAGTTAAGAACCACATAACCCACATGTTCCAAGAGTTAGAACACATAACCCACAGTTCCAAGAGTTAAGAACCTCATAACCACAGTTCAGAGTTAAGACCACTAACCCACATGTTCCAAGAGTTAGAACCACATAACCCACATGTTCCAAGAGTTAAGAACCACATAACCCACACCTTCCAAGAGTTAAGAACCACATAACCCACATGTTCCAAGAGTTAAGAACCACATAACCCACACCTTCCAAGGCTTAAGAACCACATAACCCCACATCTTCCAAGTTTAGGAATCCAGCCAAGCATATGATTAAATACAAACAAAAATAATGGATTTATATGTCCACAGAGTTCAACATACACCCAGCCTTAATGAACAGAAAAGAGACCCAACTTGATGACTGTGTTGTTGCTGTTGCGATTGATTCGATGGGAATCATTGCCTTTTGAAAAGTGATTGATTGTTGTGAATCCCTTCATGAGGGGCAGTAGCCTCGCTCTCTGTTTGTCTGTTGTACCTCTGTCTCTCTTCTTATCTGTGTGTGTGTGTGTGTGTGTGTGTGTGTGTGTGTGTGTGTTGTGTGTGTGTGTGTGTGTGTGTGTGTGGTATGTCTTTGTCTGTCTGTCTCTCGTCAACAACAAACATCAGTAATGGCAGGAAAAAAACCCAACAACCCCCCCCCCCCCCAATTCAAACAAACAAAAACTAACACAATAAAAAAACAACCTTTTTTTAATACTTTCAGCTTCGTCCATACAAGGCAAAACATGTTTGCCAAAATGCGCCACAGTTTTCGCCGAAAATCCAGTCGCCGCCGTCACTCCAGCAGCGGCGAAGAGGAAAAAGCGGTCTTCGACCACGGCCCTCTCCTCCGCTCCAGCTCCGTCCACAGCGCAGTCGCCGCAGCGGAAACAACAACAGCAGCAGCAGCAACTCTCTCCCGGCAGCATCAGGCGGGCGGGAATGGAACCCCATGCCCAAGGCGGACAGCCAGTGGCAGCGAGCCACTCCGTCCGTCATTGAGAGCAACCGGGTGATGTTCAACCGGCAGTTGCAGTGCGACGTGATGTTTGTGGTGGGAGAGGAGCGGGTCCTGGTGGGGGCACATCGCTTCGTGCTGGTGTCCCGCAGTGACGTGATGTACCGCATGTTCTGTGGTCCGCTGGCGAGACGGGGCCTGTCGTCATTCCTGACGTCACCGAGGACATCTTCAGGCAGTTTTTGGAGTGAGTGAGGAGAGGAGTGACTGTGAGTGAGGGAGGGAGTGCGTTAAAGCTTTCAATTGATGGATGAGATGTTCTTAAAGTCTTAAGACCATAGGTAAACGTGTCCCATAACCTCGGCGGTCGTGCGAGGTGTTAAGAGACCTCAGCTTCTTTAGGGTCCAGTATATTGAGGGCGAGGCCCATCTCCTCTCCCTCGCTGCTTTACCTTCCCTGGCCCTAATGAGGGCAGGTACCCATTTACAGCTAAAGACCATAGATTGAGCGTTGATATCCCTGGTGTCTTCTAGTAATACGTGATTAAATCACATTTGCTTTTTATTTAGTGCATTCGCTTGAATGAACAGTTCTTGGCATACTAAAACTTGCCATAAAAGGTACACGTGTGCTTATAAAGATAGCTTCAAAATTAGAAACTCAAATTATAAGAATATAAAAGGTAACATCTTTGTGATCTATGATTGGAGACCACTCTGGATCCAAGGGAGGTAAAATATTAATTTATTTATTCATTTATCTATCTATTCTTTTACAGCAAGGATAATGGAATAAGCCCTCATGTGCTTTTTCATATCCAGTCCCCGTTTTGTAAATTTCGTCGTCTGTCCCCACCGGCACGCAATGGCCTACTGTTTCGAAAAGTAGAACAGGATTTAACGCATGGGCAAGATGTTCTGCGTGCGTTTGTACACGGGGCCTTGGTTTATTGTCTCATCCGAAGGACTTTTGGGAGAGTTTAACTGATTTTAACTCCAGAGGAAAATATCTCCTTAAACGGGATTCGAACCCACAAGGCTATCCCATCCCACAACACAACAGTACTTCATCTTAGCTGAAAAAAATAAACCAAACCATTACCAGGTGAGTGGTATGTTCTGATATAGACGGAGAAGTTGAAACAAGGGCTTTCCTGCTTGACAACAATAACAACAAAACGATATTATCCTTTAAAAAATTAATATTTCTTTTTATTTCGAGGATTATGAAATAAGCTTTCGTGTGCTGTTTTACAATATCCAGTCCCCGTGTGTATGCAGTTATGTAGATTTTGTCATCTGAGGTCGTGATGAGGGTGATGATGAAGGACTGTGATGATGACGATTGCCTGAGATCATGATCTTGGTCATGGTCAGGTGAAGGCCTTGTAGTTCTAACTGTGAGGTCACAGGGGCTCTGTCAGCAATGGTCCTTGCCTTGTGAATATGGGCACTGACCGTAGTTAACTTACTAAGTACAGCTGTACTGCAGTAACTTATTCTGTACAGCTATACTTATATCAACAATGGTCCTTGGCTTGTGAATTGGGCACTGACCGTAGTTAGCTTACTAAGTACAGCTGTACTGCAGTAATTTATTCAGTGTAGCTATACTTATATCAACAATGGTCCTTGGCTTGTGGATATATGGGCACTGACCGTAGTTAGCTTACTAAGTACAGCTGTACTGCAGTAATTTATTCAGTGTAGCTATACTTATATCAACAATGGTCCTTGGCTTGTGGATATATGGGCACTGACCGTAGTTAGCTTACTAAGTACAGCTGTACTGCAGTAATTTATTCAGTGTAGCTATACTTATATCAACAATGGTCCTTGGCTTGTGGATATATGGGCACTGACCGTAGTTAGCTTACTAAGTACAGCTGTACTGCAGTAATTTATTCAGTGTAGCTATACTTATATCAACAATGGTCCTTGGCTTGTGGATATATGGGCACTGACCGTAGTTAGCTTACCTAAGTACAGCTGTACTGCAGTAATTTAATTCAGTGTAGCTATACTTATATCAACAATGGTCCTTGGCTTGTGGATATATGGGCACTGACCGTAGTTAGCTTACTAAGTACAGCTGTACTGCAGTAATTTATTCAGTGTAGCTATACTGACACTGGCTTTTGCCGTGTTTTTGTTTTCCTTGACGCAAAATGGCTGTGTATTTTTAAAAAAATGACAGAAAACACATCTGCCCATATTGTCATTATTTCAGTTCTGGTGAAGTCTCCAGTTACTTGCAACATATTACTGTAAAGTAATTATAAAACATATTACTAGACAACAGCTATCGTACAAAAAATCCAGAAAAATGTGTTCAAATCGAATTGTTTGTGGGGGTTCATTTTGATATTATCATTAATATACTATTTTATCCTATTACACACAAGCTACAAGCCTAGAGTAACTAGTTCACCCAGCTGTAAATGGGTACATGCCCTCTTTAAGGTCAGGGAAGGTAAAGCAGCGAGGGAGAGGAGATGGGCGCCGCCCTCAACATGCTGGCCCCCTAGAGAAGCTGAGGTCTCTGATGCCTCGCTCCCCTATGACCACACGGGTTATAGGACACCTTTCCCTTTATTGATAGATATCTAGGGCTTTACGTCCTCCTGGGTCACCCCACGTGGGACATTAGCTGTTGATATGCTGATGTATTACCTATAATTATTTTGTGCAGGTTTCTTTACGTGGACGAGGTGTCCCTGACTCCAGACAATGTGACCCCGCTTCATTACCTGGGGCGCAAATACGATGTGGAACCGTTGGTGCAGAGTTGTCTGGAGTTCCTGCACGCGCGTCTGACCTGTGAAAACGCGTGCTCCATCCTGGAGCAGGCACACTGCTTTGACGAGCACGAGCTGTACAAAACCTCTCTGGAGTTCGTCATGGAAAACGCCAAAGCGTGCCTGTCCAGTGTGGCCGTGAATGACCTGTGTCGGTAAGTTGGTAAATTTATGTCTTTAGGGGAAATGGTTGTTGTGTCTGATTCTCTCTGTCTCTGTCTTTGGACTCTGTGTCTCTGTCTCTGTCTGTCTCTGTCTCTGTCTCTCTCTCCATCCATCCATCCATCCATCCACATCCATCCATCCATCCATCCATCCATCCATCCATCCATCCATCCATCCATCCATCCATCCATCCATCCATCCATCTATCTATCTATCTATCTATCCCTTAGTCTGGCGACCGTGGGGGCACCCCTGAAGACTTGATAACCAGTTCCCTCCATTCTTCTCTCTGTTCTGCCTTTCTCGAAATTTTGTCGAATCTAGATCTAGGCCTGTCCATTCACTGATGTTGTCCTCCCAGCATCTCTTCCTTAGTCTGCCTCTTTTTCATAATCCTTGGACAGTGCCTTGCAGTATTGGTTTTGCAAGTCCTTTTGATCTTGTGACATGCCCATACCATTTAAGTTTACGCTTCTTTACGATTGATAGAAGATTTTCGTAGGGACTGATTAAGTGCTACACATGTCAGAGCGCTTGCTTTCCCCCAGCCAAGGTTAAGCAGCGTTGAGTGTGGTTACCAGATGGATGGGTGACCGTTTGCATGCCTTGGCTAATGTACAGTCCCCCCAATTCACCTAGCTGTATATGGGTGCCTGCCCTCTTTAGGTTTAGATGGTTGTTTAGAGTTGCACAGTATTTACAGTATCTTACTCACACATTTATCCAACTCACAATTCCCCACCCCTTCCCCAACCTTTCACTATTTATATACATACAATTATATAACAATCTATCTGCTCACAGGGGATGCTTAGAACGCCTCCTCTCAATAATTATATAACAATCTATCTGCTCACAGCGGATGCTTAGAACGCCTCCTCTCAATAATTATATAACAATCTATCTGCTCACAGCGGATGCTTAGAACGCCTCCTCTCATAATTATATAACAATCTCTTGATTACAGCGGATGCTTAGAGCGCCTTCTCTCAGTGATGTTAGAGGCATTCTCTATCAGTGATGCTTAGAGCGCCTCTTCTCAGTGATGCTTAGAGCGCCTTCTCTCAGTGATGCTTAGAGCGCCTTCTCTCAGTGATGCTTAGAGCGCCTCTTCTCAGTGATGCTTAGAGCGCCTTCTCTCAGTGATGCTTAGAGCGCCTTCTCTCAGTGATGCTTAGAGCGCCTTCTCTCAGTGATGCTTAGAGCGCCTTCTCTCAGTGATGCTTAGAGCGCCTTCTCTCAGTGATGCTTAGAGCGCCTCTTCTCAGTGATGCTTAGAGCGCCTTCTCTCAGTGATGCTTAGAGCGCCTTCTCTCAGTGATGCTTAGAGCGCCTTCTCTCAGTGATGCTTAGAGCGCCTTCTCTCAGTGATGCTTAGAGCGCCTCCTCTCAGTAATGTATAACAATCTATCTGCTCAGCGATGCTTAGAAGCGCCTCCTCTCAGTAACTATATAACAATCTATCTGCTCACAGCGGATGCTTAGAACGCCTCCTCTCAGTAATTATATAACAATCTCTTTGATTACGCGGATGCTTAGAACGCCTCTCTCGTCATCTGTCCGGACGACCTGGACATCTAATCAACGAGCAGCTGCTGTTCAAGGCCACGCTGTCCTGGGCTGAGGATTCTCTGTACAAGAAGCAGATGACCGTGGATGCCCACAATGTCCGGGAGGAGCTGGGCCACCTGCTTTACCTCATTCGCTTCCCGCCATGACCACTCTCGTCCTTCAGGAGCGGGTCATCCCTACAGGGGTGCTGACCCCTGAGGAGGTGAAGGCCGTGGAGGAGTTCAAGGCCAGAAGCCGGGACAGTGCCGAGCCTTTCGTGGGCCAGGGACGTCAGCGTCTTCTGTGTCGATTTCAGGTAAGGGACGGGTTTTGGGGAAGGTGGTGGTGGTGGTGGTGGTGGTGGTGGATTAGTGTTTGTGGGTGGATGGGTAGGAAGGGGGATGTGTGTGTGTGTGTGTGTGTGTGTGTGTGTGTGTTAGGGGTATAATCATGTGTGTGTATGTGTGTGCACGTGCGAACGCATATCAATGCATTTTATGAGGGTATAAGAATAAAGAAAGACGGTAATTAGCCAATGTTACTATTGTTTTGTATAACTGTTACCATGGTCTGTCTGTCGGCTATGCCTCTCTGTCTTCTTTTTTCTCTTCTTATTACTTCTTAAAATTCTCAAAAGGTAAACAGTAAATTCTTTTTCTTTAAAGTAAAAAAAAAAATCAATTTGAAAATCATATTGAAAAAATTTATTGAGGAAAAAGTAGTGAGGAATATTGAAAAATA
>CM060329.1:45353439-45358439 GCA_030674155.1 Stramonita haemastoma
ACTACAAGAACAAAAACAACAACTAAAAACTCCAGAGCTCAGAAGCATATTTTGAAGCACATGGATCTGACCTGGGCATCAAATAGCAGAAACATTCGAAGATCCAGATTGCTGTGTTCAAAAGATATTTTAGTTGGATGTATAAAGCAAAGACAAATAAAACTGTTACGAACTTCCATATTTTTGCCTTTAAAATATACCTTTTCAGATTTTGATAAATGCCCGTCTTTTCTGAACACCACGATCTTAGATATTATATCCATATTTACAGTTAAACCTCAAGTGTCAGATGCTCTCTGTAAGTTTAGTTGGTTTGAAAGGCCACTGGGACGATGGGAAAACAATACATATTATCTGCAAATAACAAAAGAAAAAGTTAGCTGTAAGCAGGGAAAACTGGAAAACATGTTTATGCCTACCATTTCCCACCACTTCTGCTAATAATGAAAAACAAAAAAAACCCAAAGGAGACATTAAATAACCTTGTTTCACACCCAAAAGACTTTTTTTTTAAATCAGACATTTCAGAACCCCTGCGAACACAGCCTTGAACACACACTTGTCAGCATACGAATAGTTTTTTGTTTTTTTTAATGAAAAATCTATTTATTTCAAAGCAGTTTCCGTAGCGTGTCACGATTCCAATCAATCATGCTGTTTATAGCCCCGCCGACCACACAGTCCATATCGGGGCTGTCACCTTGTCAAATTTAAAATTCAGATTAAAACTGTGCAACTATATACAGATTAAAACGGGGTATAAAACCAAATTTACTATCCATGCTTGTATCGACTTACAAATTCACGATTAACTGTATCACGATTTTATCTAGAGATAGATCTATATAAAACCAAATTTCACTGTCCTGCTTGTATCGACTTACAATTCACGATTAACTGTATGTATCAAAATCCTTTATGGTTCGTCTATATAAATGCAACATACACATATCTGCTGTCTGCCAGAAAGTTGATGCATAATTAATTACACTGCAGTGCATAGTATAGACTTGCTCGCTGGTGGTGGTTTGACACTTCCTGGAGAAAGCAGAACTCTGTCAGTGCATCCTTTTATGTAGGGTTGCCCATGGGACTCACCAGACTGTCAAGCCATACTCCACGTGTCCAAGCTTCATCTGCCAGGTCACAGCCAGGTACAGACGGATGGTCAGGTCAAAAAGGCCGGATCATCGCCGGCTGTGTTCCTTCAGTAGGCCCGGTGGCATACTATGATGATGTGAAGGTGTTTCTGTCACGTTACAGAGATTAGATAGAGTAGACACACAGGTGTCACTGGCTTCAACAACTTTTTTTTTCACGTGCGTGACTTGGGGCCAGACTGCGAGAAATCGCATTGCGTGTGTGTGTGTGTGTGTGTGTGTGTGTGTGTGTGTGTGTGTGTGGTGGTGTGGTGTGTGTGTGCGCGTGCGTGCGTGCGTGCGTGCGTGCGTGTGTGTGAGAGAGAGAGATGAGAAGAGAGAGAGAGAGAGAGAGAGAGAGAGAGAGAGAGAGAGAGAGAGAGAGAGAGAGAGTGGAGTGAGAGAGGAGAGGAGAGGAGAGAGAGAGAGAGAGAGAAGAGAGAGAGAGAGAGAGAGAGAGAGAGAGAGAGAGGAGAGAGAGAGAGAGACTCGGAAGACAACGTTAACTGAAACACAGGACACAGAAATGAGACAACCTGGTACAGAGGTAGTGAACACACACACACACACACACGCAGCGCGCAGCCGCGCACCACGCACAGCACACACACACACACACACACACACACTTCTCTCTCTTTCTCTCTGTCTGTCTGTCTGTCTGTCTGTCGTCTCTGTCTCTTCTCTCTCTCACACCCACCACCCCCCACGCGAGCATGTTAAAAAAGCAACTTTCTAGTACTTGAGGGACATCTTTGCATGATGTTTTGAATAACTTTTGAATTGCTTTGTTGGAGAAAGAGAGTTTTATCAGTAATTTGCTGTAGTACAAACGAATAAGCCCATGTTACCTATTGATTTGAACACGAGGCCTTCTACCCACCCTGGTATGGTTCTAGAAAAAAAATATTTCTTTTATTGTATTATGGTTGCAGTAGTTAATCAGTTGCTTATTTTTTTCTAATTTTTTTTTTGCGTCTAATATCACTTATGTGAATAGACGTTAAATTGAAGAAGAAGAAGAAGAAGAAGAAGAAGAAGAAGAAGAAGAAGAAGAAGAAGAAGAAGAGGAGAAACACACACACACACACACACACACACACACACACACACACACACACACACACACACACACACACATAATTATACACACAGAGTTAAGTGCATTTGTGGTGAACAATTTTCTGTGAAGCACAGTTTATTGTATTGTCAGAAGCTTCCTGGTTTCTTACCTAAAAATTTTAAAGAGAAAAATGCTTCTGAAGAAAATGCAGATGCAATTCTGTCAGATGAAAACATCCTATTTGCTATTTCGAAGTCTCTTGTACATAGCCCAGTTTTCGCGTTTCTTTAAAGTTCTTTGATATTGTTTTCCCTATTTGCATTTTTGGGTGTTGCATTGATGTTTTAGTACCTAACTGTTACATCCCTCTCTTTCCTTTTTTTTCAAGAGTTTTTTTTTGTTGTTTTGTTTTCTTTGTGGTTTTTCCCATCTAATATCTCTAATAGTTACCAGACGTTAAATACAAGAACACACACAGACACGCACACCGCGCTCACACACACATGTCCCGTGTGTAACGCACGCAGACCCTCTTGCGTACACGTTAAAACCTGTTCTGCTTTTCGGAAGAGTAGGCCATTGTGTGCCGGTGGGAAAGGATAACACAACTGACAAAACTGCAAACACAAAGGGACTGGATGTAAAAAAAAAAAGCACATGAGTGCATATTCCATTATCCTCGATATGAAAGAATAAATAAAAATAACTAATTAAATAAATAACAGAGAAACAGATGTGGAGATAGGATGGGAGATAACTCTTGCCGAACAACTTTCTGCCGGAAACCAAGGCAGACGATCTTTTGTTTACAACTGGATGACAGCAATATTTTTTACCCCCGACAGATTGAAATCGTACCGTCTGTCATCGCTTTTGTCGTGGATCTTGGCATAAGAGCAGCGAGAATGGCAGCACGTATATGGGCGGTCACGATTTGGAAGTATGAATAAGTGTAATGGAAGTTTTCAAGGCTGTAGCTGATTTTAGCCCACCAGCGAGCGACAACGAGGAACAGTGTCTTTTGTCTTTCTGCAAAGGCGATCAGTTCGAAGTGGTGGACAGGACGAAAAGTGATTGGTGGGGAGCTCGTCGCTTGATCGACAATCTTGTGGGCTACGTACCCGCAAAATATCTACAGGTAAGATGCGCTAATTTTAAGTCAGTGAGATAAATAATTTTCCTCTCAAAATATATTTTTTGTGAGGGTGTGTCTGTGATTTCATGTAGCCGACAGGGCCGCAACTCTTTCGTCTGCAAGTTCGATTAATTTCATTACTTAAATTATTACTATGAGTATGGTCTGCATCCCTTCCCCAGCGAAGACAGATATTGCGACTGCACTGTTTTTATCGTCATTATAATATTATGAAGGGTTTGCCAATGAATCGTTTATGAATCACTTACCACTCCACTAGCAACACAACTGTAAAACACATCACACAGATCGATTTTTTTTGGTGACACGACACTGACCTGGTGACCTGGCTTATCGTGGTTTGAAATTTGCCTGTTGCCTAAGTAAAAACCCTGACTTCTTAATCATAGTCGTATATCTTAAGAAGACATACAGTCTCTTATCCCCCCCCCCCCCCCCCCCCCCCCCAGTTCATTGCTGTTCGGAGTGTTCCCCATTCTCTCTCTCTCTCTCTCTCTCTCTCTCTCTCTCTCTCTCTCTCTCTCTCTCTCTCTCTCTGTGTGTGTGTGTGTGTGTGTGTGTGTGTGTGGTGTGTGTGTGTGTTTACTTCAGTCTGTTTAGGTACATGAGAGGAATGTGTGTGCTTGCGTGAATGTGTGTGTGTGTGTGTGTGTGTGTGTGTGTGTGTGTGTGTGTGTGTGTGTGTGTGTGTGTGTGTGATGAAGGCTACCTGTGTGTGTGTGTGTGTATGTACAGGGTGTACTGTCATGAAAAAAATCAAATCAATAAAAAAAACCACATGACACATGTGCCACCATGTGCTCAGAAAGTCTTCTGCACATTACTCTGATTCCTGGAATCAATGGACCATTCCTAAGTTTGACGATGAACAATTTCAAAAAAGGAAAACCCTAAAATGTTTGATATTAAGGCTAAATAAGAGTAATAACAGTAATCAATATATGATAGTATCCTAGTAATATATCCCGATCCCCAAAGTCAGAATGTGGCTACCCAATGCAGTAAATTCACTGAGTCAACACATGTAAAATATCATCATTGGTAAACCTCAGAGCTCTAGCCAATGAACAACAACAAAAATGATACTAAATTACATAACAAGTCATTCACACTTATAAATAAGTTAGAATATATATTAATTAATTAGTTTCACTGAAGTATACTTTGGAGAAAAAAGTTTTTTTTTCAAGAGCAACATTTGATTTCACATTTAAAGCTTGATTTCACTAATTTATTGCAAAACCAAAGTAATAGTAGTAGTAGTTGTAGTAATAGTAGTAGTAGTAGTAGTATAGTACATTAGTAGTAGTAGTAGAAGTAGTAGTATGTAGTAGTAGTAGTAGTAGTAGTAGTAGTAGTATAGTAGTAGTAGTAGTTAGTATAGTAGTAGTAGTAGTAGTAGTAGTAGTAGTAGTAGTAGTTACTGTGCGTAGTAGTATTTGGTAGTAGTAGTTAGTAGTAGAGTAACTAGTTGTAGTAATAGTATTCTAGTAGTAGTAGTATAGTAATGGTGGTAGTAGAAATACTACTACTACTAGTAGTTGTAGTAGAGGAACTGGTTCAAATCTTTTGATTGTAATTTGTAGGCTGTTTTCACATCTGGCTTTTGTGCCAACAAGCTCAAACTCGCACTCAGTTACCC
>CM060329.1:45368439-45373439 GCA_030674155.1 Stramonita haemastoma
ACGTTGTGTTTAGTCACTTCTCAGTTTTGCATCCTAAATGTATACACGTCCATTGTCGGCGTCTTCCAAGAAGTTTTATGCACACAGAGCCAGAGGCAGCACTTTGCGAAGATATGTCATCATTATCACCATCATCCACCCGGATGTCGTCGTTGTCGTCATGACCGTTACCACAGTCACCATCACTATCGTCATCTTTTTTCTTTTCCATCTGCTGCTCCTCATCAGTACCACCCACCACCACCACCACCACCACCACCACCACCACCACCACCACCACCACCACCACCACCACCACCACCACCACCACAGTTACAACAACACAGCTAGCTGTAGAACTGAGACATAAACTGGTATTTAGTTGTGAGCACTGTCTGTAATTTTAGCACCTGAAGAAGATTTATAAAATACATGTACATTTGTTGGCAAGGCTCGCTCTGTTACCATTCCTTGACTGCATTGGGGAAAAAATGCTACGAGGATTGTCAGATGGATCCGCTTTAAGTTACTTTGACAATAGCAAGCTTTGAGTTTTGTTAAGGGACAGAGTACTATCAAGATTACTCATTAGTGTGTGTGTGTGTTGTGTGTGTGTGTGTGTGTGTGTGTGTGGTGTGTGTGTGTGTGTGTGTGTGTGTGTGGAGGAGAGAGAGAGAGAGAGAGAGAGAGAGAGAGAGAGAGGAGAGAGAGAGAGAGAGAGAGAGAGAGAGAGAGAGAGAATACTCCAATGAATGAGTTGAGCGTGTGGATAATACTGGGATGAATGAATTGAATATTGGTGATACTTGAGTGAATGAATCATTGAATGAATTTGTCATATCGATATATATTAGGATGAATGAATTGGTCACATTGATAATAATATGAAATGATTGCATGAATGAATGACAGAATGTATAAAAAGTCTCCCCACCCACAGTCGTGATTGCAGGCCAGGGTATTTGACCAGTTGTATATAACACGACAAAGATATAATCATTGTAGGCAACACAACCTTGTCTTTTGGTTGTACAGTATTGCCAAGATGTCCCATGCCCATTAACAGGTCTTAAGGCTTTGCAAGGGCATGTTAGCCTCTTATTAGAATTGTTATTTATTCTTGGTATTTGGAAAAGTTTCTGACGGTATGCTGACTTTGCCAAGTAAGATTATATGTCCTGTCCTTTTTTTTTCTTTCGGAGTGGGGTTGCTAAGGTATCCGCTGTCTTTCTGTGCTGTTTAGAATTGACAAGAAAGAAGGTAATTGTATTGTGTTGTGTTGTATTGTGTTTTATTGTATTGTATTGTGTTGTATAGTTTTATTGTATTATATTGTGTGTTGTGTTTGTGAATTGTGTTGCATTGTGTTGTACGGTGTTATGTTCTATTGTATTGTGTCATGTTGTATTGTATTTTATTGTGTTATGTTGTATTGTATTGTATTATATTGTGTTGTACACTGCTTTTCAATAACAGCTGATTTTTCTGCATGGTATTCGGGTTGTTCTTCCCTGGGAGAGCACATCGCCATAAGAGCAACGCCACCCATTCCACATCCCCCCTATCCTCCCCTTCCCTCACAGTATCTGTATAAGATAGTTATGCGTATTTGTTTCTCAATGAGGGTGGCTTTTTCCAAAAGAATTTCACCAGGGATAGCTGTCTTCTTGCTGTGGGTTCTTTCATGTGCGCTGTGTGCTGCTCACGAGACCTCGGTTTATCATCTCCTTTGAAAGACTAGCACTCAGTGCACCACTCAAGGTCTAATGAAGTCAGAACAGTTTGTTTGGGTGGAGACAGGCCAGGGATCGAACCCGCGACTTGTCAATTTCTGCACGACTCGTTCACAGTGCATTGCAATTCATTCGCGTGTAATATAGTCGTTCAAGGTCGTCGTCTTTGTCTTTTTTGGTTTTGTTCTGTTCAAAATTTGTTTTTATATCGTTCATGCTGTGCATGTGTTCCAGGTATGCCCCCCCCCCTCTCTCTCCCTCTCTTTCTCTCTTTAACACAAACACACACACACACACACACACACACACACACACACACACGCGCCGCGCGCGCGCGCGCGCACACCACACACACACACACACACACACACACACACACACACACACACACACACACACACACACACACACAAGGTGCATGCAAGGTGACATTTTTCCTCATAGCTTTTGTATGACGGAATTGCACAGTCATGTCTTGGAAAAGTCTCAGTTACACTTATCAATCAACACTCTGCACATACCTTTGCACCTGACCCTGAACTCAGATGTGAATAGCGCGCGTTCTGGTCAT
Source organism: Stramonita haemastoma (assembly GCA_030674155.1). Taxonomy (NCBI): domain Eukaryota; kingdom Metazoa; phylum Mollusca; class Gastropoda; order Neogastropoda; family Muricidae; genus Stramonita; species Stramonita haemastoma. Next base: position 45,370,723 of record CM060329.1, read on the forward strand.
TATATATGCTGGCCTAAAAATTGTCTACGGTATTCAACGCTACATGTGAATATATAATATGCGACAGAGATTCTTGGCAATGATTAATTAATAGTGCGTATGTACCTCCACACACTTTTTCTGGTCATTATATATGCTGGCCTAAAAAATGTCTACGGTATTCAACGCTACATATGAATATATATATATATATAAACGCGAAAGAGATTCTTGGTGATATTTAATTAATAGTGCGTATGTACCTCCACACACTTTTTCGGTTGGTCACATTGGTATAGCCTTCTATGCATATTTTTTAGTTGAGAAGAGAAGGGTAGATTTGGGCGCCTTTCTTCTCACCAGAAGTTAGTGGGTTTTAGGTTTTTGTTTTGATACAGAGAAATTTGGGGAGGGGGTGCAGGTTTTGTTTGTTTTGTTTGTTTGTTTTTGCTGATTCATTGTCGCTAAGTTTCGGGAATGAGCCAGCACTGCTGTGGTCGGGAACCTTCTTTGGGAAAAGGAAAAAAAGAAGAGAAGTGCAGCTGGTAGGATGTTTGCTAACGGTTCAGCAGAACCAAACTTTCTGTCAATCCTGTGTAGTTGGTGACTGCTTGATTTCAGGGTTGGGTAGTCATCAGGCATCTGTGAGAGGTGTGAAGGTCTAGGTCTCAGGTAAGGAACTGTTTGCACAGCCCTTCCCCCCCCCTTCCTCCCTTCCCCCTCCTTTGCTAGGTTAAGGTCAGCAATGTTTGGCCGAATTCCTCCCACACCCCTCCTCTCTCTCCCAGTCTCTCCCCCCCTTTCCTCCTCTCCTTCTTCTTACTGTGGTAATGAACACCTTTAGAGTCCACCAAATGTACATTTACTTCACTGTACCAGCACGTTTGAGTGACATGGTCCAGGCAAAGACAGGGAGAGGTGGAAGAGAATGAGGCAGAAAGGGTCTAGGGTCTAGTGTAGGTGGAGGGTTTGTTACAGGGACAACCATAGCCTACCAGGCCAGTGGCGGGAACCTAAGGGTTTGTGGCAAGGTGGGAAATGATGGCCAGGGTCCCCCCAGTTGGCAGTTGTAAGCTAAAGGATCACGTGAGAAGGGGGGAGGGGGAGGAAACTCGACACGCTCCTGATTGTGGGCAAGGCAGACAGTGGGTCTGCAAGTGGGCTGAAAAGTCACCATTGTTGTTGTTGCTGTTGTTGTCTTGCTGCCTGCCCGTGAGGCTTTTTAACCCATTACCGCTGGCTGTAGCGCTGATTGTCGTCTTTGTGGCTTAGGCCTCCCTCCCTCTGCCCTCCTCTTACGCTGCCATTACTCCCTTCTCTTCCCTGCCCGCCCCCTTTCTTCTGGTCTCGTGTAGACCTACATACCTGTGGTACAATATTGTTTTGTGCCACACTTGCCTTCTTTCCTACTGTCTGAGGTCTGCAGGAGCTGGACTTGTCGAATAGGCAGAATTTGGTGGCTGCTGTGTCTGGCTTTTGCCAAAAAACAACAACAAAAATTTGGTGCGCAACAGAACTGTTGTTTCCCAGTATCGTGGATAATATTGTGAGAGGGCTTTTTTCAGCAATAGTGCTTTTGCTGTGTCAAGTTGTCAGGTGTTTATAGTGTTCAGGTGTTTATGTGTTTAGACTGCGAGTGGATTAGCTGATCCAGGTTTGTGTTGTGTGGAGTTTGGGGACACTTGTGACAAGGGGATTTTGTGAAAATTCTACTTGATGGGGAAAAAAAGTTGCATAGGCATAGTCAGTGAAAAGTCCGTGAGTGTGTGTTTTATAGGAGGCATTTGAGAAGCTGAAAAATCTCATAAGAATGATCGACAGAAAGAAATAGCTCTTGGGGAGAGGGGCGTTTAGTTAGTTGCAGCTGCTTGTTGAAAGTATACTGATGCATGACAGGGGGAAAATACATCATCTGCCTGTACATGTGTGCTTAAATCATTTGTTGTTTCTGTTTTGCTTCGAGCATAGTTAATCACCGACACATTATAGTGACTTTCTCCATTGCAGAACTTCAGAACCAAAGAAATAATGAAGCCGACTCTCGTGTGTGTGGGCATGAGAAATCCACTGGTGTTTGTTCCACTTTTAGGGTGTGACTAAACTTAAATCTAGAATGAACCAGATCTGTTACTTAGCTTGGTAACTATAGTAAGTTTCTCTGTAATTTTATTCTCAAAGTTCCAAAACACAATAACTTAGGCCTACATCACTAAAGATGAGCGGTCAGTGGTCATCAAAAGGGGTGTCCACCATACCGGTGCGGAACTCGCTGAAGAAAGGCGCGGGGCACCAGCCGGCGTTGATGAGGAGCTCTTCAGGACCTGACCAGTACTGCCCTGTCCCGGACGCCCAGCGGGCCTCAGCCGGCGGCTCTCACCCGAAGCGGCTCTTACGCTTCTTCTTCTTCTTCCCGCAGTGGCGGCAGTGGAAGTGGGTCTCCGCACCCTTCCCCCGTTCACAGCCTCAGCCGCGGGAGTTCGTCTCTCCGGCAGCCGTCCTTGCGGGAGTGCCCAGCCTTCCCCACTCCCATCAGCACACTTCAGCAGACAGGTCCCCGCAGGTCCCCCAAGCCTTCCCCCACCTCCCCGCCAGCCCCGTTCCAGCAGGCAACAGGCCCTGCAGGTCCCCTAGCGGCAGGTTTCACACTCCAGGCCACTCGCCCGTGGTTCCGGCCGACGCTTCCAGTTTCCTCATGACGAGTTCTCTGCTGCTGCTGCCGTCCGTGCCGGCTCCCTGCC
>CM060329.1:45380939-45385939 GCA_030674155.1 Stramonita haemastoma
CATCATTTAAAAACAGCAACACCCCCTCCCCCCCCAACACACAGCTCCCCCTCCAACCCCCCCCCAAAAAAAAAAAAAACCAACAAACAAACCTTATCCCCCCCCCCCCCCAAAGAAAAAAAATCCCAAAACGTAAACAACAACATTAAACAAACCAAAGACGCACCCCCCAAAAAAAAACTAAAAAAAACAAAAACCAACAAAAACCCCCCCCCCCCCTCCCAACATAACAAAAAACATTTGTAGATTGTTGACTCTCAAATTAAATAGAATAATATATATATACAAGTGTTTTGATTATCGTTTAATATTGTTCAACTTTTATACTGTATTTTGCAAGCATCATTTTAAGGTTGCTGATCAAACTGCCATGCACCTAGACTTGAACCCTGAAACGGTAGGGTTTTCTTCTTCTCCTTTTCCCCCCTACTCTTTCTAATCCTTATAATATATTTTTTTGAGACCTCAACAGAAGAACAGCGTTTGCGTTTCATCCTTTAAACTTATCTGGCCTTCAGCATAAAATTGTATGCGCGACTGTGAATTTTTGTTTTACGATTTTCTTGCTGTGATCTGGTGAACTAACCCCTACAGTGGTCTGAAAGCGTGTCTCAGTTTTTATTATCCGTGTGTCTGCCCGTCGTCGACTTCCAGATTGTGTGTGTGTGTGTTGTGTGTGTGTGTGTGTGTGTGTGTGTGTGTGTGTGTGTGTGTGTGTGTGTGTGTGTGTGTTGTGTGTGTGTGTGTGTGTGTGTGTAGTAGGGGAGAGAGAGAGAGAGAGGAGAGAGAGAGAGAGAGAGAGAGAGAGAGAGAGAGAGAGAGAGAGAGTTATGGTTTTGTGTGTGTATGTGTGTGTGTGTGTGTGTGTGTGTGTGTGTGTGTGTGTGTGTGTGTGTGTGTGTGTGTGTGTGAGAGAGAGAGAGAGAAGAGAGAGAGAGAAGAGAGAGAGAGAGAGAGAGAGAGAGAGAGAGAGAGAGAGAGAGAGAGAGAGGACGGACGGACGGACGACGACGGACCCACCGACACAAGAGACGCAACAAATCACTGAAAGCTAGAATTCCTAAACTGCAGGCGACTGCGTGCGTAGTAACGGGCAGGCTAGCTGCCTGCAGGTTTATCACATCATAACTACAGGCTACATGTATACAGATTTAGGAGTAGAGAGAGAGAGGGCAGAGGAGGACGAGAGAATGATGCTCTGCCACCGGCTGCTATGCTATCATGACACAAAAATATGTAAAATATATATCATACATACAGAACACACACACAGACACACACAGACTATGCTATCATGACACAAAAATATGTAAAATATATATCATACATACGACACAACACAGACACACACAGACACACACTCACACACACTCACACACAGACAACACAGACACACAGATATATATATATATATATTATATATTATATATATTTATATTATATATATACTGCTGTGCAGCTGGTTTGTCACTCTTCTGTTAGATATACCTGGCGGGCCTTTTGTACACGAATTGGACGTTACTTTAATCACAATTGTTGTACACTATTGTCATCTGCTGGTGACGAGTAACGCGCGCACAGACATAGACAACAGACAGGCTGTAACTGTGACAGTCTAACAAACAAACAAATAGACAGATAGACATACATACAGACAGATACATACGCACGCACGCACGCACGCACGCACGCACCCACGCTCCTACCCACACACGCGCGCACCACACACACAACACACACACACACACACACACACACACACACACACACACACACACACACACACACACACACACACACACACACACACACACACACCACACCCCTCTCTCTCTCTCTCTCTCTCTCTCTCTCTCTCTCTCTCTCTCTCTCTTTCTCTCTCTCTCTCTTTCTCTCTACAGTAAGGAATTTGTCATTATATATACACAAAGCACTGACAAGACGCAACATAGCCATAAGTTAATGATTGTAGTATACTGTTTGCATTAATTTTTTTGTCTTTTGTAAAATGTTTGTGCATTAATTTTTTTGTCTTTTGTAAAATGTTTGTCATTTCTTTTTGATATATTGATATTGTACAGGCCCCTTCAGAATGGGCCAATGGCCTTCCTGAATAAATTTTCGTATTCGTATCGTATTCTCTCTTTCTCTCTCTCTCTTTCTCTCTCTCACTCTCTTTCTCTCCCCTCTCTATCTTTCCCCTCTCTCTCTCTTTCTCACTCACGCGCGCATGCATGCACACACACACACACACACACACACACACACACACACACACAACACACACACACACACACACACACACACACACACACACACACACACACACACACCTTCCCGAAAAGAGTGAGTAGTCTAAAAAAACAACAACCAAACCCTTCTCGCAGGACAATGCCTTCTGTTTCCTCATAGATCATCAAAACCACCATATGTAATTGCCAAAGTGCGAAGTAAACCACACAAGCAGAAAGAAGCATGTAAATAAAAAGCCTTTATCTTAATGCTGCAGGACACGGGGGGGGGGGGGGGGGGGGGGGGGGGGGGGGGGGGGGGGGGGGGGGGGGGGGGGGGGGGGGGGGGGGGGGGGAGAACAAAAAGGCATGATTACAATCGCAAAGCGAAATTAGCTTACTGTTTAGCGCTTGCATCAGTGCACTTACACCTACGGTTACATCCATCAGTAAAGCTGTTTTTACGCTGATAGAGCGCTACTTCAGCTTACTTAACAGTTCCTAGAATCTATCCGTTACACTACCGATATATACATACAGCTGTTGTTGGTGATTGATGTCGAGGTTTCGTGAGGGGAAAACATTCGTCTTCTTGCTAGATTGTGGGTGTAAGTCTGTTAACGATTTTGTTGTCGGAGCAACCGTTCTGTATGTCCTGTCTGTCTGTCTGTATGCATGCATAGTTTGATTAGGGGCTACTAGATGCATAATAATTATTCTCATTTTAACCCTTTATTTCTTTGTATCAGGCTACGAATGTGTTGGTACAGTGTAGATTTGAGGTACATTTATGCGGTATTTGTGTATAAAGGTGGTGGGTTTTCCTTAATTTTTTTTAAGGTTAATTATTATTGTATTTTTTCTGCCATGAGCGGTGTATATATCTTGATTTAAAAACAATGTTTACATAACAGGATTTGATTCTGATACTAGTGCTGTTGATGAATTAAGGAAAATCGATTTTAAGGGGTGCTCTCTCTCTCTCTCTCTCTCTCTCTCTCCTCTCCTCTCTCTCCTCTCTCTCTCTCTCTCTCTCTCTCTCTCTCTCTCTCTTCTCTCTTCTCCTCCCTCTCTCTCTCTCTCTCTGGTGAGAGTCTGGTACCTCCTCTCTTTTACGTACAGTGCACACAGACCCCGGCAACCCCAATGTAATCAATGTATTTGCCACATTTTCAGTCTGGGAGCTTTTTTTTTTCTTCTTGTACTGAAAACACACGCACACGCTTCGCGCGCGCGCCGCACCACCCACACACACACACACTCACACACACACACACACACACACACACACACACACACACACCAACACACCACACACACACACACACCACGCACACACACACAAAACACACACACACATTCTCTCTCTCTCTCTCGCTCTCTCTCTCACAAACACACACACACTCACACACAACACACACACACACACACACACACACCACACAACACCCCACACACACACACACACACACACACACACACACACACACACACACAGAGTCTCTCCTCTCTCTCTCTCTCTCTCTCTCTCTCTCTCTCTCTCTTACGCACGCACGCACACATACTCTCTCACACACACACACACACACACACACACACACAAACACACACACACACACACACACACACACACACACACACACACACACACACACACACACACACACACACAAACACACACACACACACACATTCTCTCTCTCACGCGCGCACACACACTCACACACGTACCCACGCGCGCACACACACACACACACACACACACACACACACACCACACACACACACACACACACACACACACACACACACACACACACACACACACACAACCACACACACACACACACACACACACCACACGATTACACGACATCATAAATTCATCCAATACTTTTCCTTCTCAAATAAAACCTCTCGGCGTTTTATCAATTACTTTACACTGAATGGACCACAGAACTTTAACAAACGTGTATTTTAGCTGAGGCTTCGGTCGTCACTCTACAGGCAATAATATATTGAATGTGAGGAGTAAGAAGGACATTGGGGGAAATAAGAACTGAAACAGTATGCCTTGAATTGCCAGGCTGTCAATACTTGAGGGGTTTGTGGAGTGTGTGCAGTGCACTCAGACCCTAGCTAGAATGATGTCGATGGCAATCTCTTGAAGAGCTTCCTGTTTTTGGACTGGTCTCTTCAGTTCACGGATGTTGAAAAGAGAGTGTAGACTGCTGAAGAGGGTGGCGAGGATGATAATTATAGACTGACTGTTCATACCGTTTAGTTAGCTAGCACTTGGTTTATAAATGCAGGAAGTTTGTGTTGAGAAACTTGAGACCCAACTTTATTTTGTATAATTATATAATTATCATTGATAATTATGATACTGTCTTAGGGTCTGTGTTTTTTTTAAATAGGATAATGTAGAAATTTTGTTTTGAGAACCTGATACCCAACTTCATTTGTATATATAATTATTTTTGTTAACTACGATACTGTCTCTGTGTCTGTTTTTGTTTTGTTTATATCTTATTTTAATACGGTAATGCAGGAATTTTGTGTTGAGAATCTGAGACCCAACCTTGTACAATTATTTTTAATATGATAGGGTTTTTTTTTTGGTTGTAAATACGTAATGCCTAGGTTTATTGTGTGGCTCTTTTGTGGCGAGACAATTACATTTTATAAGTAAAAGGGAAGGGGGGAGGGGATGAAATGGAAAACAGTATAGATGTACATAGCCTATGATTTTATGTATGAGAGTTAGTA
>CM060329.1:45393439-45395939 GCA_030674155.1 Stramonita haemastoma
CTTGATGGGGGCGGAGTTTTATAAGGCTGCACCGGGCAGGGGCCATTTTTAGGACTCAGGTGGGAGGGTTTATCTGGGCTATCCCCCTTCATGAATGACAGGGGGGACCGAGTTAGATAAAGTTGGTTAGAGTGTGGCAACGTTGTACTTACGATACTACACTACATGTGGTTTATGCCAGCTGTCTGGCTGATGGTTGGCTGGCTAACTGTGACGATCTGACCAGACCACTAGGAATTGCTTATCTTTTCTGCTGGGCTGGCTGGGTATGTGATGGCTACCTACAAAGCTGTAAGTTGGGTTTGTTGTGTGGTTTGGGTTTTAGGGTTGGTTTATTTTTTTGGTTTGTTTTTGCTGAGATGTATGGCTCTTATCTTTTCCTGCTGGGTTGGTTGTCGCTATCGCTTTCTAAGAGTAGTTTGTGTTGATATAGTTTGTTTTTTTCTTCGTCTGTTCCCTTAGTCTTTTTACCCACTGAAAATTCTCCGCATTGGGGTCTGATAGTGGATGATTGTACTACTGCTTTTGTTGTTGTTGCTGTCCGTCTGTTTTTTTTCTCTAAAAATGTATACATATTGCTCTTTGGACCCTCACCTGCCCCCTTTTCCTATATATATATATCTATATCTCCCTCCCTCCCTCCCTCCCTCTCTCTCTCTCTCTCCTCTCTCTATCTAAACATATCCTTTTTACCTTTATACTTTATATATTTATATCTTTATGTATAATATACATATAAAACAGATTTAAAAAAAAAGTATTGTTTTCCATGATACCTCTCTTCGACCTGACATTAAAAAAATAAGCGGGAGCAGGGTTAAGTTTACATCACATTTATTTGACGGGTTTTCTTTTGTTTTATACCTTCTTCTTGGTTTTTTTCCCACCCCCCTACGTCATTGCTCTAAAACATTCTAGGCTCTGCTATCCATCCCCACACTGCTTGTGTCGATCTATCCTTACTTTAAGTTTTATATCAGTTTCTAGGATGTAAAAATCTGTGTAAAAATCCATTTTGACCTGTTTGTTTGTGTAACAGAAGTGAGTCAGTATTCTCATTTTGAGTCGGTCACGCTGTGTGTGTGTGTGTGTGTGTGTTGTGTGTGTGTGTGTGTGTGTGTGTGTGTGTGTGTGTGTGTGTGTGTAAGCGCGTGCGCGCACGTGTGTGTGGCGGCGCGCGTGTGCGCGCGCGCGCGTGTGTTATAAGGTTACCAGCTGTTTTGTTTTTTAATAATTTTCTAGTAGACAGTATCATGAACTAGAGGCATTGTGCAGCATGCTCGCATGCACGCACGCACGCACAACACAACACACAACACAGACACACACACCCAACAACACACACACACCACACACACACACACCACCCACACACACACCACAATCATCACACTGATAACAGCACAGCTGCAGGGACATTCACCACAAGTAACAACAAAGGCGTTTCACTACAGAACGAACAGAATGATAAAGGCCAGCGGTAGGCATGGTAATAAAAGGGATTAAGATGGGCAGACAGCAGAACAGCAGCAAGCAGATCAGCAGCAGCAGCGTGGAGTAAAGTCAGCTGCTATAGCAGGGTTTCCGCTCCATTGACCGTTCCTGTCTGTATCTGTATTGCTTCATTGGCATAGTATTCTGGCTGGCAAGTTCCTCCCTGTTGTGTGCTTGTTGTGTGTGTGTGTGTGTTGTGTGTGTGTGTGTGTGTGTGTGTGTGTGTGTGTGTGTGTGTGTGTGTGTGTGTGTGTGTGTGTTGTGTGTGGTGTGTGTGTGTGGTGTTGTGTGTGTGTGTGTGGTGTATGGTGAGTGTGAGATGTGTGGTGTATGTGATGAGTGAGTGAGTGAGTGATGTGAGATGGTGATGTGATGAGAGAGGAGAGAGAGAGTGAGAGTATGTGTGTGTAGGTGAGAGAGAGAGAGAGAGGGAGAGAGAGAGATGAGAGAGGAGAGAGAGAGAGAGAGAGAGAGAGAGAGAGAGAGAGAGAGAGAGAGAAACTCTGAAAGAACTCTCTAAGAATTTATCCATAAAAGGGCAGGAAAACGTGTGAAGACAGGTCTTGGATCCTCGTTTCAGTGGGGGTAAGAAAATCACTCTAAAAGATCTAGAAGGACAGAGATCTATAGATATCATAGAGGGAGGAAGGGAGGGAGGGAGGGAGGGAGAGAGAGAGAGAGAGAGAGAGAGAGAGAGAGAGAGAGAGAGAGAGAGAGGAGGAGGGAGGGAGGGAGGAGGGGCAAGGCCTGTGGAGAGATTGGTACGCACAGGACAGATTTGTACATGTATATGATATGTCAACGAAGGAGATGTGATACCTTTGATTTTTTTGTATGAAATTGTACGTTGAAGGATTTTTTTAATGGGCATTGTACACGCCATTGTATTTTGCTGGGTGGGTATTGCGCTGGGTAGTATTGCAGAGGTTTAGTAGAGCTCTTGTGATTGGTGGATAGATCATGGTAATATGTAGTCTGTTGTTGATAATACATTGGTAGTGGTGTA
>CM060329.1:45405939-45410939 GCA_030674155.1 Stramonita haemastoma
GAACTGAAGAGGGATGCATCTCTTTCGTTGGTAAAGCAGACACTGCATCACTATAGTGGGTGGTTTGAGTCCATGTTTTTATTTTCAGTATCCCTTTCGTGGCCTTTCTCTGTTCTGCGACAACAACGAGTGAATACTATTTTGCATTATCGTCATTGTTCATCGGTTTATTTTTCCATGAAAGATCCTGAATTATTTTGCTGTAAGCGGTTGTGTTGTCAGGCACTACGATCACAACACACTCTTACACGTTGTTTGGAATATGTCCAACACTAACTGTCTGTTACATGATGCGCCTTTTCCCATCACGTCACTCTGCTGGGGGATTAAAAAAAAAAAAGGTCGTCTGTAACAAAACAGTTCGATCCTGTCTAAAAGTAGCATTATTTCATTACAGCATAGAAAAAAATCTCTTCCTCAAATCATGTACCGCAGCCCCCCCACTCTCCCAATCAGGCACACCTTCCTCCCACTTGCCACTCAGTCTCCATCCCTCACCCCCCCCCCCCCCTCTCCTCACCCTCGTCAATAAGGGTTTGCTTTGTATACATGTCTTTTGGCGGGGCATTGTGCCTACGTTGGTCTCTTAGAAGTCTGGGCGTCTGGCTACTCTTGCCGCCTTCCTGTCGGCTTTGATCTTGACAAACGGTGGACCACTGACGTCAGTTGTTGATACACGATGCTTGGCTTTGGGCTTGACTTGTGCCCCATACGTGGAGATTGATGATAGTGGAGAGAGGGTGAAAGGGTTGCCAAGGTTCTGTGTACTGGGCGAGGCCGTTCCCTACATAACAGGGTCTGTACGGTAATAGCAAGGGCGTTGCTAGCCGTGCATGCCAGACCCTCTTAGCTCTGTTCTCTTCTGTGTCAGCTGACTGCGCTGGTGACGCAATCTTGGGTCACTGGTGACGCAATCTTGGGTCAGCAAATCTTATGTCAAATGCTTTGCTTCTGTTTTCAGAAGGCTGTCCTTAACAAACATCAACTTGTAAACAGGCTGCAGCAACATTCTAAACATTGACAGTAGCGGCGGTTACGGTTGTAGAGAAGCACGAGAGCAGCACAGTAGCAACAGTTACAAGCGGAAAAAAACAGTAGTTTCATCATTACAGCATAATCTTCTGATTTAATCGATGCATTTCATACTTTTCATGCTCATAGGGGCAGAAGTTCTTAGACCAGAAACCCCGAGGAAAAAAACATAAAACAAACAGAAAAACTAAAACAAACCCCCACCCCACCAAACCCTTACCAGCGTTTTCCTGAACAAGACGGCATTAGATAGGAACGCGCCATGCCTCTTTGAAATATTGGTTTTTAAAACTGAAACTCAACATTTTTCTTCTTCTTCTTCTTCTTCAATAAAAGTTTTAGCCCAGATTTATTGACGCCCGAGGTCGGTGGGGCTACAGATTAAAACATGTAGGTCTAGGAAAACATGAACGGAAGGATGAATACGGCAACCCAAGTAAAGAACAAGTGAAGAAGGAAAAAAAAACACACCCAGAGATGAGCTGATAAGATCATGAACAACAAAGTATGGCATTGTAGTGCACGTATAGAAAAGAGCTGTCTGTTTGGGTTTTGTCTGGTTGGCAGTAAAGTCAAGCTAGCTAGGAGGAAAGTGAAAACAAAGAACAATGCAATGGTGTATGGGTCTACTAACTCTTTGTCTCAACAGTACAATCTGGTTGGAGGGGGGGGGGGGATAAAGCAAAAAACGGTATTGGGACTTACCCCTTTTTTTTTCTTCTCTGGTACGAAAAGATTTGGGAAGAATCACTGGTGTGTGTGTGTGTGTGTGTGTGTGTGTGTGTGGTGTGTGTGTGTGTGTGTGTGTGTGTGTAGTGTGAGCGCGCGCTCGCGTGTACGCTTGCTTGCTTGCTTTGCAGTTAATGTGTCAGAAACAGCGATTTAGCTCTTTGGTCGCCAGTTCGGGCCTACCTCGCGAATGACATTCTTCGTAAACTACAGTTGACTTTAAAAAGTAAAGAAAAGTGTTGTTACGATTACGTTTAACGACGCCTAAATGGAGACAATTCATTTGAGTTTATTATTTAGAAGTAAAACATTGTTGTTGGGCTAGATTCAGCGTTTAAGAAAAACGAAAGAATATGTTGGGGAACAAATCTTACATGAAGTCCAAAGACCTCTAGGAATAAACCAAGGAATACAATTTCGTTTCTCGAACAATACAAGTGTTGTTCATCGAGGAAAAGAAAGAGAGAAGGGGGGGGGGGGGGGGGGGGGGGGGGCAGGGAGCAAACAATATTTAAGGAAAAGCAAAAAATCGGATTGAACCAATTGAGCTGCCAGTGGTTGCGAGCTAGCACACAGGCAATGCACAGCACGACTGACAGACTGACTGACATCATAAACAAACGCAAGTCTCACACCCCTCTCTTTGTTCTCTGCCACTGGCCTGCGTCATCTTAACGCACACTAGTGCGTGTGCTGGCATATGTAACCTCCCCCCCCCCCCCTGACACGAGCGCCCGCACCACACACACACATACCCATATCGCAACAACGCAAATGCACACACACCACACATACACACACACGTACACACACACAACACAAACACACACACACACACACACACACACACAAACTCTCTCTCTCTCTCTCACACACACACACACACACACAACACATGCACGTGCCGCGCGCGCGCGCCCTGTGCATTGAGAAAACCCTAGCTTCGATGCAGACGTTTCATTATTATTATAAATTAGGTCTGAAAGCTTCCACTCTTCTGCTTTCTTTCCTATCCTGGCACAGCTTGATCAGGAATGCAAGGCGGTAGGAGATTAACAGTCCTGAGGAAAAAAGGGTGCCAGAGGGTGGGCTGGGGCTTGGGTCTGGAGAAACTTGCTTTCGGGCTTGGTTAGTAGTTGGGGGAGGGGGGAAGATACGTACGGAGATTGGAAAGGGTGCGCACGCGCACACACACATACACATGCAGACACGCGCGCACACGCGCACGGACGACCACGCACGCACATACACACAAACGCACGCACGCGCGCGCGCACACAGTCACACTAACGCACACCACAAAACGCACGCACGTGCGCAGCACGGGCGCGCGCGCACACACACAACACACGACACACACACTATGCCCCATCCCATCCCCCACACCCCACCACACACACACTATACTCTCACCACACACACACACACACTATGCTTTCCTAACTGTGCACAGACCTACTCTTTGTTCCTTTTTAGACGGGTAAAAAAAAAAAAACTAGCTAACTCACAACCACCCCCTTCCACCACCCACCCAAAAAAAAGCTTTGACTATATTTTTTTAAAAAGCCTCGATATACTAACAACTCTCAACACCCTCACCCCCCCCCCCCCCCCCCCGAAAAACCCCAACAGGAGGAAGAACCTATGTAGGATTTTCTAACAGACCTAGTACTATATGTCTTGTATAGGTAGTTATGGAGGGAGAAAGTTGAATCGATGTAGAATCCATGCATGCTGCAGATGCATGCATTGTAATAATGGAAGTTTGGGATGTGGAGTTGCTGATCCAGTACCCTCACTATATATTGTATATATTATATTGTTGTAGCGGAGATAATGAGAGGAGGGAGAAAATAGCGGGTGGGTAGGTGAGGTAAGGTCAGAACATTTGATCAATACTGTCTGAAAGGTAAATAATAATGTGGTAATGGGTATGTAACAATGTGTGGTCAGTGATTTAGTGACGCAAGTCTTGATAGATTTTCTCCTGTCTTCGTTTGTGATTCGTGTGTGTGTGTGGGGTGGGGTGGGGGGGGGGGTGGGGGGGGGGAGGTACTGTTGTTGTGTTGTGTGTGTGTGTGGTGTGTGTGGTGTGTGTGTGTGTGTGTGTGTGTGTGTGTGTGTGGTGTGTGTGTGTGGGTGTGTGTGGTGTGTGTGTGTTGTTTCTTTCTCTCTCTGAGTGTAAAAAACCAACAACACCGCAGCTGAAACAAACGATCAGACAGAAGCAAGCCCAAACAAATTTAAAGCACGTTAGGGTCTGTTAGGTGTGATGTTTTTACCTGTAGTTGTGCTAACTCTAATAAAAACAACAAACATAAAAACCCCCAAACAAAACAAGCAGTAGCCAACAGAAAGGGGTTAAAACAGCACATACAGAACTGAGTGAGCAATCTGGCAAAGTAGAGGTGAAGACGGAAAGAATTAATACACTGTCCAGATGGCTAGTAGGTAGAGGGCTGCTGCTGCTGCTGCTGCTGCTGCTGCTGCTGTTACCTCCGCTAGTGCTTTGCCATTAGCCAGCCCTGGCTGTGTTTACTTTTCTCTTTCTCTCATTAACCCACATACATCCACACATACATGCATGCAGAACATCTTTCTTCGGGGTGCTGCTGGTGGCATCGTCGTAGTCATGTAGACTGTATTCTATTCTATTCTTTTATATCGAGGATAATGGGATAAGCACTCATGTATTTTTTTTCATCCAGTCCCCGTGTGTATGCAGTTGTGTTAAATATTGTAGTCTTTTCCCACCGGCACACAATGGCCTTCTTTTACGAAAAGCGGAACAGGATTTAACGTGTGCGCAAGACGTTATGATTGCGTTCGCACACGGGGCCTCGGTTTACAGTCTCATCCGAAGGACTTTTGGGGAGAGCGGAGTCAGCATTATCTATTGTTTGTTTGTTTGTCCTTCGTGTTCGACGATGACCTCCAAAACAGCAGAGGAGGCAGCTGCTGTTTCGGAAAGTGGGCAGAAATTTGATTAGGCCTATAGTGGAGATGCCTTGCCCACAGTACATCCCCACTCTCTCGGCTAAGAGGGCATAAGAACAGTCAGCGTTGGAGATGTTCTCTATACCACAGGGCTGGTTCCGATGATTTTCTGTTAGCCTACACACATTCATACCAGCTTGCACACAGACTTAACTACCCGTTCCAGCTCTTTCTTTGTACGTCTCTATCTTGTTTCCTGTCTGTCTCAATCTCTTTTTCTAGACTCTCTTTCTCTCCCCGTC
>CM060329.1:45431805-45454305 GCA_030674155.1 Stramonita haemastoma
ACAACTTCTCTTTCTTCTTTTCTCTCTCTCTCTATCCCCTCTTCCTCCTCCTCTCCCCCCCCCCCCCCCCCCTCTCTCTCTCTCTCTCTCTCTCTCTCTCTCTCTCTCTCTCTCTCTCTCCCCTCCTCTCTCTCACCAACCCTTCACCCTCCCCTCCCAACCTACCCACCCTCTCAAACACGAATTCAGATTTGCATGAAGTTAACATAGCAATCATGTGAAGTGTTCAGCTGTTTAGCCCTCATCATGGACTTTGCCAAGCGGCTCATCAGTTTTGTTTGCCTGTATTTGATAACCATTACTTGTTGAACAGAGTCCAGTATGGTGTGAGAGAGAGAGAGAGCAGCATCATAAAGTGACAGTGTACATACAGCCTGTATTTATAACTGCAGTCTGAATGATACAGTGCTCCTCCTTGAGGGTCAAGTTTCATCCTGTAATTTAGGTTATTGTAATTAATAAACAGCCAGTACTGTGGTTTAGTGGTTGTAGTATTATCATGATGATTATGATTGTTGACATTGTTTGTGTGTGTATTAATTGTTATGTAATGTGATTTGTATCTTTCTGCAAACATTGCCATGTCTGGTGTGTGAATATTATGTTTTGTATATTATGTGTGTGTGCATGTGCGCGCGTGCGCGCACACACAACACACACACAACACACACACACACACACACACACACACACACACACACACACACACACACACACACACACACACACACACACACACAATACACACACACAGCACACACACACACTCACACCCCCCCCCCCCCACACACACACACCCATAACCCCCCCCCTGACACCCCCCCCCCCCCCTACCCCCCCCCACACACTCACCCCCCCCCCCCCACACACACACTTAAAATTTCTCCCCTAAACCTACCATCAAAAATCCTGTATGTATAGACTATACATATACATAACCCAACAATACACTATGTGGCCGCCGCGGGGCATGGCAGTCTCCATCTATGGGGAGTTTGGGGTGCCCATGGACTATGAGCTGCCCCCCTGGACCCGGAGCTGCCCGGAGGCCCTGAGGAGATGGCGGCAGCAGAGGAGGCCCTGCACCGCAGCTTCTATGAGGACCTGCCCACCCCACCCACTTCCTCCCTCCCCGGCAGGTACAGACTGCATTCCAGGCTACCCCTGCCTTGCCCTACCCTGCCCTGCCCTGTACTACCCCCAGGCTGTGTGCCCAACCCCTTTCTTCTTGTTCAGAGAGTTTTGCTACCCTAGTAGAGTGTGTACACGGTGCCAGATTTTTTGTCTTGAAGGGTTTTCATTGCTTTCAAGACTTTTTTTTTTTTCCTGTTCAAATTCAAATTCAAATTCAAAAACTACTTTATTATCTCATAGAAAGAGAAATTCAAGCAAGTACCAAGCTATAATTTAAACGGTAAACATGTAAACATGTTAATATCACGTGGGGAAATAAAAATCCCAAGTGTTGGAGATTTGAGGTTGTTGGAGGGTAACATGTAAACATATTAATATCACAGGGGGGGGGGGAGGGGGGTTGAACCGGGGGGGGAACCCCCTGTGTTGGAGGTTTTGGTTTTATGTTTGTTTGGGTTTTTGTTGTTGTTGTTTTTGGTTGGTTTGTGTGTGAAGGGTGAGGAGTAAAGAGATGATTATTTTGTTGTTTTGGGGATGATAGTAGTGTTTTTACTTGTAAATGGAAGTAATTTTGGGGGACTGTGTTGTGGTGTGGTTGTGGATGTGGGGGTGTTGTGTGATGTGTGTGTGTGTTGTGTGTGTGTGTGTGTGTGTGTGTGTGTTGCATGTGTGTTTGTGTGTGTGTGTGTGTGTGTGTGTGTGTGTGTGTGTGTGTGTGTGTGTGTGTGTGTGTGTTGCATGTGTGTGTGTGTGTGGTGTGTGTGTGTTTTGGGGGGTGGGGGGAGGGGGGGGTCCTACCTGTATTTTTTCCTTTGTCTGAGCTCATCTCTGGTTACTGGGATTCTTCCCTTGGACATTTCTGGCACCCTGGGTATGATCACTATATGGGCAAATCTCTAGAACAAGGAAGGGGTGTAGGTAGGGTACACAGCGCACGGTGACCTCGTCTCATCTCTTCTCTGACAGTGCAGTGTTGTGGCAGTAACCGCATGACGCATCTTCCTGTGTGCGCTTGAATGTGTGTGTGTTTGTGTGTGGGTTTTTTATATATTTTTTTATCAAGATTTTTTTGGTTTTATGCTTTTATTATTATTTTTTTTTTCTTGATCAGTGTGTGACTTTGGAGGTTTTACTTTTTTGGTGTGCGAGTATTGGAATGTGAGTGGTATTCATTTTTTTTGCATTTTGTTTTTCTTTCTTTTGTTGTTGTTGTTGTTGTTGTTTTGTTGTTTCAATGAACAAGACTTTTTTGCAAGAAAATTGGTCATGTTGAGAGTGATAGCTGAAGTTTTGGTTTGATTTTTTTTTGCTGTGTTGTTGTTTTTTTGTTGTTGGCATTTTTGCGTTTTGATTAAAAAAAGGGAGCATGTGAATCTTGGTTTTTATTTTTGCCAGATTGATGCATGTGTTTCTTTAAAATATGTGAGTTTTACATCTTTTACTCTCAGGGTGGTGGATTGTGATAGATGAGTTTGTGATGTGTTTTTGATATTTTGTGGCTCTGACTACTGCATGGTGCTTGGTTGTGTTCTGTTGATTTAGAGAGAGAGAGAGAGAGAGAGAGAGAGAGAGAGAGAGAGAGAGAGAGAGAGAGAGAGAGAGAGAATGTGTGTGTGTGTGTGTGTGTGTGTGTGTTGTGTGTGTGTGTATGTGTGCATGTTGTGTGTGTGTGTGTGTGTGTGTGTGTGTGTTGTGTGTGTGTGGTGTGTGTTTATATATAATATGTCTGTTAATGTTGTTTTCAAGGGTCTGTAAAGAGGTAGTGAAAAATTGTGAAGAATTTGTGATAAAATAATGTCGGGAATAGTTGTACATTTCTCTTTGAGAATTTTTTTTTTTTTTTACTTTTAAAAAAGATTTTTTGGAAAGGTCTTTGTTATTGGTTTTTGTCTGTCAGTAATGTTTAGGAAGATGTCATGAAAGTATTTATGTGGACATATGCACAAACATATAATAAGATATCAGACACAGACACAGACACAGACACACACAACACACACACAGACACACACACACACACACACACACACACACACACACACACACACACACACACACCCACACACACAACTCTCTCTCTTCTCTCTGTCTCTGTCTCTGTCTCTCTGTCTCTGTCTCTCTCTCTCCCTCTCACACTCATGAGCATTCAGGCTCACAATGTCTCTGTGTCTGTCTGTGTGTCTGTCTGTCTGTCTCTGTCTGTCTCTGTCTGTCTCTGTCTCTCTGTCTCTGTCTCTGTTCTCTCAAACACACATCATGAGCATTCAGGCTCACAATGTCCACATGTGCAGACAGACAGGACAGACAGACATAGCCACACCCACCCCCCACCCACCACCACCCACACACAGCAGAGCAAAAGAGAAGGAAGAGGTCAGTCTATTTGCTGCTAATGGCGGATGAATAATTCATGCTAGCAAACTACCCCATCACACTGTCAGCACTGTCTGCTGTATTTCATCTCCTGCAAAATAGGCCTCTTTAGAACATGGCATGGGTCTGCTCTCTACTGTTAGCACCTAGTGTCTGGTACAAAATGTCATTTGAAAATGCCTCTGCCTCCACCCCCCCCCCCCTTCCTTCTCTTGTGTGTGCCCTTTCTGGGTTTTCTGTCTGTTTGTTTTGTCTGCCTGTCTGTCTTTTTCTGCTTGTCTGGTGTCTATGTGTACAATCTCTCTGTCTGTCTGTCTTTTTCTGCCTGTCTGTATTATGTGTACATTCTCTCTGTCTGTCTCTCTTTCTCTGTGTCTGACTATGCGTTTATATATGTTTTATCTTCTCTATCTGTCTCTGTCTCTCTGCCCCTCTCTCTCTTACTCTCCCCCTGTCTCTCTTTCCACATCATTACATATATTGTTGTAATTGGGTGAAATAATTACTTCATTTGGATTTTGTGTGTGTGTGTGTGTGTGTGTGTGTGTGTGTGTGTGTGTGGTGTGTGTGTGTTGTGTGTGTGTGTGTGTGTGTGTGTGTGTGTGTGTTTGCATGCATGCCTGTGTGTGTTTGTGTGTGTTTTGTTTTATTTTAATTCATTTTAGGGTTATGTGTGTTTCATGAAAGTTTTCTGTTATTGTTGTTGATGTTGCTATTATTTTTCATCATCATTATCTCCTAGAAATTAAATAGTTTCTCTTAATTAATTAATCATGGAAGAAGAGTTGTTAACTGGACACCACCATCATCTTGCTTACCTTCCGTACAATGTCAGATTATATAAACTTAATTAGATAGTGTGTATGACTGATTTTCTAATACTCCGATCAGCTGCTTGATTTCGCTAGTCTTATGACAGGCGGTGATGATGGTGATTGCACTGGTTGAAGGTTGATTACAGGGAATGTTGCACTGTGTTACGGGGAGTGTTGCAGTATGTTACAGGGAATGTTGCAGTGTGTGTTATGGGGAATGTTGCACTATGTTATGGGAAATGTTGCACTGTGTGTATGTGTTGCATGCCAGGGTCCCCAGACGTTGTGTCGCCGCACATCCCCACCCCAGACTATGACCCGGACACCCCAGGAGCGGAGCGCAACTCCTTTGTGTTTGTGGAGAAGTTCAAAGACGTGATCTCCCATATCAATACCATAGGTAGAGGATCTAGCCCTTGTGGAGTGCTCTGCTGTCCATCAGTCAGTCTGCCAGTCAGCTCTCGCTTCAACTTTCTAAATCTTCACAGCCTGGCAACATGTAGGCCTGGCTAGGCTTCGCTGCCTTCTTCCTAACTTTTCTGTCTCCGTGCTGTCCTTGGTACATACAGTCTGTATAGCTGTTCGTCATCACAGATTCTTGGAGGTTTTTAGAAACATGTCCCCTGTTGACTGCCCCATTAAGTAAGAAAGAAGGATATATATATATATATATATATATATATATATATATATAATATTATATATATATATATATGTATATATGTATATATATATTGTTGATGATTCATATGGATGAAGGAAGGCCTATGGGGATGAAGAAAGATGGCATCTTAAATGGAAGTTTCCCAGTTTGGTTTTTCAGTTATCTTTTGATTTTTTTTTTATCAACCTGTGTGACAATACATCATTGGGTATCATAAGTGTCAGGATGATTATATATATACAGTATCAATTTCGTTTAGGTTGAATAAAGCTTATGTTCATTTTTTTTGTTTTAAAAAGAAAGGTCATCATTGCATCTCGTCTCATCCATGATGATATGTTAACTCTCATCTAGTGTACATCCATCTAGAAGGCATTTTGAAATGCATGTCTGGTGTAAACACATACAGTTATAGCTGAATCCTTTGTAACATCAATTTCAACAAGAAAATCAAAACTAATGTACAGAATCGGAGCAGCGGCTGTCAAATGCTTGTGTATGTTATCACCTGAGGAAAGAAACATTGAAGATCTGTGTATTTGTTGTATTGTGTAACAATCATTGTTAACCCCACTCCCCTGAGAAAAGATGAAAGAAAACTCCTCCTTCGCACTGTGGACTTCTAAGCACCTGTGATGAGAATGAGCATCATTCAAAACTAATATAGCTCTCTCCTTAATTAAAAGACTAGAAAACTCTCACTTTCAACAAAAATACTAGTGAATTAACCAGTTTCACCATTGTAAATATTTGTGTATCGTGTGTGACAAAAAAGTAACTTCATGCAGTGCTGATATGTTAAAAAAAAAGTAGTGTTCATTTAACCAACCTTTCAGAATAGATATTAACAACTATCCTGTGAAGCTAACTGTATTTTATTGTGAACATATGTTCTGTCTTGTTTATTTGGTTAAAAACAAAATGTTTCCTGATGTGCTGTTGTGGTGGACTAAAATTCCTTCTCTCGAGGACTATGGATAGGATAGTATCGTAGTTGTGTTGCGCTAACACCTTCAGACGTAGAAGTTTTCTTCACAGAATGAAAAAAAAAACCCCATCCATGTTGCATGCAAGAAAATTTGTGGCTCGGTATTAATCCTAAAGTTGATCTTACTGGTTATCATAAAGTTACCTAGCGAGGTTTGGCAAAGACTTGTAATAATATAATAATAATAATAATACATGGAACTTATATAGCGCTATATCTTGTAAAAACAAATCAAAGCGCTTGCATTCGACCTATACATCACACAAGAAATCAATAACAATCTAAACTTGTAGACTGAAATCAAAAGTTTGCAACCAGAGCTAAGGCCATCAGTGTTGATGCTGAGAATTGTGTGTTGACTTCTACTGTACAGCAACACACAGGAAGCAAACTCTTGTACTTCTGTTTTAATGTCCTTATATCATTCGTGCAAGTGTGTTATTGTAAAGCTAACCCTAAACACCAGTTTATGGTTAACCGCGCTAGATATTATTATACATGTATATATGTATGTATGTTGCATTTAGCTTCTTCTTCTTCCTGTAACATTTTGCAGCTGGCTCTGTTGAATATACTTACTTGGTTTTCTAAGGGTGCTGGTGTACTGTAGTGTTATATGTACATGTGTTCTTCAGTTTAACGTCTATTCACATAAGTGATTTTAGACATGTATGTATTCTACCATAACTGTTTGACAGATGTGTTAAATGCCACATACCTGAAAATATGAAACTGTGGCATAGTGCACGGTTTGTTGTTTGTTGTTTTTTAAAAAGGAATTTAAATGATGGCAGAATTTTTTGGGAAGTACTTTTCACCATAGTGTGTGTGTGTGTGTGTGTGTGTGTGTGTGTGTGTGTGTGTGTGTGTGTGTGTGTGTGTGTGTGTGTGAAAATGTTGTTATTGTTGTTTTTGTTGCTGTTATTCATCATCATCATCATCATCATCATCATCATCATCATCATCATCATCATCATCATCATTTATTTCTGTCCAAATTTGTAGCTGAGCATAGTAAAAGACTTTGGGTTGAAGTTGATTGTGGTGAAAATGTTCACAAGACATTATTCAGTATTGGAAAATCTTTCTTTTTTTTTTTCTTTTTTGACATTTCATTGGTAGGTACCTTCTGGAGGGAAGTTGCTTTCTGATACAGACATACAAATGACAACATTGTCCCTACCCCACCACCCCCCCAAAAAAAAAAAAATTAGGTAGACTTGTCACAAATTATCACATTTTGGTGTGCTGGCAAGATTTTAAAGTCTACATAAGCAGAAAATTTCATAAGCAGAATAATAAAAAAAACCACCCAATACATAAGCAGAAAAAAGAAGCTATTGAGATATTGGCATCATAAGATAAGCATGACTGTTGTCCTTCATGTCAGAGTGAAACTAGTATTATTCTTTAACTTATATTTGTAAATGTTAGCTTTAAAGCCTTAACTGATCATAACCTATGAACTCAACGTGTGTATCATTTTTAATCAACTGCTCAGCGTGTACCAATGGCGTTCATGATACTGATCATCTGACAATGATCTTACTGCCATTAATTTTGTGCTTTTGAAACTTTTAGAGCATGATGTAGGATAGTTTTGGGTTTTTTGTTTTTTTTGCCTGGACATGTGCTTTATTGTGCATTGCTTGACTAGTACTGAGAGAAAAATTCATTACTTATGCAGTGATTATTTATTTGTAGCTTGTAAATGCTTGGTATACCTTAGATTAAGTGATGTATTTCGCAATGACTTTACCTGCTGTAATTGTTAGTACTTCTTGTCTTTGAGAAATAGTTGCAATGTATTGTACATTTTGACATTTTTGCGGAGTAGCAAAGAAACAACGCAACTGTACTCTGCTTAGTCTTGTAATCATTTTGTTTTGTTTTATATACTTTTGATGATGAATTAGTAAAGTTGTTATGTGTGTACAATATCGATAATTTGTTATTGATATATTTGTTTATTCACCAACATTTATTTCTTGTATTTACTACTTACTTTTTGATGATGATAAGGACAAAATGATAATTTAATACTAATGATGATGATGATAATAATAATGATGATAATAATAATGATAATAAGGATGATGATGATGATGATTGATGATGATGATGATGATGAAAAACATGGGATTTATTTTAGTGCTGTATCTTGTGAAAACACATGAAAGCACTTTTTATTAAGAAGATGGTCTGTAACGCTGTAGACATACTCCATATGAAAAAAAAACACCCCAAAACCTTGAATTATCCATTTTAACTCTTTGATTTCATTTGCCTTTACGACAATGCTAGTTTCATTCTTCTTGTTGCCGAGTTTGTTATGATTAAAAAAAAAAGAAAGAGAGAGAAGGGTTTGTCTTGAGCTTGTTTGTTTGATAGGTTTTGTAGTTTATAAGTTTTGTTTGTTTTCTATTTTAGATATCATGCACAAGAAACTGAGCGTCCTTTAATTCTTTTATTTTTTTATATATATATAAAGAGAATGAGTGTACAAGGAATGGTATATATCCTCTGTTGTGTGACGCCTTTCAGGTCTGGTTGATATACCAAAATTTTGATTTGTGAGAGCAGGGTGGTTCTGGTAATAGTAGGTCCTTTTAGTATTACAGCTGATTTATCATGACTGCAGCAGCAGCAGCAGCAGCTGTCTGTGTGAGTGAGTGTTGGCAGTAAAAGCAGATTTCTGATTTATGGTGGTGTGTCTGTGCCAGCAAGGGTCATCACTCTAACAAGCTCTCTGGTTTTCCTTGCCTTGCCTCCCCCTCCCTCTGTTGTTTTCATTCTCACATAATTTTTTTTTTATATGTGCACACACCTAATTTACATACATGTATGTGTGTACATATGATGGTCATGTGTTCACCACACACACACATATACACACACACACACACACACACACACACACACACACACACACACACACACACACACACACACACACACACACACACACACGCTCATCATTCTTAAAAAAACAACAAAAAACAAGCTGCTTGTCAACATGTAATAACTCTTTTTTTTTTTTAATAGTCTGATAATAATTATGCTTCAGTGTTTTCTGTGGTATTGTGTTAGGTGTTTTCCATGTCAAAAATGTCTACCTGACTTCCATTAAGCCTCTGATCTGTCAAGGTATATTGGAATCTGCATGCCATGTTGTCAAATGAACTCTGAGTTGGAGTTTAAAATTTTTTTTTAACAACTTAGTATTGTGAAACTTTGTAATACTCTTTGGTGTTGTTCACAGTTGTGGTTTTCTGAAAAAAAAAGTTGTTGGGTGTTTTATTTTGGTTTTGCATGCGCAATTAATATTAGCAAAATGCATCGTGAGCAAGGTATCTCATCATGTCTAGTTGAAGGCTGATTTGAGAGAGAGGGAGAGGAGAGGAGAGAGAGAGAGAGGAGAGAGAGAGAGAGAGAGAGAGGCTGATTGGGGAGAGAGAGAGAGAGAGAGAGAGAGAGAGAGAGAGAGAGAGGAGGTGAGTGTGTGTGTGTGTGTGTGTGTGTGTGTTGTGTTGTGTGTGTGGTGTGTATGTGTGGTGTGTGGACAGACTTAAAGATTAGTGATTTACATTTAGAGTTATTTTAGACAAATGTTAATTGTAGATCTTAATACATCGATTCTGATTTGAACCCAAGAAATAGGATGAATGAATAGTTAGGTTATTGCCAAAGATCTTGGTTTTATTATTTTTGTATTGCTGTCGGAGAAAAATCAGTTATACTCAATTTTCATGTAAGTAATCACAAGTTTTGTTTTTTAAAGAATGATTTTTTTTCTTTCTTTCAATTGAAAGATAACAACAGCAGATATGTATAAATGAAACCTGCCTAGTGGTAAGTTATTTCTGTAATTTTCCTTTCAGTATCACCTCTCTCTCTCTCTGGTAAGTCTTTCTACCTGTTCTTTCAATGGTAAAAAACCCCCATAATATGTTCATCAAGCATCCTTCAAATAAAAGTACAGATATCTAGCAAAAATGTGTTGGAAGAGACAAAGAGAATTTGCCTAGCAAAACTGATGGTAGAGGGAGCCTAACTCACCTACTCAGTGGGGGATGGGATAGCCTGGTGGTCAAAACATTGTGCTCACAATTTGACGACCTGGGTTCGATTCCCATTCGAGGGGATTTTACCTCTGGAGTTAATATCAGTGCTGACTCCACTCCCCCCAAAATCTTTGGATGAGACTTTAAACCGAGGCCCCATGTGTGAACCCATGCAGAACATCTTGCGAACACGTTAAATCATGTTCCGCTTTTCGTAAGAGTAGGCCATCATGTGCCGGTGGGAACAGATGACGAGATTTACAAAACTGTCATACACACAGGGACTGTTATTGCTTACTCAATGTACCATCTGGAAATAAAGTTTTGACTTGACTTGACTGGATGTAAAAAAGCACATACAGTGCTGATTCTATTATCCTCGATATAAAAGAATAAATAAATATAAAAACGTAAATAAATAAAACTCACCCCACCCAGGTGTAAAAGGGGTACCAACCTTGTGTTTGGGGGTTAACCCTGCGATAGACTGGCGTCCTATCCAGGGGGGAGGGAGTCTATGACTCTCAGTCGCTTAACGCCACAGAAACCGGGATAAGCACGGCCTGATGAGCCTTAGGCTCGGGACAGACTTTAACTTTAAATTAAAAATAATAAATAGATAAAAAAAAATAAAAAATAATAAATACAATGAATAAAGTAGAAGGGAGCCTTAACTAACTAACCCACTCCGCTCTGTTCTGCAGAGGAGCTGTACTCCGAAATGCCGGAACCCATCCCAGACTACCAGGACGAGGACTCAACGACTTCCCCCTCCCCCTCCAGCCCTCGTGGGGGAGGAGGACAGCAGCCCCGGGGATGGGGGGGGCCCCCCCGAGACCCCCACCACCCCCACCATCATCGGCGTGCGCAACGGGGCGGAGGGGTCCCCCGAGGAGGAGGGTGGGGATATGATCCAGCCCCGCAAGCTGTTCAACCCCTGCCTGGCCTCCCGGGAACGTCAGGCCCTGCACAAAGAACTGCTGATGAATTATAAACTGTGAGAGGGGAGAGGGAGTGGGGGGGGGAGGGAGTGGGAGGAGAGGGGAGTGGGGGAGTGGAGGGAGTGGGAGGGAGAGGGTAAGGTAGGGGGAGGGGAGGGAGGGGGGGGAGTGAGTGAGTGAGTGAGTGAGTGAGTGTGTGAGTGAGTGTGTGTGTGCGCATGGGTATGTGCAAGTGTGTGCGCGCATGTGTATGTGTATGTGTTTGACCTGACCCTCACAGCATCTCATAAAAGTAAGACATTATGAACACTTTCTACTAACTCCCACCCGCTGAGGTATGAAAAAAATCTTATACTCTGACACCAACTCAGTGTTTTTATGAATTCTTTTTTTTTTAAATGTCATTGACTTTACTTGCAATAATTACAATTTGGCAATCTGAACCACCCCCCCCATCCCCACCAAAAAAAACAAACAAACAAAAACCCCCCAAAACAAAAGACCTGACCCTTACAAATGGGCAGAATGAGGTGAAAAGAAAGGGAGAAAACTCATCATGCGAAGGGAGTTAAAACCCATTCCCCATTTCAGAAAAGAGTAGGCCTTAGTGTGTGACTAAGAATGGGTGGCATAAGCAAAAGCGCATGCCAAAGTGACCATAAAATGAT
Source organism: Stramonita haemastoma (assembly GCA_030674155.1). Taxonomy (NCBI): domain Eukaryota; kingdom Metazoa; phylum Mollusca; class Gastropoda; order Neogastropoda; family Muricidae; genus Stramonita; species Stramonita haemastoma. The sequence goes on from CM060329.1 coordinate 45,443,453, forward strand.
GATGATGATGATGATGATGATGATGATGATGTTGATGATGATGATAATGTTGGTGATGCTGCTGCTGCTGCTGCTGCTGCTGATGACGACAATGATGACAGTGATGATGATGACGACGATGGTTATGATGATGATGAGACAACAATGATAATGACGACAATAAAGATAATGATGACAATGACGACAACAATGATGATGACAATGATGATGACAGCAACAATGACGATGATGACAATGATGACAATGTTGACAGTAACAATGATCTACGATGACAATGATGACGACAGTGACGATGACAATGACATTGATGATGACAATCACAATGATGATGACAACAATGATAAGGACAAGGATGACGATGATGATGATAATGACGATAACAATGGCGTGTGTGTGGTTGCAGGGGGAAGGACGTGCTCCAGAAGCCGGAGCTGAACAAGATCCTGGCGAAGAGGAAGGAGACGCAGAAGCGCAAGGAGTGGGAGGAGATGCAGGCCAACAGACGCACCAGCCTGGAGCTGAGGCTGGAGGAACAGGCCAACAAGCTGAAGGAGAAGGAGGTCAGTCAGGGGGCACACAGGCATGCAGGCAGGCAGGCAGGCAGGCATGCACAGACACATACACAGACACACACAGACGCATACACACACACACAGAGAAAAAAAACAAACCCACACACACGCAGAAAGACACACACACACACACACACACACACACAACACACACACACACACACACACACACACACACACACACACACACACACACACACACAATCAGTCACCCACTCATTGTCAGAGATATACAACAAATGCAGAAGATTATTTTCAATGATTTGGGACTTGGATGCTTGTTTTTACATTCAAATTTGAACAATGCACGCATTCATCAGCTTATTTTGAATGCATCAGTCCAGAGCACAGTGTCCTGTGCACCGCACACTGAAACTTGATGTTCCTTGTTTCCATCTCTCACTGACTTCCCCCTCCTCTTTACTCACCACTACCGACATTTTAAATGAGTCCTCTGTCATGCAAAATGGACCTCCATGAATAGGGCAAAAGTGAGATGGGGCATCATCATTTAGAAACGTTTGAATGTAATTTGAAAACAATGGTACAGAAAATAGCTTTTTATTCTTGTTGTAGCAGTTGTTGAGTAGTCTAGAGCTGCTGTTTTGTTCAAATTACCAAACAGGCAGATTGCAACATGTTAATAGTTTCCACGAGCGCTTTAGACCAAGAGTGGAACCCCCTGGCTTCCTGAATGTCAGCCAGAATTGACAGAAGTTGGTTGGATTCATTTCCTAACATGCTGCTGACCTTTGAAAGCAGAGGAACAGTGGAGAGAGAGAGAGAGAGAGAAGAGAGAGAGAGAGAGAGAGAGAGAGAGAGAGAGAGAGAGAGAGGAGAGAGAGAGAGAGAGAGAGAGAGAGAGGAGAGTTGGGGGACTCTAACATGGTAATTGGGATACAGATTGCTATCAGGTTTGTTCACATTTAGTTCCTGCCTGCTCCTGTCATCTAAATTTCAGAGGGGGCAGGATAGCCTAGTGGTTAGAGCGTTGTGCTTGTAATTTGATGGCCTGGGATTGAGCCTGGGTTCTAGCCACCACTGAGACACTCTTTCAAGGGGACTTTTCCCCTGGAGTTAGCATCAGTGCTAGCACCAAACCCTTGAAAGTTTTTTGGATGAGACTATAAACCAAGGTCCTGTATATGAGTTGATGCAGAACATCTTGTGACACATGTTAAAAACTCATTTTTACCTTTTGAAAGAGCAGGCCCATTTCTTTGTGCCAGTAAGAATGGATAACGACAGAAATGTTTAACAAACGCAGGCAGACTTGTGACAGTGCAAAAAATTCCCTCAGATGGACACCTTGATAGCAACTGAACCTTTACTCATCCTTTACTGTTAAAGAACAAGTTGGATGATGGAATCTCCAGGCTGTTCATGAACGATAGTTCAGAGTCAGATCCTCCCTCCCTCCCCCCTCCTCTCTGATCTTCCTGTCAGCCTCCCCTGTCCCTGTGGTAGCATGCTGCTAATTTTTTTGTATAAATTTATTCTTTTATATTGAGGATAATGGAATAAGCACTCATGTTCTTTTTTTACATCCAGTCCCCGTGTGTATGCAGTTTTGTAAATCTTGTCATCTGTTCCCACCGGCACACAATGGCCTACTCTTACAAAAAGCAGAACAGGATTCAAACATGTGTGCAAGATGTTCTGCTAACGTTTGCCCTGTGTGGTGTTTCAGGAGGGGGAGAAGATGAAGACCATTCAGGAGGACGCCAAGGCCCCAGAGTTCGTCCAGATGCACCGACGAATCACCCACAAGACCCCCACCACCCCTCCCACGTGATGGGGCCCCGTTTCCCCAGCGTGTTCTCTGTGTGTGCATGTGTGCTGTGTGGTGCGTGTGTGTGTGCATGTGCGTGTGCATGAGACCGCCACCATCATCAGCTCCGACTGTTGCTGCTGTCTTCCTCAGCAACAATATACAGACAGACATTTCAGACACTGTGTCTTGAAGTATGGAGGCTGGCTACTGTGGTAGTGAGTGACTACTGGTGTGGACTGTGTGTAAAACATGAACCTGAGGTTTGCAGGACTGTGAAGGATCACAGAAACAGAGAGATAGAGAGAGAGACTATTTATTTTATAGCAGGATGGACAGAGAGAAAGAAAGAGTGAGAGATTGAGTCATGGTGCGCTGAGCGGCACATAATATGAAAAAACAACAACAAACAAAACCTGACCAAAGTTACTATTGCAATCCTTCAGCCTCGGAGGCTCTCAGTCAAGTCAAAGCCTTTGTCACCCCTTTCTGGTTTGAGCACAGAGAGATGACTACTGCTAGAAAGGAAGAAGGCTGTTGTTGTATCACTTGTATGCTTTCATGAGGAAACCTGTCAGAGAGAAAGTGTGTGTCCTCTTTCTGGACAAAAAAAGAAACAAAACTGAAACGCTTTGTGTGTCATATAGAAAGAAGTTGTACTTGCCACTGCAGATATTTGACATCTTTTGGACTTTCTCATTGCCTTTATTCTTTCTTCATGGCCTTCGTGTCTTTTTGCGCCTTATTTTCAATTCGATTCAAGAGTCATTGATATTTTTTAAACAAAAAAAACTGATGTTGACGTTTTTCCCTTCCTCCAAACAGCCTGTAGTGTGGGACAAGTGCAGATGCTGAAATTCTGAATCCTTCGTTGGAAGAAGGGTGCTTGCGGCAGAAATTGTTCTCACAGCTGTAGAGTTGTTAAAGCGTTCAGCTAAAAGTGGGTAGCATGGTTGTCAACAAGTTGAAGGCCTTGTTAAAAAGTTCATCTTGGATAGAAGTAAAGTATATCTCATTTTCAGATAGAATAAAGATACTCTCATTTTCAGATAGAATAAAGATACTTATTTTCAGATGAATAAGATGTGATGTTCAGATAGAATAAAAATACTCTCATTTTCAGATAGAATAAAGATACTCTCATTTTCAGATAGAATAAAGATACTTTATTTTCAGATAGAATGAAGATTCTCTCATTATTGGAGAGACTAAACATACTTTATTTTCAGATAGACAAAAGATATTTCATTTTCAGATAGAATAAAGATCCTTCATTTTCAGATAGAATAAATCCTTCATTTTCAGACAGAATGAAGATCCTTCATTTTCCACCAACCATAGTGGGAAAATCTCTGAAGAGCATAATGATTAGTTAATGGCATGCCAAACTGCTGCGTGGAGGACACATTTTGCAGTTTATTTTCTTGCTTCAGGAAAAAAAAGAAGACTTTTCACTTCGTCAAATGTTGCTGTCATGCTAGAAGAGTCACTTCAACGATTGACAAAAGACCATCCTTTGACTTAATGTAAGAACATGTGGCCTAGATTTGATATTGCTCCGTTTGTTATTGTTTTGTAGTGTTCAGTACCTCTGGGACAGTATGGAAGATCTTCAAAGATGTGTAGTTTGGTTTAGTATTTGAAACAGGCATAAAGGAAAGTGCATAATAGCAGTGAGGTGTGACCTTCAGGGATGCATGCATACACGGGCTGTGGCGCAAGTGGCTGTGATGATTGCGTCATCTGCAGTTTTTGCTCTCCCTGTCCTTCTGTACATAGTGCACCCTGCTGCTTCCCTGGGATGAGGGCTGCTGTCAGTGCAAAGCCAGATGGATGAGTATGGCGTCACCTGATGAGTATGGTGTCACTAACCAGATGGATGAGTATGGTGTTACCAGATGAGTATGGTGTCACCAGATGAGTATGGGTCACCAGATGAGTATGGTGTCACCAGATGAGTATGGTGTCACCAGATGAGTATGGTGTCACCAGATGAGTATGGTGTCACCAGATGAGTATATGGTGTCACCAGATGAGTATGGTGTCACCAGATGAGTATGGTGATCACCACCAGATGGATGATTATGGTGTCACCAGATGGATGAGTATGGTGTCACCAGATGAGTATGGTGTTACCAGATGAGTATGGTGTCACCAGATGGATGAGTATGGTGTCACCAGATGATTATGGTGTTACCAGATGAGTATGGTGTCACAAGATGGATGAGTATGGTGTCACCAGATGAGTATGGTGTCACCAGATGAGTATGGTGTCACCAGATGAGTATGGTGTCACCAGATGAGTATGGCGTCACTCACTCACAACTAGCTGCATTGCACTGTCCACTCATGTGCAGAGTGATCACTTACTGGCTAATTTTTGAATTTTTTAATGCAACATTTTTATGAAATGATTTTGTATGGGACCAGCTCACAGCCTAATACTAAAAGAAATTTTTGAAGAACTTGATGCAACTTGTAATTGTTCTATTTGCAAATGTTCATTTGTTTTTTTAAAAGATGGTAAGACGTTTGTATGCGTGTGATTATAGAGACCATCAGAATCATCATCATCATCGCTATTACTATCATGATAATTAAATAGAGTGTGTATGGTGTTTGCATCACAAACTAGGACCAACAAGGTTATCTTTTTTTTTCGTCAGCAATATGCCAGACCTTGAGCAAGAGTTGAATATCAAGAGTGTCCAAATCGACATGGAAGAAACGAATTGACCGACAATCTTTTGTGCACTTGGTTTGACAAGACAGATTCTGTGAGGTTCTGTCCATGTTGTAGATCATCCTGAGGATTCAGGTTCTTGGTTTGAAGGAGTGAGAGAATTGTCTCCTGCATGAAAACTACCTTCACTTAGGCCTACTTATCGCTTGAGGTTGTATCAGCCAGTTTGAACAAGGTGTGAAACCAGATGAGATACATTGACTTGGATGTATGTGGGTTTTGACAACTGTCCTCTTATACAACTGTCTTTATTTAGTGAATGCAGTTGTCCCAAGCTTCTTTTTTTTTTTTTTAAAGTGTCCTTCATAAGGAAGGCTAATGACAGCACTAAAAAGCGAATAAACTGTTTCCCACCTGGTTAACTCGTGAGATAGTGAGCACTCAGACCATGTCTCTTTGAGCTGGAGAAAATAGTCTCCAAAACACACATACAAGAAGCGTAGCCACATTTACTAGTTAGGAGATAGCATCAGACTTGTGTTACAGAAATGGGAAAAATGATGAAAATTAGTCTTTGCAGTGTAAAGGATTATTTCAGTCAGTTTTTCCCCTAATAAAGGGAGATAATTTCAAATTTTTCTGTCTGTTCTGGTGAACATTGCTGGGTTTCTTATAGCATTTTTAGTATTGTAAGCCTTATATCCAGAAGTATCTTGGAACTCACAAAATACATTCTGCTACAGTCATTTCGATTTTTCTCAGTCGTAGCTAAACTCAAGAGTTCTGATTAAGGAGCTATCAGCTTGTGCAAAAAGTGACCAGTAATGGTTCTGTACTGAGAAATTGCACTTTTTACTTACTCAGACTGTAGTGATATTTTGAAGTGCTTAAATTGACTTTCAGAAAGCGGTATACATAGCTTTTTTGTGGATAGACTGGCAACACATTGCTGTAATATTGTTCTTAAACTAAAATGAAACTAGCAAAAAGTTTGAATAAAAAAAGATCTGTTTAATTTTTATGAAAAGAGTGTTAAAATCAATATGTGAATTCCCCAAAAAAGTAGTATTTCAGAAACATTTTATTCAAAAGTGTATGCTTTCCTCCTGATTATTATGAAAGCTTATTTTAGGGGTAAGATTTCTCTAGTGCAAGTGTAAGATCCCTTCTAGTCATATTGGGTTTTTGCGTATTTGTGAGCTTGAAAACAGCCTGTTTCGCTGAGAAGCCAGAGAGTATATCAGAAATCTCAACTAAAAAAAAAAGCTATGCTGTCAGGTAATAGTGGTTCTTGTACAAGTTTCCTACAAAAGATTGAAAAAGCAGCTAAAAATCTTTTAACTTTTTGTTAAAACGGCTTTGCTAAAGATAAAAAAAAACCAAGATCTGCCTGATTCCACTCTGCAGGTCCCATGGGAAGTAGCATTTTTTGGCTTTGCGCTCTTGTTCAGACTGGTTGAAAGATCCAGTAGCAAGTACGGCTGAAACGACCATCATTGATTTTGCTGGAGTCCATGTATATTTTTCACTCATGGATGGTGTGGATTTTTTTTGTAATGATGTTGTACGTGAAGATATCGTATAAAGGAGTACAATATTGTGGAAGAAGTGTACATATACAGGTGTGCGTCTGTGCTCTCTACATATATGACATTATATTCAGGGATTGATTGAGTGTCGTTATTGTCAATATCTCTCCCTCCCCCCCTCCCTCCCTTCATTCCCAGCTGGACCGCAAGCCGCTAAACACGAGCAGTGCAGGATATGGCAGGCATTGTTTTTCTGTTCCCTTCTATTCTGTGAGTCACTTTCTGTCCTTCGTTTCGGCAGTGATATTGATTTTGAGATATGTGGTGGATATTTTTTTTTTTTTTAATGTCAGTGGTCACCTTGATACTGTGGATATTGATGAACTGTCATTCGTCCTCTGTTGATTTATTTGTTGGTTTGTTTTTGTTTTTTTAATTTTTTGTTTGTTTGTTTGTTTGTTGTTGTTTTTTTTACTGATACCCTCCTGATGTTTGTGTGTTGTTTGTTGATTCCATTTTGAACTGTTGTTGTCCTCATGTTGTTTGTCTATCCTTCATTTGTTGACCTGTTTTTTAATTTTTTTTTTAAACTGTTGTTGTCATCCATGTTGTCTGTCTGTGGGGTTGTTTTTAGATATTGTTGACAACTCATAGATATTGTTGACAACTCATTGTCCCCCCACCCCCCCCCCCTACCCTCCCTCCCTGTCTGATGGGTGTAGGTGTTCTCTCTTGTGCAGCTGAAGTGTAGGGTTTGGTAGACTGCTGCTTGTGTGTGGGAAGGAAGGAGTTTGTGGAATGTGGAGTTGTTTGTGTCTGTCCACACAATGTTTTGTTTATTCACACAGTGTTCTGTTTATCCACACATCCACTCATTGTTCTGTCTGTCCACACATTTTTGTTTATCCACTCACTGTTCTGTTTATCCACTCATTGTTCTGTCTGTCCACACATTTTTGTTTATCCACTCACTGTTCTGTTTATCCACTCATTGTTCTGTTTATCCACTCATTGTTCTGTTTATTCACTCATTGTTCTCTTTGTCAATGATTTTTTTCTGTTTGTCCACCCATTTTTCTGTCTGTCCATGTATTTTTTTGTTCATCTATACATTTTCCCGTTTGCCCCACATTTTCTTCATTCTCTTGTACTTCAGTTTGGATGTAGAATTGTTTATGAACATACAAAAATATTTTGATGAATTACGATAAGAAACATCTACGCAGCTTTTGGTACTACTTTTTTTTGGATATGATGCTATTCACATTTGGCCTTTCAGTCTGGAATCAGAACTCCAAAGTGAAGTAGAATCGTAGAACAAAATTTTGTATATGATTTTTTTGGGTGTGTTTTAGTTTCGTTTGAGCCCATGTATGTTTAGAGAGAAGTCTTTAACTGAGGAAAGATGAATGTAGAATATGTTATTGAAGCATTCAATGCTGTGTATAACTTGTGGGGATAGGAGTGATTTTGAAGCTTGTATATAGATTAGGGTGCTTATATGTTATTTTTGAAAAGAGAGATCAAATAGACAAACAAAAAGTGAAAATAAAAATCAAATAAAGAAGGAAAGATACAAAACAAACTCCTACCTCTACTTACAGAAACAAGTAAAGCAGACTATACAGTCATAAACAACATGAAGCCTGAGGTGTCTTTTCTATACTTTGCTTATGATCATGGGTGAGAAAGTCGGCAACTGTAGAAGTATGAAATATGTTACACTGTTAGCTTCCAATTGAAAAACTTTATCATTCCAGAAGTCACACTGCCACTACCACAATAGTGGAGAAAAATGGTAGCAATCACGAAAATCTCACTATTGGTAATTCTTAGAGCTCTAGCTGTGGAATGAAAAAAAAAAAGACATATTCAACTGAAACGTAGTGACAGTTTTGCAAGAAATAACAGAAAAGAGTGTCATTCAAAGGATGGAAACTATTTTTAAGAGAAAAATATGACAAACCTGGAAACGTATTGTTTTGGAATTGATTGAATAAACTGCATGCAAAATGTAGAAACTATGCCAATCTTTAAACAGAAAGCATTGATGAAGTGAAACCCATGATTTTGAATATAAGGGCCACGGCATTCTGAATAGAAACCCTGAAGTCTGCTGTTTCCAAACTGACTGAATATACTGAGGAATTGATCTTAAAACTTATGTGCTCACACACACATACACATCCATGCACTCTCTCTGTCACACACAACACACACACACACACACACACACACACACACACACACACATGCACACATGCACACACACATGCATGCATTCATGCATGCACACACCTACCACCACTCACACACACACACACACACTCTACCTCAGTGCATACTGACATTGTCTCAGCAAGGCAGCAGACAATCCAGGAACTGAATGCATCACAATGCTTGTAGTGATTCTCATCCTCCATTACAAGGGAGACAAGTCATGGGGATAAGAATGCAATAAGGTTGATATTTGTGGGGAAGGGAAAAAAAGGGTTACTGATACAAATACACTACCATTCATATTTAAGTGAGTGCTGTCTTTTGGTTGGGGTAGTGGTGGTGGGGGGGGGGGGGGGGGGATGGGATCAATGAATTGGTTTTATGTAATTGTTTAGGAACATGCAGAGGAAATAAACTATGCCTATTGACCTTTTTGTGGTGCATCTCCTTTTTATACTACATGTTTTTGTATCATCTATGCTTCTGATGGTGTCTTTTTTTTTTTTTTTTTTTTTTTTTAACAAGCCTTTTCCCTTCTTTCTCTTTGTTTCCCATCTCACAAGATATGCAGCATTTTATAAATGTTAATCACACAATCACATCATTTTGACAGGTTTCATATGATACAGTTTTAATTATATGTGATTCTGTGTCTTAAGGATTTTGTTCATTTTTGAGGGGGGAGGACATAAGGAGGGGGGGGGGGGCTGTTTTGGTATAGTGATTTTAAATTTTGGTATCTTTTTTTTTTTTTTTAAAATGGGTTACAGCCTTAAGAGATCTTTGCAATGAAAAGCAGCAAACTTCAAAAGCAATACACCATTCAATACTTGTCATTAAAAAAAAAAGAGAGATCATTTGGTAAGATAAAGGGGAAGGGACTGTTATCTACAAAAAAAGAAAAAAGAAAAAAAAAAAAAAAAACTTCCTTTCTTCCCCATCATTTTCTTGCGGAGTTAAGTCATTTCATCTTGTTTCAAAAAGGATGACAGAAACTTTTTTTTGTGTGTGTGTTAAATTTATTTTTAGTATACTAGCAATATATAGAAATTTGAAAAAAAGCAAAGCAATTTTTTTTGATACCTTCTTTTATTTTTTAAATGGCATTTTTGTGTGAGCTGCATACATCCTGAGGCCTTGCTGCTCTGTTCCGCACATTGTAGGAACCTGTGACGAATGGTCTGATGCATTTCCTTGGGGTTTTTCTTTTCGGTCATAATGTATGACTGTGTACCTTTGTCCTGATGTGGCGATGTATCTGTGGTTTCTCCTATTACTGACTGACCTTGCCTTATTATAACAGCCCTCCCTGTTTTCTCGCCTCAGATTTTGCACACTTATATTGACTATTATATTTATGATATACTGTATAATCGGTTTGATCCCAACAGCTTGGAATATGGACGATATTTCAGCCACCCATCCAATATCCTCCTCCTCACTGTGTAAGTGTTCTTGGTTTGGTACTTTGCCATTTTTAAAGAATTCATATCCGTTTATAATATGCATAAAGATGTATGTTTGATAGGTATATTATTATGTTTGATGATATTTAACGTTACCCCCTTCCTCCCTCTTCTCCCCCTTCCCCCACCTGTTTCTTTTTTTATTATTCTTTTTTTTGTTTTTGTTTTTTCTCCACAAAGTTGTGTAAGCAGTGCATCTGTGTTCAGGCATTTGCTGGCTTTTGTTGTCACCTGTATTTGAGAGGTGAGATGGCAGGCAATGCACTGAACTGTCAAAGGTGTAACGGAGTATGGAATGTATGTATGTGTGTATGTATGTATGTATGTGACAGATATTTATCGCTGTAACTTTAGGATGTGGGCAGAGCTCCCTGTGACTGGTATCACAGGTTATTGGACACTGACATGGAAAGGGATTTAGACTGATTGCTTTGAAAAAAAAAGAAAAAGAAAGGCTTATATTGGGAAAAAAAAAATCCTCTTCACCTTTTATCTACTAGGTGTAAACCTGGGGAGTCCTGATAATTGCAGTTGTCTGTCAGAATTCACATCTTAAAAGTGACATGACTTACTCGACTTATGCCTATGAATTCCCTTGGGAACAAAGGGCTG
>CM060329.1:45459305-45466805 GCA_030674155.1 Stramonita haemastoma
TGTGTGTATGTGTGTGTGTGTGTGTGTGTGTGTGTGTGTGTGTGTGTGTGTGTGTGTGTGTGTGTGTGTGTGTGTGTGTGTGTGAGTTGACATGACTACGAATGTTGACAGTCTTGAGGTGGAATCAACTCAAAGCTATTTCAGTAACCTCCACCCACCCCCCTCCCCTTAAAAAAAATCACCCTAAAATATAAAAACATATGAAACAAAATACAAACGTACCAATGTAAATGATACATTATCTGCCAAGAGCCTCGTTTTCTTTCTTTCTTCTTTCCCTCCCCCCCCCCCCTCTTTTTTTAAAATTAAGAAACGCACACTTATGTATATTCATGCATTATATGCGTTTATGATGATGAATATTCAGATCAGGATCACCAGGGACAAAGACATTATCCTGACTTGCTATGGTAATGTGCACAATATGGCCTCTCGGCCAATCTGCATAATCTGGGAGGGGAGAAAAAAAAGATACCACAGCTCTTGCTTTGCTCTTCACTCATAGAAATGCCATTTGAAAGATGTGGTTACTGACAGTAATGCTGATGGTGACAGTGGTGGTGGTGATGATTAAGAAGAAGAAGAAGAAGAAGAAGAAGAAGAAGAAGAAGAAGAAGAAGAAGAAGAAGAAGAAGAAGAAGAAGAAGAAATGCGTACGTACGTACGTATGTACATACATACATACATACATACATACATACATACATACATACATACATACATACATACATACATACATACATACATACATAAACGGACAGATAGATAGGTAGATAGGTAGATAGGTAGATAGATAGACAGATAGACAGACAGACAGACAGACAGACAGACAGACAGACAGACAGACAGGTAGATAGATAGATAGATAGATAGATAGATAGATAGATAGATAGATAGATAGATAGATAGATAGATAGATAGATAGATAGATCCACACTAAAACCAGGCCTTTTTTCAATACCAATTTCTTGGCATGCATTTCTATTCTTAAGAAGAAACTGGGTGAAAAACAAATAAAAGAGAAAACACTCCGGTCCCCCCCCCTCCACCCCCCCCCCCCCACCAAACTCAGATAGTGCCATGGTCAGAGAAAAGAAAAATATGAACAACATGAAAGAGGAAGGAAGAATATCAAGTTAGACCTATAACACAAAAGTCTTACATGCCATATTCATATAGACAAACCAAAACAATACCATGATAAAACTGTTTTAAAAACGGTATGTCGGCTAGCATAGTTATAATTATTTTATAATATTTGAAACTGGGTCCTCAGCACACCTGTAGTTGTGTGGTTCGTGTACGTGTACCCTCGCTTTCCTGTCTATCAGTGTGTCTGTTAGTCTGAGAGTCGTACATCTGTCCACTACCTTTCTCAAATAACTGGCGATACGAGAGAAAGAAAGACAGACCGATAGATACATGGACAGACAGACAGACAGACAGACAGACAGACAGACAGACAGAAAGAATATCAAAGAAAGAAAAAAATCTAAATGGACACAATCAAAATGATTCTAACTAGGAAAACATGCAAAACACATACAACCTACAGCTGTGTTTTCTTATGAATTCCGGGTTTGCTTGTTTTTAAAAAAATGAATATTGTATATGATTGTCGCGAGCGCGCGCGGGCGTGTGTGTGTGTGTGTGTGTGTGTGTGGTGTGTGTGTGTGTGTGTGTGTGTGTGTGTGTGTGTGTGTGTGTGTGTGTGTGTGTGTGTGTGTGTGTTGGTGTGTGTGTGTTAAGATAGGTAAAGAAGACATTTTTGTGGTTAAAACGATTGCAAAATACTTTTGTTCTGAATGAGGATTTTGGGAGTACACAGTGATACGTCACACAGACAAACTGAAATTAATGTTGGCAACAATCAAAACTGGATTAAAAGGGAGACAATAATACAGTTAAACCAATATCCCGTTCTTGCTTCCCTTAGACCATAGATCTTTCAACCAGAGCAACAAGGGAGACGGACCCTAGTCCCCCTAGCCCCACATAATCATCATTCTATTTTACTTTTTTCTCTATTATTTTATATTCATTTACTCTTTTATACCGAGGATAATGGAATAAGCACTCATGTGTTTTTTGCCATCCAGTCCCCGTGTGTATGCAGTTTTGTAAATCTTGTCATTTGTTCCCACCGGCACACAATGGCCTACTCTTACGAAAAGCGGAACAGGATTTAACATGTACGCAAGATGTTGTGCGTGCATTCGCACACTGGGCCTTGGCTTATAGTCTCATCTGAAGGACTTTTGGGGAGAGTGGAGTCAGCACTGATGTTAACTCGAGGGGAATCGAACCCGGGTCGTCAAATTGTTTAATTATATGCTTACCAAGAATAAAGCGTATTTCGAGAAGCTGTGATGAAGGGCCAGTTTGAATTCCGTCCTACCCCGACTTTTCCATAATAACAGAGCTGACGGCACCAAAAGAGTGCTTTACTGCACGCTTACACACTTTACTACATCTTTGATGTGGGTGGCACCGGTCTTGTGGTGACACCACAGCCCAGAAGAGGGCAGTCCGGCTTTAATATAGCAAATTTGTTCGAACGAAAGCTGGTGCAGTGTACGCAATGATACATAGTAGTACACAGTATATTATTAATAGGGTCCTAATATACAATGATTATGATGCACCAAGGCTAAGTGCAGGGCCACCGCCACATGCACACGCACAAAAATACGCAAATACATCCCATGCAAGCATAGGCGTGCGTACCCCACCCCCCCTACTCCCTCAAGAATAAAGCGCATTTCGAGATGTGACAAAAGAGTGCTGTACTGTATGCATACACACTTTCCTAGCATCTTTCATATGCATGGCACTGGTCTTGTGGCGAGACCACAGCCCCAAAGGAGGCAGCCTAGCTTAATATACGAAGTCTGTGGGACGAAAACTGGTACAGTGTACGCAACAATACATAGTATTACACATAATATTTATGATAATGTACTATATGATGCACCACAGCACAGTGCAGTACCGTCACCACACGCACAAATACAAAAAACCCGCACAAAAACTAGCACGCGCACTTATGCACACTCGCATACACAACCCAAGAATAAGGCGCATATCGAGATGTGACAAAAAGGCCTGTTTGAATCTCGTCCTACCCCAACTTTTGCGCAGTAACAGAGCCCACGGCATTATAGGAGTGCTCTACAGTATTCATATACACTTTACTATCATCTTTGATCTGCATGGCGCTGTTCTTGTGGCGACACCACAACCCCGAAGAGGGCAGCCTGCCTTGAATATAGAAAATCTGTCAGAATGAAAGCTGACACAGTGTACACAACAATAAATAGTATTACACATAATATTAATGATAATAATATACAATATGATGCACTACAGAACAGTGCAGGGCCGTTGCACACCGCACACACACATTTCTGAAAGCAGCCTACAAATCACTACCCAAAGAAAAAACCAAAGGGTAAAACGTTTGTGACCAGCTGAACAAAACCTTTAAGTTGAACGCAACTGTACGTATATTGTGTCCTAAAGTGGTGAAGGTCGTAAAGTGAACATGCTCGAGAGAGGTAAGAACTTGTCCCTGGTTCTAAAACTTCCTGTGGAAACTTAATAAATTTCTCCTTCTCTTTACCACAGATGGGCTGTCAGTACACAGGCTGCAAATTGCTAAACAAAGGAATCTGAATCTGACATTCTCCCTAGGAGCGTGCCTATCAATAGAACAACAGAGTTTACGAGGAAAGTCAGGAAGTCTTGCACTCGTTTTGAGTTTGATCTCTTATCTAGATAGTATCTTTTTATGGCTATCATTTTGAGTCGGTTTTTCAAGCGTATTGACAGAAAGGGGTGGTGTGCTTGGCAGTTTAGAAATAATGTCCAGTTTAATTTAGACCAGGTTGGGGTTGTTTTGCAGTTGAAGGTCTGACTTCAGTTAGGGACAGGAAACACATTTAGGGACACAACACTACACGTGCAAATCATGTCTCTGTGGAGGTAGGTCAGGTGAGTTGATGTGATTTTTCGTTCTTCTTTTCTTTTTCTTTACCATTTCAAACAGCCTGACATCTGCATGCAGTGTGGACCACTTGAGCAGCCGGGAAAACAAGATGTGTGGGCCTTTGATCATCAACATGACGTTTTGGCTGTTGTCTTTTTTGTAAAGACTATGAAGAAGAGCAGTACTGGTAAGTAACTTTTTAGTTAGAAGTAGCTACTTAGTAACAAGCCGTAAAGTATCCATTGATATTTGTATTAGAACTTGAGGGAAAAAAACCTGCTATTGTAAATTTATTGACCACTGCTGCTGAGAAAAGTTGCTCTTGAAGGCAAGGAGTGATCTGGTGTCTTCACAAATATTCACTTAACTAAGAGTCTGATGTGGTCTAGTTGTGTCATAAACCAACCAGGCCTATTCTGTGGTGTTGCAATGTGGAGGGCACAGTTGTCATGAACCAAAATGGTTTGGTACTGTCACGGATACGCATCCTTCAAACACACACACACACACACACACACACACACACACACACACACACACACACACACACACACACACACACACACCACACACACAGAGAGCCAGACGTTCTAGTTAAAATAGTTTTTGGTCATAAAGTTAAAGCAGGATATAAGGGAAAGTTTTTAGTGTGAGTTTAAGATCTTAACTCCTACCCCCTCACCCCCTTCCCTAGAGAAAGCGTAAACCCTTACTCCTATTATAATGGGAAAGATACTCAGATGCTCTCTCCTTCTTACAGCCGGTTTTTCAATATTGTCAAATAGAGAGCTGTAGAATTGGGAAATGGAAAAAAAAGATTTTTTGGATTCACGATCTTTATATTCAATGGTAGGCAGGCATCTTTACACCCACAGGTGCAAATAGACATCTTGTGTTTTAAGACATGTTCATGCATTGAACTGAATGTCAAAGTCAGTCGGATGAGACTATAAACCGAGGCCCTGTGTGTGAACGCACGCAGAACATCTTGCGCACACGTTAAAACCACGTTCCGCCTTTAGGAAGAGCAGGCCATCGTGTGCCGGTAGGAGCGGATGACAAAATTATTGAAAAAAAAACACAGCATGCACACAGGTGTCGTGTTTAGACACCATCCCTGAGGGGGAGGAAAAAATTGGTAGGCGCTGCACTTGTGGCGACGCCTCTCCCCGGGGAGAGCAGCCCGCATTTCACGCAGAGAAATCTGCCGTGACATAAAGTGGTATAAAATAAAATAAATTTTCTTGCTGAAAGTTTTTGCAGGGCAGTTTTGATGTTTTCACAACAGAACGACAATAAGGATAAATGGAATTTTTTTTTTTTTTTTGCCTGTTGTCTAAATGTTTGTGAATTTTAACATCTATCATTGTTTTCCTTCTCCGGCTAGTGCTCCAAGGTTCACTGAAGTTGAGATTTTGTGTAAGCGACCGTTTTTACCCACCGTTAAGGTAGCCGCATTCCGAGTTCAAGAATGATGTGTAAACAACACCTATGGGCATGCAGTTCTAAAAAAATATCATCCGTTCCTACCGGCACGAACGGCCAACTCTTCCCAAAGGTGGAACGAGTTTTAACGTGTTGTTGTTGTAGTCATTTTAAAGTCTATCCACACTTGCTGATATTAAACATTTGTTGTCAACGCAGTTTAGATTGCTTGACTCTACATTTATGAGTTGTGCTTGGCCTTTTCTTGAGAGAAAAATACGGAAAATAAGTAAATAAATAAAAAATCGATATTTTAATACAATAAAGTTGCGTGTCATTATTCATGTGTTAAAGACTGGAGGATTTGAATCTTATATTATCGCTTCTATCAATGATGTCATTGTTGTCCATTACCGGTAATTGGGGGATCAGTGTTCTTGCGTTTGATCTCCGTTTTTGCCCGAAAATTTACCCCATCCACTAGACTGTGAGTGGTGATCTGTGTGCACGTCTTTCGGATCAAATAGTGAACAGGTCTTGCATGCAACACGCATTCAGAGCAAGTAAAAGAACCCATGACACCAAGAAAGCGTTCTCTATCAAACTTCTGTAGAAAAAGGCACTCTAATGGTAAACAAATACACTTAAAAGCAGGAACTTTATTTTTTAATGAATGGCACTGCTTTTGTGGCAACGCACTCTCTCCCTCCTGGGAGAGAAGCCCAAAGTTCACGCAGATAAATATGCTGAGACTGGAAATAGAATTAAACTCAATTTTCAAGAGCTATAGTACTAGGAAATGTATAGATCAAACTATTTTTTCACTAAAAATTGGTTTCGACTGTGGGAGGGGCATCTATAATACATGCTAATGTATTTTCCTTCAGTAAAATTTTTTTTTTAATGGTAAGACCAACTTCAAAAGCATCCACAATGTATTGACCATGAAATTTGCCATAGACTAGTATCAAACTTTTTCCGGGCAACAGTGATGTTTTTTTCTTGCCCCTCTGGCTGGTGGCCCCAGGGTGGCCTGACATTGATAGTCTCCCTATGGACTTTTGACCCTGAAAATGCCACACATTTCTTTGCATGGCTGGGGCGGAAAGATTGAAATTAGCAGGGCGGGAACAGTAGGACTGAAACGTCACAGAAGATGCAACAAAAATTTTTTGTTCGAACTTCATACCCTGTAAGTTCTTCAGACAAGACTCTGAACCCAGGTTCTGTGTGCGAAAGTGTGCAGAACATGTTGAACACATGTCAGAAGACCTTTTGGTAGGAAATCTTGCATGCACGCTAGAAGACTTTTTTTCATAATTATTTCTAAAGGATCTGCCGAAAGAGATAATGAAAAGACAGGATCATGGAACAAAGTTTAAATAATGAAAACCCATAATTAAAAAACACAAAACTTTCAGCAACCGCTCAGAGTTTTGCCATGGGCATTGTGCTATAGATCTATAGTAGCCAGTTGCTCGTGTTTTCCACCAGGTCTTCCCCACTCCTCCTGGACCTGTCCACTGCAGGCTGTGAAGACACCAGCAGCACGAGGCTTGAGCACAGGGCCCAGTGGACTTGTCCTCACCCACATGACTTAACTTGACTTGTGTAAGACCGATAGGGAGGACGGGTAATAACCGGAGACAAGGAGCAATGCTTGAACACAACCCTGAAGGGTCGACCTTCTGAAGGGCAGTATACTCGGTAGAAGTCCCTGAAGTTAAAAGTCCTAGAAAAGTCCTTAAATGGTAAACTCCTGGAAAAAACAGCCTCTAAAAGACAGCATCCTGCATGCAAGAAAAGCCCCTGAAGGGCAGAAACATGCAAAACAGGCCCCTGAAGGGCAAAATCCTGCATGCAAAACAGGCCCCTGAAGGGCAGAAACATGCAAAACAGGCCCCTGAAGGGCAGCATCCTGCATGCAAAACAGGCCCCTGAAGGGCAGAAACATGCAAAACAGGCCCCTGAAGGGCAAAATCATACATGCAAAACAGGCCCCTGAAGGGTAAAAAAAAACCCCATGCAAAACAAGCCCCTGAAGGACAGACTCGTAATGCAATACAGGCCCCTGAAGGGCAAAATCC
>CM060329.1:45471805-45489305 GCA_030674155.1 Stramonita haemastoma
TTAGCCTTACCTGGAAAGTACAATTCATGCTAAAACCTTGTCATAGATGAAAACAAACTCAACATACATCAAAGCTAAACATTAATGGGCATGAGCTCCTCGCTTACATCTGTATCTCACATCTATCAGCCCGGACCATGTACGTTTCTTTGTTGACCAGTTTATAGACCCATCCTGAACACTTCTGGAGAGTGGAGTCAGGACTAGTATTAATGCCAGAAGGGGGGGGGGGGGGGGAGAGGGTTAATCCTTTCGAAAGGGTGTTTTGAGTTGTACCTAGAGAAAACCATCTTTGTTCACTGCATGAACATTTAATGAAATTAGATCTCCAGTCAGAATGCTGCTACCTTAAAGTTAGTAAAACAAAACAAAAAAACACCCCAAAACAGGTCGGATGTCCCAAATCTCACCATTGTTGAACCTCGGAACTCTAGCCGATAAACGATACCAAAAAAAAAAAAAAAAAAAGAAATCCAAACCGTGAGGTTTTATTCTTCAACTAAACCTTTTTCCTTTTCAGGCTCCTCTGATGCCCTGGAGGTACACCACCATTGAAGACCTGACCACAGAAGTCTACACCATGGATGCTGCACCACGAAAACACCATACACATTCTACCATGGAAGGCCACACTACACCACGTTTTCTAGGCAGATGTGTTACCTTTAGACCACTGGTGTGTGTGTGTGTGTGTGTGTGTGTGTGTGTGTGTGTGTGTGTTGTGTGTGTGTGTGTGTGTGTGTGTGTGTGTGTGTGTGTACGGGCACGGGCACGGGCACGGGCATGCGTGCGAGCGCGCGCGCACTATTTCGAAGATAATGGAATAACACTCGTGTGCTTCTTTATATTCAAACCCTTGTGTGTATGCATTTTGTCAATTTTGTCATCCCGTTCCCACAGGCACACAACAGCCTGCTCTCCCGAAAAGCGGAACAGGTTTCAATGTGTGTGCAAGATGTTCTGCGTGCGTTCGCAAACGGTACCTCGGTGTATAGTCTCATCCGAAGGACTTTAGGGGGGGGGGGGGGAGGGGGTGGTGGAGTCGGCACTGATGTTAACTCCGGGAGAAACACAGCCCTCAAATCACTCTGCTCTGCCCGTTTTTGCCCCTACGTTTTATCACATCCTATTTAGTTGCAAGGACGAGTAAAAGAAAAAACAACAACAGTTTGTTAAAACGATACATTTTTCCCTTTATAATTATTGAACTAGGGGGTAGAAATACAGAAAATGTTCCTTCATTTTTAGTTAGATGGCTCCAAGGCATAAAGATCTTTCCTTCATATGGACTGAGTTGACATCAGTATAAAGTTATTTTATATTGGGCTCGATTGTATATGTCTTAACTCTTTCCTTTATAGTGAGTGAGTTTGTATTCAAGTAAGCCATTTGTATAGGCGGTTAACTGGTATCAAAAGTATACAGTTTTTCCTTTATATTGAAGTTATTTTCTCATATCAAGTTTGTTAGTATTAAAGCAAAAGCTGTTTCCTCCATATAAAATTAGTTTATTACAAAGTATGCAAATATTTCATATTCTTTTAGTTACTGTCGGTGTATAGAGTTCCTTACTCCTTATCCAGTCAGGTAATATCAAGGAGTAAAACTCTTTCCCCAATATCAGTAGCTGCTTGCCACATGTATGGTTTTTTTGTCATTCAATCATTTTCCATCAAAGTACTAAGTTTTTTTTTAGTTTATATTGAGTAGTTGGCATCAAAGTATAAACATCTGTCTTCACACTTATTTTGTATCAATTTTTTTTCATTGAACACTTCTTTTTTTTCTACATGTTGAGTTATTGGGTTTGGAAGTATAAAGTTTCGTCCCTTGTATTTAAGTGGGTATCAAAGTCCAAAGCCGTTTCTTTTATATTGAGCTAGTTGCTTTTAAAAATACAGAATTTTTTGCTTTCCTATTTCAGTTTGTTTGTGTAAAGGTATAACAGTGTCCCCTTCCAAGTGAATGTTAGTATCAAATCCTAAAGTAGCTTTTGTGTCCAAGCATAGTTTCTTTCGTTCATAATAAGTTAGTTGGTATCGATTTATAAGATTCTTTCTTTTATATTGATTTAATTCGTGTCAAAATTCGAAAAAATCTTTTGTATCGAGTTATTGCTGTCAAAGTATAAAGTTATCTTTTCTTTACCTCTTTAATTGTACCAATGGTGTCAAAGATTATAGATATTCCTCAATATTGAAATAGTTCCTAAGTATTAAGTTCTGTTTTGAATATTTTGCTATTATAATTTCTTCTTTTTTTAATCAGTTTGTCGGTTTCAAAGTAAAAGTCATTTTCTTTATTTCCCAGCTTGTAGTATATAAGGACATTTTTGTTATACTGAGATGGGGTGAAGATTAGGTCCCAAACACAACACACACACACACACACAACACACACACACACACACACACACACACACACACACACACACACACACACACACACACACACACACACACGCACACACACACACACGCACACACGCGCACACACACACACACACACACATTTGTTCTATTTTGATTGCTTTTGAAAGAACAATGGTCCAAGAAAGCTTTTGCTGGCTTGCAACGTCGTTTTTATTTTGGCGCCAAAAACGCAGAAAATTCGAAATCTAATTTCCGATCAGAAATCAGAAACGTAAAACAGAAAAGAAATCGGAAAACAGAAACGTAACGAAATCTCCTGGAAATGTACACTCAGATTCAGACATTTGGTGTGTCTGAAAATCTTTTCCATAGTCATTACTTGTATAGCATTGCCTATTTCACAGAAGCAAATTATTTTACCTTGATTTTGCGGAGATCAGCTTCAGAGAGAAAATGATGCACAAGCTAAGTGCAGGATGTTTCCAGAAAGAGCGGTACTTTTCCCTTACTCCTTTTCCCTGTAGTGCTGTTCCCTGGAGCTGTCAACACTCCACTCTAACCCTAGTTCTTGCCCCATGCCGTAAATCCTAACACTTCACCATTTTGATCCTAACACTTAACTCTTTGACACAGATTTCTTAACTTTTGACTCAGTTCTGCGGTATGGGGACACAGCTGTATAAGGGAACAGCAGCACAGGGAAAGAGGAGTTTGGGGTTACTGACCGCTTGGAAATATTTTATTCCGGAGAATACCGTGATGAAGAACTTGCGAAAGAGAGATGACATGCAGAAAAAGAAGTAATAATGATTATAGCATCCTTATGCTGGCATGACACTGATGCTTCAAGGATTGTAACATTTTAGAGTGATTTACAGGGCCGAAGTAGGATGACTTGCGACCACAGTCCATACATCAGATATCTCCGCTGGGACTATAATGTAACATCATTAACAGAAAAAAGTCAGTCTTCAGTTAGCCTTTGAAAATAGTGGCGATACTAAAAAGTGTTTACTGTAGGGAGTTAACACACAGTTTTACCTCCATGATGTGACAGCAGTTTTGGCTTTAAATTCTACTTGTATCAAGTATAAATTAAAAAAACAACATATTTTTTATTGAGTCATTTAGTTGGTTAGTGTAGATCTATTTCCTTCCTCTTTGAGTTGTCAATAAGTTTTTTTTCCCCATTCTATGAAAGAAGCTGGTGTCAAAGAATAGAATTACCCCCTTGCTATTGAGCTAGTTGAGTCGAAGAATAAAGTTCTAAGTTTGGTATCAACATAATTACCAAACTCTTTTTTCTTCTCAGAATCAGTTATTACAAAAACACAAAGTTCCTCCTTTCATATTTCTTTATTTTTTGTTTCAAAGTATAAAGTTTTTCCCTTCATATTCATTTAGTTGGCGTTAACAAGCTTTTTCCTTTATGTTGAGTTCTATCAAAGCATGAATTTCTTTCCTCCATGGTGAATGAGCGGTGCCAAAGTGATAAGGTCTTTCTTTCTTCCATATGGAATTAGTGTCCACGCATCAAGCTTTCCCCCATTTTATTGAGATAGTTGTATCAAAGCATTAATTTTTTTCTTTCAAATTAAGTTGGTACCAAGGAATATAGTTTTTCGTATGGAACTGGTTTGTAGCAATATGTTTCTTTTACACTGATTTAGTTAGCATTAAAGTGTAAAGCTCTTTCTTTAAAATGGATTTCATTGGTATCAAGGTATAAAGCACCTGTCTGTCATATTGAGGAGTTTTCTTTGTATTGAATTAGTTTTTACCGAAGTATAGTGTGTTTTTCCTCACATTGAATTAGCTGGTATCAAAGTGTAAAGTTGTTTCTTCTTCACATTCAATGTAATGTTATCAAAGTGTAAAGTTCTTTCATTCATATTGAGTTAGCTGATATTAAAGTACCAAGTTCTTCTCTTCATATTGAGTTGTAATTGATGTATAGAGTAGTTCCTTTCGTATTGAGTTAGTTGGTGTCAAAATGTACTATTTTTGCTTTTTATGTTCTTTTTAATGCTGTTAATGTATGCAACTCTTTTATACATAATGAGTGACCTGTAATCAAAGTATAGAGTGTTTAGTTTGATTTTAAATCAGCTATCAAAATATAAAGTTCTTTCCTCCAGGTTGAGTGAGTTGGTACAGGTGTAAAAAGTTAAGTTTCTTACTATTTGGTGTTGCCAAAAAGTAAAAGTATTCCTTGAAATGAGATTTTTTTCTGTCTTTTGAATGAGTTCAAAGAAGTTCTTTCCTTCAAACTGAGCTAGTTGTTATTAGATATAAAAATCCTCCCTTCATATTGTGTTGTTATCAACCTAGTTTCCTTCACATTGAAATGTTGCTTGGGACAACAGTTGTATGAGAGAACAACACTAAAGGGAAAGATAGGTTTGACTCACTGGCTAGATAAAAAAAATAATATTCCGGAGACAACCGTGTCAGTTGATATATATATATATTTTTTTTTACAAGAGAAAAGACATGCAGAAAAAACGGTAGTTTTAAGCTAACTCTGAAAAGTTGTAGTACCGGGGAAAAATCGCCTGCTGTAGTGAAGTCCATGCACTGTTTTATCTTTGTCACTTTCCACGAGTAGATTTGATTTTGTTTCAAAGTAGACTAGTTCTTTTCAAGGTTTACAGTTCTTTCCCCTGTAGTGAGCTGGTGTCTAAAGTATAAAGCTTTTCTTTACCTGATTAGTTGGTACAAAGTATAAACTTTTTCTCCTATTGAGTTGGTGTCGCGAAATAAAGCTCTTCCCTTTATACTGAAGTGTTGGTCACTGTGTAATGTCCAAAATTTTCCATGGACTAATGTTTATACGTAAGTTTCCTTTCAAGACATTTTTTCTCATAGAGCTGTTGAAAAAAAACGTTAAATCTACTCTTATGATGATTATTGATATCAAGATTTTTCTTTTTAATTCCAAAAGTTTTCGCAATTTTATAAATGGTGACTGGTAAGAAAGTTTTCCTTTTTTCTGTTACATCAATGTGTTGGTGTTGTGGTGCCCGGATAGCTTTGTTAGATTCATTAGCTATAATTTACGTGTTTCCTCTCGTTTTCTTCTGAAGTTATGATTATAAAGTTGTATAAAACCCTTGTATGGTACTTGATATAAGCTGGGCTAGGTTATTTGAGGGCTTGTTTCTCAATTTTCTGATTGGATAATGGCTTTGAAATGATTTTTTAGAGTGTTTGCAAAACTCCAGAGGATTCGGCACTGTTTTTTTTAAACTTGTGAATTCAAAGGAAACAATATTTGTCCTTATGCATTTGTTCATAGTTCCTTCCTAAATCTTGTTATACGCGATCCCTAAATTATCAGGTCTTCTCTAGATCTGTTTTTCCTTGAATGCATCCAGATGATCTGTTTAAACTTTAATTTGGTAGAGTCGTGTCACAACTGATGTTAAGTTAGGAAATATCGCCTTTATTTGTTGCAATACCCCTGGATGAATTTCGAGAGCAAAAGGTTAAATGAACACAAGTGTGATTATCCCCCCCCCCCCCCAAAACTAAGCCCAGGCAAAATAAAGGCACACGATAATGTCAGGAAAGTGTGCAAGTAGAAGGCGAGAAAAATAGAATTGAAGGATAAAAGCTTAACACTACAACACATACACTAGAGCAAAAATAAACCCAGACAAATGTAAATCACTCCTTTACACGTGTAGAAACGCATGCAGCAGCAGCACACACTAGAGCAACAATAAACCCAGCCGACTGTTCACTGCCGCTGAACATGAATAGACGCAGGCAGCAATCCACACTGGGGCAGTTAGTGCTCCGGACGTAGGGAAGATGAGAAATGCTAACTTGGGTTCATGGATGATAGGAGTGAGATGGGTGGGGAAAAAGACATTTTTTCCTTTTTCTTTTTTGCTTTTTTGAGTGTTTGTTTTTTCGGCCAATGAAGAGAGATGTGTGAAGCACCCACGAAAAGGATGTAAAAAGATGGTGCTCCATGATCTGCATGCAACTGAGGCCATAATATTTATATTTATTTTATTTTATTATATTTATTTTATTTTTATTTTATTTTATTTTTTTACACTTTGTCATAGCAGATTTCTTTGTGTTAAATTCGAGCTGCTCTCCCGGGGGCAGAGTGCGTGGCCACAAGTGCAGCGCCACCCATTTTTTTTTTCTTTTTCCTGTCTGCAAGTGTATTTGTTTCCCTATCAGAGTGGCTTTTTTCTACAGAATTTTGACAAGGACAAACCCTCTTGTTGCCGTGGGTTCTTTTACGTGCGCTAAATAATATAAATATGTAACACACGGGACATCTGTTTATCATCTCATCTGAAAGACAACACCCAGACCTAGAAACTTTACGTCTTTGATTTTAAATCGTATCGTTGTATGGATTGAGATGCTTTTGAATAGACGGAATTTTTTAATATATATTTCTGGACAGTCAATGTTAGAAATATGCCCTGCTTTTGTATTGTTGTACAGTTTTGGTGCTCTGATGTGCGTACATATGAGTCAACGCACATATGAATTGATAGTTGATTTTTATATTGATGTACATTTGTATAGCTTGGAATTCATAGTTTTTCCAATGGGGTTTAGACTTGAAATAAAGTAGGTAGCCTCGACATATTCAAGCCATCATATTTTTATTTTCTTTTAGATTGGCTATAGTTTGTTTCTTTTATTATTGCTTGTTTTTATTTTTGGTGACATTTTATTTTCTTGTTCATATAGAGATTTTAACGTGTGAATTGTAGTCTGTATAATGTTTATGATTGAAATATAATTTTTTTGTTCGGCCAATGAAGAAAGACGTGTAGAATACCCGCACGAAAGAGAGCGAAAAAAGAAATAAAAAAACCAAAAAAAGATGGTGCTCCACGATCTGCATGCAACTGAGGCCTTTATAAAAGAAAAATGTGTATAATATACATATTGTGAGTGTGTGTTTTATTTATTTATTCTTTTATATAGATGATAATGGAATAAGCACTCGTGTGCTTTTTTTCATCCAGTCCCCGTGTGTGTACAGTTTTGTAAATATTGTCATATGTTCCCACCGGCACACGATGGCCTACTCTTTCGAAAAGCGGAATAGGATTTAACATATGCGCAAGATGTTCTGCATGCGTTCGCACACGGGGCCTCGGTTTACAGTCTCATCCGAAGACTTTTGGGGAGAGTGGAATCAGCGCAGATGTTAACTCTAGGGGAAAAACCCCCTCGAACGGGAGTCGAACCCGGGTCGTCAAAGTGTGTGTTGTGGCGCGCGCGCGCGCGCACGTGTGTGTGTGTGTGTGTGTGTGTGTGTGTGTGTGTGGTGTTGTGTGTGTGTGTGTGTGTGTGTGTGTGTGTGAGAGAGAGGAGAGAGGAGTAGAGAGAGAGAGAAAGAGATAAACATTTTGCTCTGTCCTGCATGTTGGTTAGCCAGACTATTAATCTATGTGCGTAATGATGTTGTTTTTGTTGTTGTTTTAATGAGAAAGTGCAGTTGAGTATACGAAAACACTGCATTTGAAGTAAAGTATGTTTTTGTGACCGCTTTTTTCTGGTTCTATACAGTTCGAATGCGCGCGCGTGTGTTTTTTATTTATTTATCTAATTCATTTCGAGGATAATTGGAATATGCAGTCATGTGCTCTTTTTTTACAACCAGTCCCCGTGTGTATGCAGTTTTGTAAATTTTGACATCCGTTCCCACTGGCACACAATTGCCTACTCTTACAAAAAGTGGAATAGGTTTTAACATGTGTGCAAGATGTGCGTTATTCGCACACGGGGCCCAGGTTTATAGTCTCATCGAAGGACTTTTGGGGAGAGTGGAGTCGTAGTGATGTTAACTCCAGGAGAAAAATCCTCTCGAACAGGAATCGAACCCGGGTCGTCAAATTACGAGCGCAATGTTCTGACCACTAGGCTATCCCGTCCCCACTATATATTATTATTATCTATATATATTATTATTATTATATCTATCATATCTATCTATATATCTATTATCTATATATATATATATTATCTATTAATTATTTTTCTTTATTATTATGTCTTTTTGTGTCTATGTATGTTGATGTTTTCGTATGCTATTGTTTTTGTTGTGATCTATGTTTTGTATTGTTGTGTGTTGTCTATTGTGTGTGTGTGTTTGTGTGTACATGTGTATGTGTGCATGTTCTTTCGTGTGCGCGCGCGTGCGTGTTGCGTGTCGCGTGCGTGCGCGTACGTGCGCGTACGTGCGTGTGTATTTGTGTAAAATTCCGCGGTTATATTCTTTGTACATTTCAAGCATAACAACTCTGATGATTTCGGGGAAAAATATTCAGATATTTTTCTGTTAATGTTAGCTTTCTGTAGCAACCTTTTTTGTTTGGATAAATTGGTTTTTGCACCATTTAGTCTGTGTGTTTGTCAAACTGGCCTCCTTGTTTGCTGGTTTGTTTGTCCGTTCGTTTGTCTGAACTTCTTTACCAAGGCTGATGTGGGATGGGCTTGATGAACTGTCTAAGCTAGTAAATTCGTTTGTTGTAGTTTTGTTTGTTAGTCAGTCAGTCAGCTAGTTACCTCGTTGATAAGTCTTGGCAGGACGTCATTTAAATAATCAGCTTGTTAGTGGTAAGTTAATCATAGTGAGTGATATTTTGGTTTAGTTTTTTTTTTTGTTTGAAATCTTTTTTTTCGAGGATAATGGAGTAAGTAATCATGTGTGGGGTTTTTTTTTTTTACATCCGTTTTTGTCGGTTACAGAATTTGAAACTTCGACCGCATCTAATGATGGTAGAATGACGATGACAATGATGCTGCTGAGGAAATCTGTTTGAAAGAGCATCACTGGGCTGCTTGTATTCAGAGCTTCTTTCTTTATGTCTGTCCCGAGCCTAAGGTTTATCAGGCCGGTGCTTATCCCGGTTTCTGTGGCGTTTAAGCGACTGAGAGTCATAGACTCCCCCCTGGATAGGACGCCAGTCTATGGCAGGGTTAACCCCAACACAAGGTTGGTACCCCTTTTACACCTGGGTGGGGTGAGAAAATAGCCGTAAAGTGCCTTTTCCAAGGGCACAACGCCATAGCCGATAGCTGGGATCGAACCCGCAACCTTTAGATTACGAGTCCAACGCCCTAACCACTAGACTGCAGCGGCGGCTTCTTTCTTTATGTCGTGACCTGTAATTAACCAGGCCCCAGCAATACAGAACTGCCGTGTTGAACCAGTCGTCGTCTGTAGCTCTATCTTTGCCCATTTTCTTTTTTTTTTTGTTTTTTGTTGCTGCCTCGTCTTCTGTGACGTCCCCGTCCTGTTGCTCCCACGCCGCTCATTTCAATCTCCCCGCCACAGCATACCTAGATTCGTGTGTCTCACCCCCGGGGTCGGGAGTCCACAGGGAGCCCATCAATATTAGGCACGCCGCGGGGCCACCAGCCAGAGGGGCCCATCTCCTCTCCCTCGCTGCTTTACCTTTCCTGACCCTAATGAGGCAAGTGCCCGTTTACAGCTGGATGAACTAGGGGACTATAGACTAACAAGATTTACACAAAGGGATGCAAGCTTCCCTTTTTGGACAACGTTAGAAGATGTGTAGTCTGTTAATTCTTTATAAAAGTAATTTTTATGTCTGAAATCAGCCAGTTGATGCGAAACATTCACTGTTCCAGTTCGTCTACACTTGAGGTCTCACTGCTTCCCAAGGTCTCTGTGCTGGCTAGTTGTATAATATATCTGATTTTTGTTAAAGTCTTTTTAATAATGTAGATGGAAAGGCTCACAGCCGGAATGTTCAGTATTTTCATCGTTTGTCGCGCGTACAGCTCTCATATGATCCTGATTAGTTGGAATGGCAACATCCAAAATACCGATAAATGATGTAAAGTAGACAAGATCTTTTACCAAACGAAAACAAAAAGGGAAAGCAATGACTGAAAGAACATTTCAAAATGCTCAGGGTCTATTTTCGTTTTCGTATTTTCTTTTTCTGTATAAACTGACATGATTTTTTTCTTTAAAAAAAAAAAAGGGGGGGGGGGGGGGGGGCGGAGGATTTCGTTAGGAAAAAATTTTTGAAACTTTTAGATCTAAAGGAATCCAAACGTACATTTAGTTGTTGTTTTTTTCCAGCGGAGTGGAGGAAGAAATAACCAGAAGAAAAACAAGAGCAGTGGCAGGTGAATAGGTAAACATTGACAAACATGAAAAGACACTTGTCGTTTTCAAAGTCGACTGGTCAGTTAAAGGAAAAGAAAAAAGACTGAATATAAGAGAAAGACAGAAAGAAAAGGAAAGGAGAATGACAGGAGTAAAAGAAGAGACCAGAGGGGAAATATCTTTCACCAGAGAAAAAAAACCAGAAACCCAGCAATATATACCCGCTTCCAACTTTCCACTTTGGCTGTACAGTGCTTTAGGGAGTTGTGGACTGTCTCCCCATCGCTTCACACCAGGGAGATTATCTCCGGGAGAATCTCATCCAGCTGAAAAGTAGTCGTCTGCCACTTCCCAGCACTCTCTTGATGCCGCCATTTCCGGAACGTTATTTCCGGTGTCTCCTCACGGGCTGGACAGTTATCGGCCCTGAGAGGGTTTCTGACGACGCGGCTTTTCCGATTGGCAGGCAGAGTTTCCAGGAATGGAGCAGTGTAGGCCACTGGTGGCCGTGAGGGGTGCATCTGCCTCTGGTCACTGACTGTGAGGGGTGCATCTGCCTCTGGTCACTGGCCGTGAGGGGTGCATCTGCCTCTGGTCACTGACTGTGAGGGGTGCATCTGCCTCTGGTCACTGGCCGTGAGGGTGCATCTGCCTCTGGTCACTGACTGTGAGGGGTGCATCTGCCTCTGGTCACTGACTGTGAGGGGTGCATCTGCCTCTGGTCACTGGCCGTGAGGGGTGCATTTGCCTCTGGTCACTGACTGTGAGGGGTGCATCTGCCTCTGGTCACTGGCCGTGAGGGGTGCATCTGCCTCTGGTCACTGACTGTGAGGGGTGCATCTGCCTCTGGTCACTGACTGTCAGGGCGAGTCTGCCACTTCCCCGAGTTTAATATGCAGGATTTGTATTGCCTGGAATAAAAAGCCAGCTGCTTGCCAGCTTATCATGAACTTACGCAGAATATGTTGCTGATCTTAGTCCCAGGAACTTGAGAGAGTAGGCCTATATCTAGGAGTTGAAGGTGGGCCCACAGGGGGTCTGATATTGATGAACTCTCTGTGGACTTCCGACCCTAGGAATGCGATATAATGAATCTCGGTATAGCAGAAGTGAAGAGACTGGAGTGAGTGGTATGGGAACAGCAGGGCAGAGACGTCACAGAAGATGAAGCAGCAAAAGAAAAAACCCAACGAACGAACGAACCAACCAAACAACAACAAAAAAAACCCAGAAAAAGAAGACTCTTAGTCCTACTGATTGCAGGAATCTCGATAGAAGACATTAAACTGTGACCTGGTGTTTGTTTGCCGTAGATTTTGTAAAGATGGGTCTGCAAATCCAGTTGTCAGGAATCTGGCTATAGATAGGTTACCTTTACGGTGGTGGTAATACAATATTGTTCTTGTGGCACAAGAAGGGGTTTGTTGTGTCTCCCAGATTCCTTAAACAGGTGTATTCTGGCACTGTGAAAGCAGAGTCGAGTCTAGTGAAATCGAAGGATTGCACGTTTACTTCTATCCTAAAGAGAAAATGAGTACACACACACACACACACACACACACACACACACACACACACACACACACACACACACACACACACACACACACACACACAGAGTCACACAACACACACACACACAAACACACACACACAATAATACTCACACACACAAATACACACACACACAAACACACACACAAACACACACAAGTACACACACACAAGTACACACACACACACACACACACACACACACACACACACACACACACACACACACACACACACACACACACACACACACACAATCAACCCAACTCCTGCACTCTCTCCAAAGCACGAACTCTTTAAACTAGCAGTGAATCAAAACACAAAAAAAGCCCTTTGATGCAAAATGGAAATGATCTGATTCTGCATCCAATGACTCTTTTCCTCAAATGCAATCACTCATTCATTAGTTTTGTGTCGACATTCCCGCTACAACGCGGGAGCAGACGACACTCAGAATGAAGCCTCATAAGGGAGACCACTCTCCCCCGAAACAATCAGCCAGTAAATGAGATTCTGTCCCCAAAGAGTGGGTGACAGGAGCTTCATCAAGTTTCATCAGGCTGAGGAAAGGCAGAGGGGCCACATAGCCTCGTGTCCCGGGGGGGAGCACATTTAAGGGGGGGGGGGGGGGGGGATCAAAGGGAAATGTGACATCGGTTGTCGGCTGTAACACTGCAGTTGTGTTGTGTTGTGTTGTGTTGTGTTGTGTTGTGTTGTGTTGTGTTTGTGTTGTGTTGTGTTGTGTTGTGTTGTGTTGTGTTGTGTTGTGTTGTGTTGTGTTGTGTTGTGTTGTGTTGTGTTGTGTTGTGTTGTGTTGTGTTGTGTTGTGTGTGTGTGTGTTGTGTGGTGTGTGTGTGTGTGTGTGTGTGTGTGGTGTGTTTGTGTTGTGTGTGTGTGTGTGTGTGTGTAGAGAGAGAGAGAGAGAGAGAGAGAGAGAAGAGAGAGAGAGAGAGAGAGAGAGAGAGAGAGAGAGAGAGAGAGAGAGAGAGAGAGAGAGAGAGAGAGAGAGAGAGAGAGAGATCAAATGAAATCAAATCAGATTATTCTATTTCGAGGATAACGAATATGCACCCATATGCTTCTTTACATCATGTCCCCGCCCTTAGGGATACATCATGATATGATACTAAATTGATGAATTAATGAGTGAATGAATGAATACTCTTTATTTATTAAGGTTCAAAGATAAGCATTCACATACTACTTTTGCACCCCACGTAAGAAAGAGAGACAAGGCAAGGCAAGGCAAGGCAAGGCAAAGGCAAGGCAAAGTATTTTATTCGAGGATAATAGATAAGCACTCGTGTGCTTTTTTACATCCAGTCCCCGCCCTTTTCAGGGATACATCAAGATGAAAAGATACTAAACAATAAAACTTTACGCAGTACCAAACAACACACAAGAATAAGGACACTACATATGATAGGGTAATAAAAATGCACTCGATCAGAAGACAAAAATCAGAAGTCACAATAAAAAGATTTTGATTATGGAAGAATAGAAAAGTGTTAATAGGTAAAGAGCAAACAAGAGAACAAGATGAAATAAACAACTGAAAACATCAATCCACCACCATCTGTCAAAAGTTATACATGTGATATAAATCATACATTTGGATAAAAAGGGGGAAACATTTTTTAAAACTAATATCCTTATTGGAGGGGGGGGGGAGAGATACTGCCAATAAAAAACATAAGAGAGAGAGAGAGAGAGAGAGAGAGAGAGAGAGAGAGAGAGAGAGAGAGAGAGAGAGAGAGAGAGAGAGAGAGAGAGAGAGAGAGAGAGAGAGAGAGAGAGAGAGAGAGAGAGAGAGAGAGAGAGAGAGAGAGAGACAGGCAAGGCAAGGCAAGGCAAGGCAAGGCAAAGTATTTTATTCGAGGATAATAGATAAGCACTCGTGTGCTTTTTTACATCCAGTCCCCGCCCTTTTCAGGGATACATCAAGATGAAAAGATACTAAACAATAAAATTTTACGCAATACCAAGCAACACACAAGAATAAGGACACTAAATATGATAAGGTAATAAAAATGCACTCGATCAGAAGACAAAATCAGAAGTCACAATAAAAGGATTTTGATTATGGAAGAATATAAAAGTGTTAATAGGTAAAGAGCAAACAAGAGAACAAGATGAAATAAACAACTGGAAACATCAATCCACCACCATCTGTCAAAAGTTATACATGTGATATAAATCATACATTTGGATAAACGGGGGGAAAATTTTTTTAACTAATATTGGAGGGGGGGGGAGAGATACTGCCAATAAAAATATAAATAAAATCAACAATTATGATCTAAATACCAAAAGTAAGGAACCATACCAAGCATCAAACAACAGGCAAGAACTAACACAGAGATACAATATTAAGGCAATGTTATAAAAGTCACTGATTCAGAAACGAAAACGAGAAGTAAGAATCAATGATGATTCTGAGTTGAATAAAAAAAGCAAGAAAAACAACGAACAAACAAAAACAAAACAAACAAAGAAAGGGCGCAATAATTAAAGAGTAAACATGAGAACATGATGAGGTTAAATGACTAGAAACATCAATCCACCACCATCTATCATCAAAATAAGTCCCATAAAACATAAGATTTTGATAAAAGAGGGGAAAGAACAACAACAACAGGTAAGGAATACGACAGAGATACAATATTAAGGTAATGTTATAAAAAGGCATTCATTCAGAAATAAAATATGAAGTAAGAATCAATGATAATTTTGATTTGAATAATAAAAACAAAAACAAAACAAAACAAAAAAATAAACAAAGCAAAAACAAAGCAAAACAAAAAAAAATTATAAAAAAAAACAAAAAACAAAAAAGGCGCAATAATTAAAGAGCAACATGAAAATATGATGAGGTTAAATGACTGAAAACATCAAACCACCACCATCTAACATCAAAATAGTCCCATAAAACATGTATTGATAAAAGGGGGAAAAAAACAACAACAACAAAAAAACCCAACTCCACACACACACACACACACACACACACACACACACACACACACACACACACACACACACACACATACACACACACACACACACACACACACACACACACACACACACACACACACACACACACACACACAAAAGGGCGCAATAATTAAAGAGCAAACATGAGAATATGATGAAGCTAAATGATTGAACATCAATCCACCACCATCTAGCATCAAATAGTCTCATAAAACATAAGTTTAGATAAAAGGGGGAGAGCGAACAACAACAACAACAAAAACTCAACTCACACACACACACACACACACACACACACACACACACACACACACACACACACACACACACACACACGCAAACACGCAAACACGCAAACACACACACACACACACACACACACACACACACACACACACACACACACACACACACACACACAGAGACAGACAGACAGACAGACAGACAGACAGACAGAGACAGAGAGAGTAAAACGAACAGTAGACTTTCTTTGATACTATTGATCTAAGGGTCACCTCCTCATCAACAAATTGCAGGAATATAATCCTCCAAGAAATGGAAAGCAAAAGAGATGACAGTATCAATAATTGAAATGGTCACCAAGCACTCCTGATCATATCACAGTTCACATGCTATACAGCCTGTTCAGTTATAAGATCTGAAAAATATGCTAAACTATACTCTAGCATTTTTTTTCTCTCTGTAGACATCAAAACGAGCTGGAGATGAAACGAGCTCAAGGGAAGAATTGGATGCACTCCAGTGGCAGTCATCATGGTATGATTGGTGCATGCGTAACTCACATTTCCCGACCAGTAGGCTACACCAAGAGTTAGGGTCCTTTAGGTCTCTTGACTTCATGATATAAAGGGAGTGAATTGAAGCCAGTCAATAACCCTTGAAAGATAAGGCTTAAAATCCTCAAGGACACCTTGAGATGGTATTATTATCACGTTCATTTCGTCCAGAGGGGAAAAAGGTGTCATTATTGTATTTTTTTTGACGTTCTGAGATCTTTGTCACCTGTTTTTTTATTTTGCTTTGCATTCACTATTTTGCTTGTGTGTGGAGTTGGTGTCAAGGTCAAGGCTACTAATGGCAAGCTCTCAGAGAGAGAGAGAGAGAGAGAGAGAGAGAGAGAGAGAGGAGATGTTAGAGGTAGGTTGTCATAAACTTATCTGGTGATGATTTCGCTTCCAGTTCGTTTTAGCTTGAGCAACTATGAAGGTACTTAAGCCCTATCACTGGCTAGAAAACAACTGCAACCCCCCCCCCCTCCCCTACGAGCTAGCCACGAGCCCAGATCCCAAGACCTAAGCAACCTACTCACAAAAGACCACCTGTCTCCTAAAATTCCGCCAACATCAACAACAAACTTTTCAAAGCAACTCAGTTCTCTCAAACCTAAATAAACAACTATCCCGACAATAATATGACACATTAGCGTGAACAACTCAATCCTTCAGGCTTTGCAGGTAGATGCCAGCCTATCATGTGAATTTTCATTCCCAGGTTACGAAAATGCTTACAAAAAAGATCATGTACCATATATTGCAAACTTGTTAAACAGAATGCAGTATAACGCTGTAAAAATAACTATCAAGCGGGTATCCAAGAATTTATCATTTCACTGTGCTTGGTTGTCAAAGGAGGAGGAAGTGTGCTAGAAAATCAAGAAAAAAGAGAAGTAATGGAAATAACAGCAAGAAAATAAAAAGGAAAAGAAAGAAAATGAGAAACAGAATAGAGAACATTTCCGGCTAAGAACTTTTAGAATCGGGTATAACTGTTTATGATATTTTATTTTTCTTTGCCTAATGCATTCAGTGCAGTTTTTCACAAGAAATTATATATATATATATATATATATATACATATATATATATATATATATGTCTCTCTCTCTATATATCTGTGTGTGTGAGTGTGTGTGTATGTGTGCCCACACACGCGCGCGCGTGCGCGCGTGCGCGCGCGTATGATATACATATATAAACTCTACGTAAGATAGAAGAGACAAATTTACTCATGAATACTTTCGAATTCAGTGTCTGGTGTCTACGTTCTGGCGCTAGTATATTTTATTATCACACACCTCAGGGAAACAGATACCGGAGAAAGATGAAGTGCAGGGGTAAAGAATAGAGTCAGACAGTGCAGACAGTGCAGCCTGAGGCAGCCAGCCTGATGAACAGATAGGGCTGCAGAAGGTAACAGACATGCTATCCTATGTGAATACACAATCAGTGGAAGCCAGGAAAACCATACCCACCTCTGTATGCTTATAAGCGCTAGGGTGCATATGTGTACGTGTGTGTGCACACGCATGCACACACTCATGCACATGTATGCATACACTCATATTATATGCATGCATGTAAACTCATACGCACGTGCGTACACATATATACACACACATGCACACACACACACACGCGCACACACACAT
>CM060329.1:45494305-45511805 GCA_030674155.1 Stramonita haemastoma
TTCTGTCTGTCTGTCTCTGTCTTTCCGTCTGTCTGTCTGTCTTTCTCTGTCATTCGCTCTCTCTCTTTATCTATTTAAAAAAAAATTGTCAGTCTGTTTATCCATTTGTTTCTCTAACTCATTTTCTTAATTATTTAATTATTTCTTGCCTCTGGCATTTTCTTTTATTTAAAAAAAAAAATCACAAAATGCTGATCAGTCTATGTTTGTGTCTAGATCTCTCTTTCTGTATCTTTCACTCTCTCTGTCTACGTCTGTCCGTTTCATGCTACCCACCCCCCTCTCTCTCTCTCTCTCTCCTCTCTCTCTCTCTCTCTCTCTCTCTCTCTCCTCTCTCTCTCTCTCTCTCTCTCCTCTCTCTCTCTCTCTCTCTCTCCTCTTTCCCTCTCTCCCTCCCTCCCTCCCTGTGCGTACCTCTCCCTCTCATCTCATTTAATCTCATCTCATCTCATCCTATCTCACTGATGAAAGCATTTCCATAACTGCATGGATAGGGAAAACACGATCTGAGAATTGGTATATGTTGGCCTCTGGCCAGCACCCCCTTACAAAGCCATTATTCATGGTATACTGTGACAAGAGAGAGAGAGAGAGAGAGAGAGAGAGAGAGAGAGAAGAGAGAGAGAGAGAGAGAGAGGGAGAGAGAGAGAGAGAGAGAGAGAGAGAGAGAGAGAGAGAGAGAGAGAGAGAGAGAATGTGTATACAGAGAGAGAGACGTATAGATATAGAAAGGGAGATGTAGAAACAAACGTGGACAGATTAGCATTTGGTGATAATGTATTTCTTTGGTTGAAATTATCGCATGCACATGGGGACTAGATGTAAATAAAATAAAAGAAAAGCACACGAGTGCTTGTACCATTATCCTCGAAATAAGAGTAAAGAAAAATAAACACATCCCCCCACTCTTTCCATCACAACTTTCTCAGGCACGGACTTTTCATATAATGATTATGGATGACCCCAGGAGACCAATATCAAACTTATTTTTTCTCTCTGTCCTTTCTTCTTCACCCTCCCCTCCCCTCCTCCTATCCTCCACATGCATCCTTAAGTTGACCTCCTTTCTCCCCACCCCCCACTTCTCCACCACCCATTCCGCATTCTTCTTCTACTTTCCAGACCTTACTTTCCTGTTACCGGGCGGGTGTCCTTCCGGCAGTACCTAACGTGTACTTATGGCACTGAAGAGTGGAATCACCCAAGTGGGAATACCAGTATCGATTTCTTTAGTCTTCCTCTCTCCCCCTGTTTTCATATCAGACTGTTGCTTCTGCTTCGCTGCTTGTTTTGTTCACGTGTGTGCTTTGTCTTTCATTTTTCTGGGGTACCTTTCTTAGTGAGTTGGATGAGATGTGAGATTTTTCTGTCTCGTTCTCTGTCTTGGTCTTTCTCTCCTCTCCCCTCCTTCTTATTTCTCTCTTTCTCTAACTACTATGGGGGTTTTGTTTTTGTCTCTCTGTTTCTCTGTCTGTCTGCCTTTCTGTCTCCAATTTCTCTTTCCTTCTTCATTTTTCTTTTTGTTATTTTTACAGAAATATCACCCAGAGTTTAAAATTATTTACTATACTTTTAAATGATAAGTGTGTCTTGTTTTTAAAAATATGGTGTTGAAAAACTCAAACTACCAAGATCTTGTCACAGTGTCCGCATTTTCAATTTTTGTTAATAAAGGGCAAGATTGCTTTTTTTTTTTTTTAGCTGTTTATGTAAGGGAAAATAAGTAACAGATATATGACATTGTGAAAGTAATTGTGGGTTGACATATTAAGTTAGAATAAACAATTAGAGAACTTCCCTCAGATCAGAAATAAATATATTGGTCAGTACATCAGTATTCTTTGTTTTTTTTAATCATTGAATTATTTTCTAATGAACTATTCGTAATAACTGAAAGTATAATGTGTTTTACTTTCTTATCTTTATCTATTCATTCATTCATTCATTCATTCATTCATTCATTCATTCATTCATTCATTCATTCATTCATTCATTCAATTTACGTTTTAAAATATTGCTATGTTCAACAAACCAAAAGCAATTAAAACATTCTAATTTGAACGCTCTCCCCTCTCTCTATATCTCTGTCTGTCTCTATCAGTCTGTCAGTCTGTAAGTCTGTCAGTCTGTCTGTCTATCTCTCTGTCTCTCTCCACTCTCATCTCATCTCCTCATCTCTCATCTCCTTTCTATAGTTGCTGCTCTCCTTCCTCTCCTGTTACATCTTAGAGCCATCCCCATTGGTGTCGTATTTCTGATAACATCCCCTTAAATTTGATCCTTCCAGCCACACAATGTAGCCAACGTATCCTGCAGAGTGTGGTGAAACCTAACAGAGCTTCTGATGCCAGTGCTTCCAGGATAGCATCTCATTTGATGGCTGATCGTATTAGGGGTAGTGGTTCCCCTCATCCGGCTTTGTTCTCAGTATCGTCTGTTCTTGTAGCGATAATGATTAGGTCACGACGAATAACGAATTTTGTCAGTACACATCAAATGTCTCATTCTGAATGTAAATGAACCTTTAATTATTCAGGGCTGGTAGTTTTGTTATATGAGCTTGTACGACGAGTGGGAGATGATTATGATGATGGGTTTCGATTATATGTGGATTTCAGTGAGTGTGTTTCGTGGTGTGTTTGTGTGTGTTTGTGTGTGTGTGTGTGTGTGTGTGTGTGTGTGTGTGTGTGTGTGTGTGTGTGTGTGTGTGGTGTGTGTGTGGTGTGTTGTGGTGTGTGTGTGTGTGTGTGTGTGTGTGTTAGAGAGAGAGAGAGAGATAGAGGAGAGAGAGAGAGAGAGAGAGAGAGAGAGAGAGAGAGAGATAGAGATAGAGATAGAGAGGAGAGAGAGAGGAGAGAGAGAGAGAGAGAGAGAGAGAGAGAGAAGAGAGAGAGAGAGCCCGTAGTTGTACGTTGTCACTACCTCTTCTAACATCAATTCATACCTATATACTATTGCACCATCATGACATCAATTTCAATCAGGATTGCGCCACTTACATGCATGACGTCACTTCTGTTTTCTACTTCTGGTATGACATCCTTTCTGGGGTCCTTTAGATGTCCCTAGGTCCTTGCTAAAGAGCCACTTCCGCTGAAGGATGCCCCTCCCCCCAAAAAAAGAAAAAAAGAAAAAAAAGAAAAAGAGAAAACACACTCTTCTCCTTTATACTATCTTACACCTTCATTTAGTTATTTTATTCATCTTCATCTCTATAATTATGCTATGCTTGCTAACAGAAAATCTATTTTTTAATGAAAATTACAAATAGAAGAGAGAAACTGAGACATTTAGAGAGAAAATCCCTCACAGGCAATGAGAGTAAATTTTCACTGATTTTTTCATCAACATATTCGTTACTATACTACATAACATTATGTTGAATCTGTTTTGATTAATTTGTATTCCATTGTACTGTACATCATCACAGATTGTAGTATCATACTTTCACTTTCAAAGCAAAGTTATCAGTGCTAAACGCAGGGAACTCTTTTGAGAATGAATGTTTTGCCATAGCACAGTGCCACTTACTTTCAAGAGGTTTTTGTCCACACCCATGTATAAATCCTCCATATTCTAGATCCATCATCAATCTATCTATCATGAATTTATCCAAACATCTGCACTTTCTTCAACCAAGGCTGAGAAGACCTAAGGTGACATACTCTCTCTCTCCCCTTTACATTATTACCATTCTCTGAGTTAGAGAGGTGCCAAAGAATCAGCCTCCATCCCAAGCTAAGCTGCCAATAATGGCACTGTGCCATCTCTGATACTGTCCAGACATTGGCTGACCCCTTCTGCCTCCACCTTCATTTGTTTGGGGGGGGGGGGGGGTCAAAGGGTAAGGAGGTTATCATACTGTGGGAATCTTTGGGACATAGTCTTTCTGCTTCGCTTTTTCTGTTGTAGAAAAGCTGTCAAGCAATGCTGATCTGATGACACTGTTCCTTTGATCTCTGTGTCTCTGTCTGACTGTCTGTCTCTGACAGAGGGGGGAGGGAGGAGGGGGGAGGAGGGAGGGAGGAGTGGAGGAAGATAGACAGAGAGGAAAGAGAGAGAGAGAGAGAGAGAGAGAGAGAGAGAGGAGAGAGAGAGAGAGAGAGAGATGAGAGAGACGAGAGAGAGAGGGAGAGAGAGGACGAGAGAGGAGAAGAGAGGAGTCAGACAGACAGACAGAGAATCAGAAACAGACACAGACAAAGAGTACTAATAACTTTCTGCAATAAATATTGTTTATGTTTATTGTTTTTGAATACAGCATGTAACCAATACACAAATTTCTCAGTTTACTGAGAAACTAAAACATTAGCAATGACACCTTTTTAGTCTCTCTGCCCTATGTCACCCCTATTCCCCACCCGTCCCTCCCTCACACCTTACCCTTGACCCCTTATCTATCTTGCCATCCCCCCTCCCCCCAACCTTCCCTTCCTCCTCCTCCTCCTCCTGTTACTGTCCAGACTGTCCAGTCCTGGCAGCTGGCCGCTTTCTTTCCGGCAGTACCTGACGCGTATTGCTGGCACTGAAGAGTGGAATCAGCCAAGTGGGAATACCAGTATCGATTTCTTCAGTCCTATCCCGGCTTCGCCCTGTTCTCATATCGCCCCTGTTATTTCTGCCTCGCTGCCGGTTTTGTTCCTGGTGATGGGTCTCTTCCGTTTTAGGTACTGTTCTTAGCGAGTAAGTAAAGAGGCGAGCTTTTTACTCTCTCTGTCTCTCTCTGTCTGTGTCTCTGTCTGTCTGTTATGTATGTCTGTCCTCTCTCTCTCCTCTTTCACTCCCCTCTCTCTCCCCCCCCTCTCTCTCCCCCCCCCTCTCTCTACACACACACACACCTCACAACACACATATTATATCTATCATACTATGATAAAATCATTTCCAAACGATAGCTATATATCATACACTATTACACTACTGTTTGGCTTTTGAAGGTGCATTACCTTGGTCAGTTTTCCTCCTTTAGGCTACAGCCAGTCTTGTGACAAAGGACTTTGTTATCAAACTGACGTAAGATGTGCGGAAAGACGCCATGTAGAGGGTGGGCAAAACAGTTAAAAGTTAAAGGTAAAGAATAAAGGTGTCCCATTACCTATGTGGTCGTAGGGGAGTGAGGCATTAGAGACCTCAGCTTCTCTAAGGGCCAGCATATTGAGGGCGGCGCCCATCTCCTCTCCCTCGCTGTTTTACCTTCCCTGACCCTAAAGAGGGCAGGTACCCATTTACAGCTAGCTGGGTGAACTGGGGGACTGTACTGAAGCTAAGGCGTGCAGACAGTCACCCATCCCCTAGGTAATCACGCTCGATGCTGCTTAACCTTAGCTTGGGAAAGCGAGTGCTTTGACCACTGAACTAGATCTATCCCTTCCCCCCAAAAAAATTGTACACGCAAAATCTTACAATTGATGAATTTCCGAGCTTTAGCCTAGGAACAAAAAAAAGAAAAAAAAGAAAAAAAAAGAAAAAGAAAAAAAAAAAGAAAAAAAGAAAAAAGAACAGAAAAAGAAAAAAATAATAAAAGAAAGAAAAGGAAAACATAAATGAACTGAACACAATCCAGTCCAATCCAATCCAATCCATATCCAATCCAATACGCATGAGGTGAAGATCAAACTTTGGCTGACAAGCAGACAAAACACCTCATTATGTACACCGCCGTCCTCACAGTAGTTGGTCACTTTTTATCCATCAATTATTAATCGTGTCATTAACACGTTCCTTCTCTCTCTCTCTCTGTGTCTGTGTCTGTCTCTCTCTCTCTCCTCTCTCTCTCTCTCTTCTC
The DNA here is from genome assembly GCA_030674155.1 of Stramonita haemastoma. Taxonomy (NCBI): domain Eukaryota; kingdom Metazoa; phylum Mollusca; class Gastropoda; order Neogastropoda; family Muricidae; genus Stramonita; species Stramonita haemastoma. The sequence continues at coordinate 45,500,091 of CM060329.1, forward strand.
TCTCTCCTCTCTCTTCTCTCTCTCTCTCTCTCTCTCTCTCTCTCTCTCTCTCTCTCTCTCTCTCTCTTTGCGTGGCGTGATAAAGCCAGCTAAGCACTTTGCAGATTAACAATCACCATTAGTTTAGAGAATTGACTGCCATCAAACAATACTGTCAGTCATTATTAAGTCACTGCTTCTCTCTGTCACTCTCTCTCTCTCTGTGTCTCTGTCTCTGTCTCTGTATCTCTCTCTCTCTGGTTTTTTGGTTTTTGATTTTTTTGGTTTTTGTTTCAATAGTCCCTAATCAGGGCAAGGGCCGGATGAAAAAAGTTTGTTAATGCTTATGTCACCTTTGAAAAATAAATATAATTGATTGATTGATTGTTTGATTGATTCATTCATTTATTCATTCATTAATGCATGCTTCACCCCCCCCCTCTCTCTCTACCTCTCTCTCCCTTCCCTTTTCTCTCTCCTTTCCCCCCTCTCTCGCCCCCTTCTCCCCCCTCTCTCTCCCCTCCTCCTTCTTTACGAGTCTTCCACTCTCCCTACTTCCATGTAAAAATTTGACAGCCATCCATCGGTGTCATATTACCGTTAATACCACCCTTAAATCTGGTCCCCCGGGGATAGAAAATTCCGCGGCACATCTGCCAAAATGGGATGAAACCATGAAGCTCCTGTCTCTTGACTCTTAAGGGACTGAATCTCATTTAGCGGGGGATTGTTTTACGGACAGTGTTCTCCACTGTTAGCTGCTTTCTTTCGAGTACCATCTGCTTCTCTAGTGGAACTGGTTACATCCATAAAAAATAACGATGTTGTCATTGCATGTTAAATATGTTGCTCTGGGTTCGGAATGAGTCTCTTTAGTAGCCTCTACTGGTAGCTTTGTTTCATGTTAGTTTGGACAAAGAGTGGAGGAAGCTGGTTGAAAAATGGTCAGTGGTGCCACAACGGGTGGGCCAGTGTATGGGATATCAGCGATGGTGTAAACAGGTGGGAGAGGACGGTTGTACGATAATTTGATTAAATATGGCTTCGTGTGTGTATGTGTGTGTGTGTGTGTGGGGGGGGGGGTGTGTGCGTGCGTGCGTGTGTGTGTGTGTGTGTGTGTGTGCGTGCGTGCGTGAGTGTGTAAGTGCGTGTGTTGTGTGTGTGTGTGTGTGTGTGTGTGTGTAAGTGCGTGTGTGTGTGTGTGTGTGTGTGTGTGTGTGTGTGTGTGTGTGTGTGTGTGTGTGTGTGTATGTGTGTATGTGTGTATGTGTGTGTATGTATGTATGTATGTATGTATGTATGTATGTATGTATGTATGTATGTATGTATGTATGTATGTATGTATGTATGTATGTATGTGTGTGTGTGTGTGTGTGTGTGTGTGTGTGTGTGTGTGTGTGTGTGTGTATGTATGTATGTATGTATGTATGTATGTATGTATGTATGTATGTATGTATGTATGTATGTATGTATGTATGTATGTATGTATGTATGTATGTATGTATGTATGTATGTATGTATGTATGTGTGTGTGTATGTATGTATGTATGTATGTATGTATGTATGTATGTATGTATGTATGTATGTATGTATGTATGTATGTATGTATGTATGTATGTATGTATGTATGTATGTTTTGTGTGTGTGTGATGTGTGTATGTATGTATGTATGTATGTATGTATTAGTATGTATGTATGTATGTATGTATGTATGTATGTATGTATGTATGTATGTATGTATATATATATATGTGTGTGTGTGTGTGTGTGTGTGTAGGCGCGTGTGCATAAGGGTCAAAGCATACTGCATTACAGTAAAGCTAAAGAGGAAACAAAGCGTTATATGTAATTACTATATACACAGCCGAAAAAAGGAATCATGTTTCATCTTCTTCCTCGTCTTCGTTGAACACTCACACAGCAACTATTGTTGTCTGTCATATGAGCAAAAGTGCGTTGCGCTGCCATTAAGCATCTGGTAAGTCAGACCCTGCGCATCCGACTTCGGCATGGAAAAGAATGGATATCGTTTAAGTCTCTCTGAAAAAAAAGGCAGGAGAATGGACCAAGGAGGCAGAAATAGAGAACATGGGGGGTAACAGGGGGTTTCACCTGAAGACAACACCAAGTGGCAGACAAAACACTTGTCTTGAGGAAAACACCATCTAAGATGCCAAAGGTACCACATTCTTCACATCTCGCTCAAATTTGACATTTTCTTCTAATTCTATTTTGCCCAAGAGACAGTTCGGCGGTCATATTATTTTTGGCTGAGATATAAAAAAGCAAAAAAGGGCTTCTAGTACACTTAATAATTCAAGTCAACAAGGGAAAAGTCTTTGGCAAAAGTTCCATCTAACACACACACACACATACACGCGCGCGCGCACACATACACACACACATGATGAAAGAGAAAAAAAAAGGAAATTATCATATTGTTATGGGATTCTCTTCCTGGGTACAGTGGTTTGGCTTTTACTGAGAGAAATATGGCGTGGATATCATACACTTTACTACAATACAAAAACATAGCAACACTACACTGCACATTGTCAAACAAAAAAAGGAAAAGATTTCTGTGACTGATCAAACGGGCCCACGGTAGACAACACAACAGTATCACCAACCACAGACAGGGGCATTGACCAGAAGACTTAGGGAAACCATAAGAAAATAAGGAATAATATATCACTGCTGAAAACCAAACAGTCACCAGTATTCAGATTGATCCAAGAAAGTTTATCAAGCACTGAAAAGATCAACAACACTTTAGATCACTCTGAGCTGACAGGAGATGATTCCACTTTCTCGAAACTGGTAAAGAACAGTAACCTAATACTTAGGACCCAGCAGTAAAAAGTAGGAAAGCCATCCTCTCTCAAAGCTACTGCAGAACAGCAGCAGCAGATGCATCCCTCACACACCCTACGCCCCGTTCCCGGAAACTCCGTCCAGCAATCGGAAAAGCTGTGTCGTCAGAAATCCTCCCAAGGCCGATAACTTTCCCAGACGGTGATGAGACGCCGGAAATAACGTTCCGGAAATGGCGGCATCAAGAGAGTGCTGGGAAGTGGCAGACGACTACTTTTCAGCTGGATGAGATTTCTCTCGGAGATAATCTCACTGGTGGGAAGCGATTGGAAGAAAGTCGATGGCTCCCTAAAGCACTGTACAGCCAAAGTGTAAAGTTGCAAGGAAGGAATAAGTTACAGGAGTCCCCCCTCCCCCCTCCCCCACTCCCTCCCCCACCGCCTTAAACTCTGAAGACTGCTTTTTCGGCCTGGTATCATTTTCATTTTTAAGGTGTTTTTCAGTACTGAAAAAACGATGTGATTTATTTGTCTTTCCTCTATCTGAAGACAAGGATGATTTGTAATGCATAAACTTACTGAGCCTAATCCTGGCTGATGTGCTTAATTCATTTTTGCAAAAAATGCTATTTCAGTTGCAAAATGTTTTTAGAATAAGAGGAAGAAGTTTTCATGTATGTGTGACCCAAATTCCATAGTAGGTATTAAAAAGTAATATCATACACACAACCAAAAACACGAGGAACATATATACATATATGAAATAGAAAATAGAAGTGGAGGAAAAAAGTAGAGGCATAGCTGCCACATCCAGACTATTTGGTTATTCCTATTTATTCTTTGTTTCTACAATAAACAAACGTTCATGCAACCCCCCCCCCCCCAACAACAACAAATGCAAACGATTGCGCTACAGTAACGAAGGCTCTATGACAAGAGATGGTTGCACATGAAACACCACAACTTGGCCAGTGCTGGTTGCCTGCTTCAATCATCCCAGGAACTGACATGGGTCACAGCGCTGACCTGCCATCAGAGTCAAACAAACAAGCCGTTGGAGATCATTGGCATCATCCTCTTCTTTCCTAATCAAACAAATGGCTATTCTGTGGAGGACACATTTTTTGAAAGCAAAGCTTGGAGGCGGTTGCAAACACGCCATGTTGACATGGTAACTGCCTTCATTGGCACGCACAGTCTGTTCCTAAATTTCGCACTCTAAAGATCATAGGATAAAGTTTCGTATGATTTGTGCCTTACAATTGTTATTGGAAAAATCATGAGGATAATGTATCATTCAGACAAACTGGCTGGAAGACTAGCGAAACAGACAGATGGAAAGCAAGTGGAACTACTCACAGATTAATAATTCCATCTACATTAATTTTAGTGTAATGTCAAGTTTTTTCCCCTGTTAAACAAGTGGGACCAATAACAAACAGGTTGATTCAATTTGCATATAGATCTAGTATCTTATTTGCGTTTTTCTCAAACAAGTAGGATTACTCACATATTGATTCAATCTGGATGTACTCATCAACGTTTTTGCTTAAACAGGTTGGACCACTCACAACTTGATTCAGTTTGCATGTAGATCTAGAATCTTATTATCATTTTTCTTAAACAAGTATGACTACTCACATATCAATACAATTTGCATTTAGTATCATATCTACTTTTTTTCTAAAACAAACGAAACTACGAACAAATTGACTCAGTCTTCATTTAGTATCATATCAACGGTTTCCTTAAACAGGTTGGGGCCAATCACAGATTGATTTAATTTGCATCCAGCATCCTATTAATACTTTCTCCTCTTGCTTCACTCCTCTGAATCCAATATGAGGAGGAGACGTGGCCAGCTGTGTCTGTGACAAAGTGATGGTAACTACCTATCTGGGACAATCTACATAGGCTATGTGACCTCCAGATTTTCTGTCTGGCTTTTTCTTATTGTGTAATATCATATACTGCTTCTTTCCCTGCCTTTCTGTGTGTTTTTGTCTGTCTGTCTGTCTGTCTGTTTATGTCTCTCTCCCTTTCTCTTTCCTCTCTATGTCTGTCTGTCTCTGTCTCTGTCTGTCTCTGTCTGTCTATCTGTCTCTCCCTCCCTTTCTCTCTCTCTCTCTCTCTCTCTCTCTCTCTCTCTCTCTCTCTCTCTCTCTCTCTCTCTCTCTCTCTCTCTCTCTCTCTCTCTCTCTCTCTCCACGCTCTCTCTTACTCCTGCCCCCTTTTCCCTCTTTCCCTTCATCCCTCTCTCATCTCTTACCTCCCTTTCTCCTCCATCTCTATCTTCCTTACACCTTTCCCTGTCTCTCACTTGGAGATTGGAGGGGGGAGGGGAGGGGGAGGTGGAATCCCACCTACAGATATGTGCCCACATCGGTCAGTGTGTGCGTGAGTGCTTGCATGCGTGTGTGTGGTGCACTGTGTGTGTGCGCGAGCGAGCATGCGTACATGTATGTGTGGATATGTGTACGCCGGGACACGGGTGTGTGTGTTTGTGTGTGTGCATGTATGTGTATGTGTGTGTGTGCGCACACACACATGCGTATGCGTATGTGTATCTGCATGCTTACTCATGCATGCGCCCATTTCCCCCTTTTTAGCCTCTAGGTCTAACACACTCTTCTTCCCAGTCTGCTCAGTACAGGCTTCCTTCCCTTTCCCATCAGCTTCATTAGGTCCCTAACAGGGGGGCGGGGAGGTGTCCCTAAATGGGCGTGAAAAGTCATTGGCTGGCCCTGGGCAGGGATCATACGCTTCACCTCCTCTCACTTCAGGGGGGGGGGAGAGATGGGGGTGGGGTGGGGTGGGGGGGGGGGGGTGAGGAGATAGACTAATGAAGTTCTGACAAGAGAGTTTAGGCTGGTGGACTGTCCCCTTGGAGACTGTATAGTCTAGTGGTTAGAGCCTTGGATTTGCAGCTTGAGGGTCATTTCGTATTGCAGGTTTGAACTGTCGCTGATGTATCTGTTTTGTGAAACTTTCCTCCATGGACTTAACTTTGGTGGTGAGTCTCTTTTTTGTAGAGATTTTGGTTGAAGTTTTAGGGTCAGAGTCACATGGCATCATATACATATGTTAAAACATAATATGTACACATGTTAAAAAACATGCACAAATAACATCGTGTGAAAAAGGTAGATATGTCCCATAATGTAAGCAGTTTGGGGTGTGGGTGTGCATGTGTGTGTGTATGTGTGTGTGTGTGTGTGTGTGTGTGTGTGTGTGTGTGTGTGTGTGTGTGTGAGTGTGTGTGTGTGTGTTTGTGTATGTGTGTGTGTGTGTTTGTGTGTGTGTGTGTGTGTGTGTGTGTGTGTGTGTGTGTGTGTGTGTGTGTGTGTGCTTCAATGGCTTCTTCAAGGAGTTAAACACAGATGTCAGGTAAAGACACTGGGAATAAGGGAGGGGGGAGATTTATTCAGTCAGTTATTCATGTATTTATGTGTTTGTTTATTTCAAGGATAATGACATAAGCAATTATGTGCTTTTTTAACATCTTATCCCCATGTGGATGTGGTTTTCTAAATGTTGTGATCTGTTCCCATTGAGGCAAGTTATCTATATGGGTGCACACATATGCATGTACACAAGCACATACAAATGCACACAACCACACCCACATCCACCCCACCCCCACATACACATATACATGAGAGAATAGGAATGGAACAAGACCAGTGTAGATAACAGGGACAACCCACCAACTTAACCTCTGTTGTCAGAACTTCATCAGTAGTGCCTCCCCCCCATCCATCCCCCCGCCCCCTGAAGTGAGAGGAGGTGAAGCGTGTGATCCCTGCCCCCGGCCAGCTAATGACTTTTCACGCCCATTTAGGGACACCTCCCCTCCCCCTGTTAGGGACCTAATGAAGCTGATGGGGAAGAGAAGGAAGCCTGAGCAGACTGGGAAGAGTGTGTTAGACCAGTATGCGTGTACACGCACACAGACAGAAATACAGACAAACAGACAGACACACACATACACATGCAGACAGAGATAGACACACACAAACACACACACACACACACACACACACATATATATATATATATATATACATATATACAAAGATACATACATATATATATATATACACATGCACATGTGCACACACATGTACATGCACACACACATAGGTACACACACACATGCATGCACATATACACCCCCACACAGAGACACCCACCCACCACAACACCCACCCACCCAGACCCAACCAAACACACACACACACCATGTACCCCCCCCACCATGTATACCCAAACCCACACACCCCCACCCACCCACTCCCCCACACATGCACACTCCCCCCCTCCCCCACACATACACACAGACAAACAGGCAACACACTCATACCCAACACACACATACACACACAAACAAGCATTAGAACGAGCAGAAATAGCTTTGTAAGCAAGGTTGTAAGAGTCTGACATGTAATGACTCTCTTGCCAGCTGCCAGACTTTAGGGCTGCAATTTCCATACATATGTAATCCTGTTTTCCATGGCCTGCCATTTATGGAAATGTCCTGGTCACGGGGAGAGAGAGAGAGAGAGAGAGAGAGAGAGAGAGAGAGAGAGAGAGAGAGAGAGAGAGAGACAGACAGACAGACAGACAGACAGACAGACAGACAGACAGACAGACAGACAGACAGACAGACAGACAGAGAGGGACAGAGAGAGAGACAGAGAGACAGAGAGAGAGGGAGACAAAGACAGAGAGAGAGAGACAGAAAGAGAGAGAAGTTGTTTTGCTAATAAGCTACACAGCCCATTTACCAAACAAGCAATGAACAAACACAAAGGGATGCCATAGCATGGACATGGTAACCACGGCAATGTTTTGGGTTTTGAGAGAGAGAGAGAGAGAGAGAGAGAGAGAGAGAGAGAGAGAGAGAGAGAGGAGAGAGAGAGAGGAGAGAGAGAGAGACAGACAGACAGACAGACAGACAGACAGACAGACAGACAGACAGACAGACAGACAGACAGACAGACACAGAGACACAGACACAGAGACAGACACAGAGACAGGAACAGAGAGAGAGACAGACAGACAGAATCAGAGCGACAGACAGACAGAATGTCAAATACAGCAAATCGATACAGAGACCGAAAGACAAAGATATAGACAGAGACATTAACAGGTGTATAGAGAAAGAGACAAAGGGAAACAGACAGACAGAGAATGCTGTAAACAAAATATAAGCATATCAGCGCTGCATGCAAGCTTTTCCGCAAACAGCTGAAGGGTAAAAACCATCTAGGGAAAGAAAGAAAGGAACACTAAGAAACTGTGTAAGTAAGAAGTAGGAGGAGCGGGAGAAGGGAAGGGGGTAGAGGTGGCAGGGGGGAGGGGGAGTAGGCGGCAGAAAAAAATATTGACAAATATCGAAAGACTAGATCACATCGCGTGATAACCTCCCTGCCCTTTGACCCCGCAAAATGGAGGCGATGGCAAAAGGGGGTCAGCCAATGTCTGGACAGTATCAGAGATGGCACAGTGCCATTATTGGCAGCTTAGCTTGGGTTGGAGGCTGATTCTCTGGCACCTCTCTGACTCAGAGAACGATGCTAATAATGCGAAGGTGAAAGAGAGCGAGAGCGAGAGAGCGAGAGAGCGAGAGCGAGAGCGAGAGAGAGAGAGAGAGAGAGAGAGAGAGAGAGAGAGAGAGAGAGAGAGAGAGAGAGAGAGAGAGAGAGAATGTCACCTTAAGTCTTCTCAGCCCTGGTTAGAGAAAGTGCAGATGTTTAGATGTATCCACGAAGGACTGACGGTGGATGAAAGTATACATGAAGAGTGTTCCTTTGTATTGGTAGACAGACAGACACAGATGAATGGATGACTGGATGAATGGATGGATGCCTCTCTTTTCCTCTCTTACTCCCTTTCTCAAGTTAGGTATCTAACATTTTATTCTCAAGCATATCACCGAGTCAGAAAGCAGCTACCTTCATGGTGGGCAAAAAACGGTGGCAGATGCAAATACCTCACCATTGGTGAAACTCACAGCTGTAGCTGAGGAACTGGAAAAAATCTTATGCATGCACAGCATATACAAAACCCTTCGAAAGCAAATTTCCTCAATGCGAATTTAAAAGCAAACGATTCCCAATAGTCTGATGATGTAAGGGGGATGGGGTGGGATAGGATGGTGGTTAGAGTGTAAGTGACGCGCTCGTGATCTGCTGACACGGGTTTGATTCTTGTTCAAGAGGATTTTTCCTCTGGAGTTAACATCAGATGTGAACGCACGTAGAACATCTTGCGCACACGTTAAACCCGTTCAGCTTTTCAGAAGAGTAGGCCATTGTGTGCTGGTGGGGGAACAGGTGACAAAACTGACAAAACGGCATACACACGGGAACTGGAAGTAAAAAAGCACACACACATACACCACACACACACACACACCACACACACACACACACACACACACACACACACACACACACACACACACACACACACACACACACACATCACCACACACCACCACCACAACACACCACAAACACCACCACACCACACCACAACGCAACACATCACAAGCACACACACAGACACCCCCTGCCCGCCCTCCAAACATACACACACTAAAGCCCAAAACAAAGTTAAAAGATACCCCTAAAAAGCAGAGCAATATGTCTGGCTTCCCAAACTGTGCCAGACGATTGGCAATCAGTGACATCAGCATCATGTCTGTCTCCCCACTGCCCTGGCAATCAGTGACATCAGCATCATGTCTGTCTCCCCACTGCCCTGGCAATCAGTGACATCAGCATCATGTCTGTCTCCCCACTGCCCTGGCAATCAGTGACATCAGCATCATGTCTGTCTCCCCACTGCCCTGGCAATCAGTGACATCAGCATCATGTCTGTCTCCCCACTGCCCTGGCAATCAGTGACATCAGCATCATGTCTGTCTCCCCACTGCCCTGGCAATCAGTGACATCAACATCATGTCTGTCTCCCCACTGCCCTGGCAATCAGTGACATCAGCATCATGTCTGTCTCCCCACTGCCCTGGCAATCAGTGACATCAACATCATGTCTGTCTCCCCACTGCCCTGGCAATCAGTGACATCAGCATCATGTCTGTCTCCCCACTGCCGTCACTCCGCGCGCTTTGCCTCAAAGGCCCCCGGATGTCTTTGACCGGAAGTAACCGGGTTGATGGGATATCGAATGCAGATTGAATTGTTGCCCTTATGAGAGCAGCCAAAATTGGATGAGAGGAAAGTAAACTTGGATGAGTCGAGAAAACACATACACACATAGACACATATACGCACGCACACACAAGCACGCACGTATGCACACACGCAGGCACATATATACACATGCCACTGTTAAGGTAATGGTAAAGACTTTCAAATAGGCAAACCTGATAAAAAGATGTGTGTATGCGCACGCGCATGTGTGCGTTTGTATGCGCGCGCGCACCCACACGCTCATGTATGGGCACGTGTGTGTGTGTGTGTGTGTGTGTGTGTGTGTGTGTGTGGTGTGTGTGTGTGTGTGTGTGTGTGTGTGTGTGTGTATGTGTGTGCGTGTGGGGTGTGTGTGTTTCAGTGTTTATAAATCTCTGACCGGTCCAGTATTTGGACGCGTTTACCTGTGTATATCCCATTACACCTGAATGTATCCCTGCCACTGAATTCATATACGTGTATATGTATGTTTGTGTATACACCCATGATTAAAATAGGCATAATCATGATATGGCTTGTGCATGTATTGAATACTATCAGAAATGGGTTTTACTTATAGTGGAATATCCAAAGCCTTCTGAACTTCAGAAGAATGCTCTACCTCATAGATATCTGTATCTTAGATCGATACTAGTGTCTTGTAATTCATTCTCTTTAAAAACAACATCAAATACTTTGTTAACATTGATCGAATCCTTATCCAGAGTAAAGTTGCATAAAACTGTTAGAAATAGTGACTACAGCTGTATTTTTTTCATAAGTACTGTAAAAAAATGTTTCTACTAATTTCAAATCAGATCGGTTACAGTTAATTTTGTTTCGTGAAGTCTTCCATGGCAAAATAAAGGTCACAGGCTCATCACATTTTGAATTTTGATAGGCCGATGTGTGTGAGCGTGCATGACTGATTTCTTCAATGGAAGATGAGCAAAAGGAAAAAAAAAACCCAACAGCACAGTAAAAGATCGACAGTGGAGACTGAAGGGGGATTAGAGGGCATGCAATGTCAACTGGACAGAATGAGGCAACATTGGCTGCTAGAGGATTCCGGTAACAAAATACTACTCGCAGTGACTTTGGGGGGTGCCTTCTAGCACGCACATGTGTGTGTGTGTGTGTGTGTGTGTGTGTGTGTGTGTGTGTGTGTGTGTGTGTGTGTGTGTGTGTGTGTGTGAGAGAGAGAGAGAGAGAGAGAGAGAGAGAGAGAGAGAGAGAGAGAGAGAGAGAGAGAGAGAGAGAGAGAGAGAGAGAGAGAGAGAGAGAGAGAGAGAGAGAGAGAGAGAGAGAGAGAGAGAGAGAGAGAGAGAGAGAGAGGACAGACAGACAGACAGACAGACAGACAGAAGAGAGAGAGAGAGAGAGAGAGAGAGAGAGAGAGAGAGAGAGAGAGAGAGAGAGAGAGAGAGAGAGAGAGAGAGCAGACAGACAGACAGACAGACAGACAGACAGACAGACAGACAGACAGACAGACAGAGAAAGAGAGAGAGAGAGAGAGAGAGAGAGAGAGAGAGAGAGCAGAGAGAGACGAGAGAGAGAGAGAGAGAGAGAGAGAGAGGAGAGAGAGAGAGGAGAGAGAGAGAGAGAGAGAGAGAGAGAGAGAAAATAAAAATGTGGGATGCTGAAAAATGTACCACATATCAACAATATTGAGCTGAATACGTTATTGATTATTGAATGATATGCTGTAACTATCATCCACGAAG
>CM060329.1:45521805-45534305 GCA_030674155.1 Stramonita haemastoma
CAGAGAGACAGACATCCAGAGACTCAAAGACAGACAGACAGCCAAAGACACAGAGACAGACAGACAAAAATAGACAGACAACCAGAGGACCAGAGAAAAGCAAGGGGGATGGAATCAGCCAGCGTGTGGTAAAGGGTGGTCAGACCTTCATTAGGTTTCACGTGTCGGCCCAGTAATGACGCCAGCCGCCCAGGCGTGTGATCACACTCTGCCTCCCCACCCCCCCTTCTTCTCCTTCCTTCACGCCTTCTTCTTTTCTTCTTCTTCTTCTTCTTCTTCTTCTTCTTCTTCTTCTTCTTCTTCTTCTTCTTCTTCTTCTCTTCTTTCTTCTTTCCTTCTTTGCTTCTTGTTCTTGTTCTTGTTCTTCTTGTTCTTGTTCTTTTCTTTTTGTTCTTGTTCTTGTTCTTCTTGTTCTTGTTTCTTCTTGTTCTTGTTCTTCTTGTTCTTGTTCTTCTTCTTCTTTGCATTGTTCTTGTTCTTGTTCTTGTTGTTGTTGTTGTTCTTCTTCTTCTTGTTTGCATTCTTCTTCTTCTTCATCGTCTAAAACTTAAAGGAGACATACACCGAAAGAAAACAACCCCGAAGTCAGAATGTGGCTACCTGAAATGCGCCAACAAAATGGTCGCATATGCAAAAACGTCTCGCCATTGGTGAATCTCTGAACTGTAGCCGAGGAATAATAATAAAAATGAAGCTACATTGATTAATTCTGGGCAGAAATGGTCGCATACTATTGGTGAATATAGAAGCTCTAAAATCTACCTATCTATCCCTTAGTCTGGCGACCGTGGGGGCACCCCTGAAGACTTGACAACCAGTTCCCTCCATTCCCTCCATTCCTCTCTCTGTTCTGCCTTTCTCAAAATCTTGTCGAGTTCTAGGCCTGGATTTTTAGAGCTTCTCTCAGGCCTAGAAGCTCTAAAAGCCCATTAAAAAACCAGCATGGTCTTACAACGATAGTTACTTACATTGGTTCAAACTTTGAGATTATTCCTCTCTGAATCCTATATCCTAAATAAGATCTTTTTTGACATTAACAGAGTTGAAATTCATAGTGACTGGTCCAGTTGTATTAGGCAGGTTTAAGGTAGATCTAGTTACTGCATAACCTCTTCTGTAACTGGAAACCATGACAGCAGAAAAGCAAGGTAATTTACCTACTATCATAGTAGATGAAGCTTATTCCTTTTCTTCCTTCTGCATTTCTTGCATTGGGTACTATCAGCAGAGTCTGGTCTTATGTGCTTGTAACTCTGCAGGAGGTTAAGTCTTCCTGCTGGCCTCAGCAACGCATTGCGACTTTAGAGCAGCTCATGTAGAGAAAAATGTCCATGATTCAGTATGTTAAGTTAATCGTAAGATATTCTGTATACTTTTGTGCGTATAATTATATCTTTTTTTATATCTCTTTCCTCTTAAAGCAGGCTTATTTGATATGAAAAACAGTTTGAAATCATAGTTTTTATACCTAGAAAACTTAGTTTGAGACCATTTTAGCTGCTTCACGATGATAATGTAAGGTGTACTTCATGGCTATGCACTTTATTCAGCTCTTTAACATAACTGATGAAGACTAAACAAAGCTATACTGACTAGACCAGGTGACTACTTTGAGTGTATATATCTGCCATGTACTCTGTAACATAAAACTTTGTTTTTACACCTCGTGATGAAGAACTGATATAAAAAAAAAAACATGAGCGTGTACTGATTTATATTTTTTAAAACTTAATCAAAATCGGATATCCAGCACATCACCACATCGTGCAGAATTTCACACAGAGAAATCTTCTGTGACCTAAATACAATACAATGCACTACAATAAAATAAATAAATACAATCCAATACGATACATGCAATACTATACAATGCAAAAATGATTAAGCTTTTTCTCTTTTTGGTCTATCTACTGTCTACCACTTTATGTCACGACAGAGTCAGAGTTCACGCAGAATTCAAAACATTTTTTTCTAATATTTTATCATGGGGAACCACTGGGTTACTTTGAATTTCTACTCTCAAAAAGTATCCACCACACTACCAATAAGATTACTTATTTTTTAATCTTCTCTATCCTTATCATTAAAGACAAGCTTGATGGTAAGGTAAAGGTAAAGGTGTCCCATAATCAATGTGGTCTTAGGGGAGCGAGGACATCAGAGACCTCAGCTTCTCCAGGGACCAGCTTATTGAGAGCGGCGCCCATCTTCTCTGCCTCGATGCTTTACCTTCCCTGACCCTAAGGAGGGCAGGTACCCATTGACAGCTGGGTGAACTGGGGAAGCTTGGGGAAAGCGAGTGCTCTGACCACTGAGCCATCCATTCCCCAAATTGAAGGTATGTCCCCTTTAAGAATTCCACACCAAGCCACAGGCGGCCATACCACACCAGACAAAAAAGGAGTGAAAGCACTGAAGCATTGGTATCAGAAACAGTGTTCTTCAACCTCCCCTCTTCTTCCCTTGTCTTCTTGAGAAGAAGATGAGATAGGACAATGGCAGGCATCTTAAGAGTTCTACAGTATTTTGTTAAAAAAACAAAAAAATGACTAGCAAATTTTTTCCCTACAGCCCCATCACTTTCTCTCTCTCTCTCTCTCTCTCTCTCTCTCTCTCTTCTTCCTCTTCTCTCTCTCTCTCTCTCTCTCTCTCTCTCGTGTGAGTGTGCGTGCTGTCGTCGTGCGTGCTGCGTGCGTACCAGTGTTGCGTTGCATTGTGTGCGTGCGTGCGTGCCAGTGTGTGTTTGTGTGTGTGCGTGCAGTGTGTGTGTGCGTGCGTGCGTAGTGTGTGTGTATGGTGTGTGGTGTGTGGTGTGTGTTATGTGTGTGGTGGGAGGGGAGCGTGGTGGAGGGTGTTGTGGCGAGGGAGAGAGGAGAGAGGAGGAGAGGAGAGAGAGAGAGAGAGAGAGAGAGAGAGAGAGAGAGAGAGAGAGAGAGAGAGGAGAAGAGAGAGAGAGAGAGAGAGAGAGAGTAAATCTTAGTAAAAAATATTGGAAAACCAGTACAAAAAAAAGTGAAAGACAGAAACGCAGAAACAGAAAAAAGGTACAAGAGACGAAAAACGGAGAGAGGAAGAAAAAGGGAAGAAAATCCACTTTGAAAGCAGCAGCAACAACTAAAGAAAACAGAAAGAAGAAAGAGAAATAAATAAGAGAAAAGTGTGGACAAAAACACAGTAATAGGGGAGTGAGGAGAAACAAGTAAAAAAAACAACAACCACACACAACTGAGAGGATGAAAGAGAAAAAAAAAAGAAAAAAGAATAAAACCAAAAACCACAAAAAACCTGGAAGAAATAGGTAAAAACAAAAACCCCAAGCAAAACAACGAAGGCAAAAAACACCAAAAGCAAAATACAGATTAACCGAACAAGCTCACCAAAAGGAATAAAGAGGCAGAAGACATAAGAAGCCAAGAAGAAAATTAACACATAACAAAACAGTTCAATTTCTGTTAGCACAAAAAGAAAAGAAAAGAAAAACTGAGAAAAACCCAAACACGAGACCAACAAACAAAAAATAGAAAAAAACACAACACCTAAACAAAAACCGATCTGAACCACAACACAACCATTCAGCCACTACACACTCAATGGCAGAGTGGTGGAGGTCCTTAAACTAAAGAACTGACAGCGCAGCCGCAGCCGCTGGAAAGGAAGAGATGCTATTGGTCCACTTCCCATGTCACGTGACAGGGACAAGGGCTGTCAGGCGTGGTGTGATGGCTGAATGCCAATGTTGGCTCTCCCAATCTAATTACACCTTAATGAACACTGCTTCCATCATTCATGCTTGGTTTGTTGGAACCCTCATCCTCTGACTGTCTGTGTGTTGTGTGTCTGTCTGTCTCTGTCTCTGACCCCCTGTGTTATTCTCTTTTTGGTTGTTTTGTTTTGTTTTGTTTTGTTTTGCTCTCTCTGTGTCTCTGTCTCTCTCTCTGCCTCTGTCTGCCTCTGTCTCCCTCTCTCTGTCTCTGTCTGTCTCTGTCTGTCTGTCTGTCTGTCTCTGTCTCTGTCTCTGTCTCTGTCTCTCTCTCTCTCTCTCTCTCTCTCTCTCTCTCTCTCTCTCTCTCTCTCTCTCTCTTTCTGTCATTCTCTCTGATTCTCCTTATGTATCTATGACTAAATCTGTCTCCTCTATTTCTATTTCCTTTCTTTTGTGTGTGTGTGTGTGTGTGTGTGTGTGTGTGTGTGTGTGTGTGTGTGTGTGTGTGTGTGTGTGTGTGTGTGTGTGGTGTGTGTGGTGTGTGTGTGTGTGTGTGTGTGTGTGGTATTGTGTGTGTGTGTGTATGTGGTGTGTGTGTGTGTGTGTGGTGTGTGTGTGTGTGTGTGCTGTGTGTGTGTGTGTGCAGTCTGTGCTCAAACATAGCAAAAATAATCAAACAAAAAAACAAAAAAAACAAAGTAGATACAAAAAAAAACAAAAACCAACGAAAGAAAGAAAAGGGGAAAGAAAAACATAAGTAAAGTGTGATAACAAAACCAAAAAGATGTAGTTGTGTGTTGTGTGGTGATGTGTGTGTGTGTGTGTTTTGTGCACCTCCCTGTGCAAATAAAGGTATAAAGAACAGAACCAGAATAAAGAAAGTACAAGAACAAGAAAGAGGAAGACAGAAGAAAAGAAAATAAAAGAGAACAGGAAAATAAAACAAAGTTAAAAAAACAGAAAAGCAACAAGAAAAGAAAATTCGATGACAAAAAAACAGCAGAAAGAAAAAAGAAAAATGAAAGAAAGAAGAAAAAAATAAAACAAGGAAACAATAGAAAAAGGAAAACCAAGAAAGAAAGAAAAAGTTCAGAACACCAAAGTCACAAAACAAAGAAGTGCTAAGAAAACAAACAGAAAAAACAAGACCCCAAAAAGGATAAGACAACAAGACATACAAGGAAAGTAAAATAAAAGGAACATAGAAAATGATAGAAAAGGAAGAAAAAAAAGAAAAAAAAAAAACTTTTGAAACCAAGCAAACAGCAATATTTACACTTATCACTCTCAACTCCCCTGCAAAGTGGCAGAGGCCCTCAAAACAGAAGAACCAAGACAGTGACAGGAAGAGATGCCATTGGTCCACGTTCATGTCACGTGCTGGTGACGGTGTCACGTGACAGCAACAAGGTCTGGCAGGCATTCTCTGATGGCTGGCCGCCAATGTTGGGGCTGCAGATCTAATTACACGTTAACGAACACCGTTTCCATCCTTCATGCTTGACTTGCTGTCTGAACTTTAGCACCTTTCCTTTCTTCTTCTTCTTCTTCTTCTTCTTCTTCTTCTTCTTCTTTCTTCTTCTTCTTCTTCTTCTTCTTCTCTCTCTCTCTCTCTCTCTCTCTCTCTCTCTCTCTCTCTCTCTCTCTCTCTCTCTCTCTCTCTCTCTCTCTCTCTCTCTCTCTCTCTCTCTCTCTTCTTCTTCTTCTTCTTCTTCTTCTTCTTCTTCTTCTTCTCTCTTTCTTTCTGTGAGTGAGCGAGTGAGTGGTGTGTGTGTGTGTGGTGGGGGGGGGGGGGGGGGGGGGATGCTGTGTGTGTGGTGTGTGTGTGTGTGTGTGTGTGTGTGTGTGTGTGAGTGCATGTGTGTGTGTGTGTGTGTGTGTGGTGTGTGTGTGTGTGTGTGTGGTGTTGGTGTGTGGTGTGTGTGTGTGTGTGTGGTGTGTGTGTTGGGTGTGGGTGTGAGGGGTGTGTGGTTGTATTGAAGGGTGAGTGTAATGGTGAGAGGGGGCTTGTGCATGTGACAACGATTTGATAGATCATGAGGGTAGCAAGACTGTAGTAAAAAAAGAGAAAAAGAACATGGTCAGAGAAAGAAAGGAGGAGCAGAGAGGAAGAGAAGAAAAAAGCAATGTGAACAGAAAAAACGAAAATGGAAATTCCAAGGAATGAAAAAGCAAAAAAAAAGAAAAAAAAAAAAAAGAAGTAAAAAGAAGAAAAAAAAGATCAAAGAAAAGGACAGAAACAAATGCCTAAAAGGGCATAAGAAAAAGTGGAAAGAAAAGAGAGAGAGCGGGACAGAGAGAAAGAAAGAAAGAAAGAAACAAAGATGAAACAGGGAGAGATCATGAATGAGAAAAAGAAAGAAAAGGCAATAACTTACAAAGAACAAAACTAAGACACAGAAGAGAGCCAACGAAAAAAAAACACGGAAAGAAATCAAAAGAAAAACAAGTGTAACTTATAAAATAAGAAAAGTAACAACAACACCAACAACAACAAAAAAAAAGAAACAACACAGAAGAATCAAACAAAAGTTGGGAAAAAAATGCTTTCTGAAAAAGAAAAAGGGCATGAAACAAAAGATAACCAGTTAATGAAACAAGCAACTGTGATTTCGTTGATCACTCTGAACTTAGCTTCCAAAATCTCAGAGGTCTCTAACAGAGAAGGGATACTGCAGGCAATAACAGGGAGAAATGCTATTTGTCCTCACCTATGTCACGTGGCCCAGACACGTTTTTTAATTGATATATTTTTTTTATTCTTTCATATCGAGAATAATGGAATAAGCACTCACGTACTTTTTTTTTTACATCCAGTCCCCGTGTGTATGCAGTTTTGTAACTGCCATCTATTCCCACCAGCACACGATGGCCTACTCTTACGAAAAGCGGAACAGGACTTAAACGTGTGCGCAAGATGTTCTGTGTGCGTTCACACATGGGGCCTCAGTTTATAGTCTCTTCTGAAGGACTTTTTGGGAGTCAGCACTGATGTTAACTCCAGGAGAAAAATTCCCTCCAACGGGAATTGAACCCGGGTCATCAAATTCCGAGTGGAATGTTCTGACCACTAGGCTATCCCGTCCCCCAGTGCTGTCAGGTGTTGTCTGATGGTAACTAGCAATGGTGGACATCTGTATCTAATTGAACGTTGATAAGCCCCCTTGCCATTGTTTATGCCCCGCCTGCTTTTTGAACGCCAGTCCCTCCCCTCCCCTCTCTTTCTCCCATCCTCTTTCTGACTCTGTGTGTGTGTGTGTGTGTGTTTGTGTGTGCGCGCGCGCACGCGCGCGCGCGCGCGCGCGCGCGCGCGCGCGGTGTGTGTGTGTGTGTGTGTGTGTGTGTGTGTGTGCCATGCCTGCAGGGGGATGTCTTTTTTGTGCATGCACACATTGAAAATGAAGCACTTAAACAGAAAAAAGAGAGACAGATGGGAAAAGAAATCAAGAGCAAAACAAGGACTGAGAAAGAAACAACACCTCTAGCTATTGCTGCAGTCTCTTGAATGGTGGGAGCATCCATGAAGATTTTGCAACCAGCTTCCTTAACTCCCCAGGGTCCTTTGTTTTTCGTGATCAATAGAAAGAAATAAAAGACAATAAAAACAGAAACAAAGCATGATGTAAAATACAAAAAATAGATTCCATCTAAACAAAGAAATACAGATTCAATGAAGGAAGGAAATAAATAAGAAAAAAGGCAAATAAGAAACGAAAATAAGGAAAAATAAAAAAAGGATGGGAGAAAGAAAGAAGCAAAATGAGCCAGAAAGTGAAAAAGAAAGAAAAAAAAAGACAGAAAGAAAAAGAAAACCAGGAAGAAAAAGAGAAACATAAAAACAACAACAACATAAAAACGAGTTAGAATCTCCCTCCACCACTATCACCACCACTGCTTCCCCCACTCCACCCCCCCTTCCCCCCAAAAAAGAAAAAAAAAACTGCTAGAGATAAAAATAAAAAGAACATGACAGGAAACAAGAGCAAGAAAGGAAATAAATAAAAGAGAGAAAACTAGGAAAAAAACATACAGAAAGAAGAAAAAAAACACACGAAAAACAGAAATAGAGAAGCCCTCAAACAGAGAAAATCACAGAGACCGTGACAGGAAGAAATTCTATTGGCCCACGCCCATGTCACGTGCAGGTGGATGTGTCACGTGGCAGTGACAAGTCTGCCAATGGACGTTTGATGGCTGAAAGCCAATGTTGAACCTCTAAATAAAATCTGACATTCTAATAAACCCATCTTCCGTCAGTTATTCGTGCATTACTTCCTTTTTTGAAGTGTGTGTGTGTGTGTGTGTGTGTGTGTGTGTGTGTGTGTGTGTGTGTGTGTGTGTGTGTGTGTGTGTGTGTGTGTGTGTGTGTGTGTGTGAAACTTAACCTACATACATTCCTCTGTTTGATGCGTGCGTGCGTGCGTGCGTGCGTGCGTGCGTGCGTGTGTGTGTGTGTGTGTGTGTGTGTTGCGTGCGTGTGTGTGTGTGTGTGTGTGTGTGTGTGTGTGTGTGTGTGTGTGTGTGTGTGTGTGTGTGTGTGTGTGTGTGTGAGGTATCCTACATGCATTTCTCTGTTTTAAAATAACAAAGTATTTACAATGTATTGTATTGTGTGATGTGTGCACATGCATGCACACACACATACATGTGTGCACACACACATACACATAATTATGTATGGGCACATACGCACATACACGTGCGCAAGTACAAACACACATTCACACATGTAGGTGCACACAATTACACACACGCGTGTGCGTGTGCGTCTACACACTCTTCAAAATGAGGCTCAAAATAAAAAGAAAAGATTGTGGAGTGGAGCGACAGAAGAAAAAGAGAAAGAATACAAAAAAGAAGAAGAGATAAACAAAGGGGAGAAAACAAAGGCTAGGAGAAAAGAGATTTCATTAAATCAGAAGAACTTGGGAAAGAAGTAAAAACAAAGGGAAAACAAAAGAAGGAAAACAAAGAACACGAGGAGCAAAAAAGTAAATCGCTAAAAATTAATAAACAACAAACGAAGGAAGGAAAGAAAGAAGGAATATCAAAAGACAAAAAACAGGAAAAAGCAGAAAAGAACACAGGACAACAAAGAGCACAGAATGAAATTAAGAAAAAAAGAGAAAAAGAATGGAAAAGCGAAAAAAGCTGAAAAAATGAACAGACAAAAAAACAAAAAGGCAGTAAAGAGGAAAAAGGAAAAAGAGAGAGAGAGAGAAAAGGGAAAAGGAACCAGGTATAATGACAGATGACAGGAACAGAATAGTTTTACAAGAAAGAAAAGAAATGACTGGGTAAAAACGATAGAGAGTCAAATAAAGAAGAAAAGACAAAGACAGAAAGAAAGAATGAAGAAAAGAGTAGGAAAAAACGATAGAAAGTCAAATAAAGAAGAAAAGACAAAGACAGAAAGAAAGAATGAAGAAAAGAGTAGGAAAAAACGATAGAAAGTCAAATAAAGAAAGAAAAGACAAAGAAAGTCAAAGAAAACCAAAGAAGAATAAAAGCTAGAATAAGTTTTTTGAAACTTAAAACAATACCATAGAAACATTTTAAACATAAAAAACATACTATCAAAGAAAAAGGCAAAAAAAAAAATTCCACAAAAAACCACCCCTTAACCATTCAGCCACAAAAAAAACACACAAACTCCAAAAGTGGCAGAGGCCATCAAAACCAGAAGAAACAGACAGGACAGGCGTGGAGGGGGAGAAAGACAATACATATGATTGGTGTACCCCCCTGCGGGTGACTGTCATTTCATGCACGTGGCTAAGACAAGTCCTGTCAGCATCCTGGGATTGGTCAATGTCCTCTACAACCTGCACATCTAATGACAGACACCTTAATGAAGGAACCGGGACAGGGACGGGATAGCCTAGTGGTCAGGACATTTGTTTTTCTCCTGGAGTTAGCATCAGTGCCGACTCCACTCTCCCCAAAGTCCTTCGGGTGAGACTATAAACTGAGACTTTAAACCGAGGCCCGTGTGCGAACGAACCCAGAACATCTCACCCACACGTTAAATCCTGTTTCGCTTTTCGTAAGAGTAGGCCATTATGTGCCGGTGGGAACAGATGACATTTACAAAACTGCATACACACGGGGACTGGATGTAAAAAAGCACAAGAGTGCTGATTCCATTATCCTCGACATAAAAGAATAATAAATAAATGATAAATAAATAAATAAATAACCGGGCCTGTACTACTAGCAGTCTTCAAGCTTCATCTGCTCTCTAATAGTGTGTGTGTGTGTGTGGTGTGTGTGTGTGTGTGTGTGTGTGTGTGTGTGTGTGTGTGTGTGTGTTGTGTGTGTGTGTTGTGTGTGTGTGTGTGTGTGTGTGTGTGTGTGAGTGTGTGTGTGTGTGTGTAAGGGTGTGTGTGTGTTTGTGTGTGTTGTGTGTGTGTGTGTGTTGTGTGTGTGTGTGTGTGTGTGTGGTGTGTTGTGTGTGTGTGTGTGTGTGTGGCTGAGACAACTACTGTCAGAATTCTGGGATGGGCCAATGTCCTGTAAAGCCTGTACATCTAATGACAGACACCTTAATGAAGAAACCAGGCCTGTACTGCTGGCAGCCTTCAAGCTTCATCTGCTCTCTGATAGTGTGTTTTGTGTGTGTGTGTGTGTGTGTGTGTGTGGTGTGTGTGTGTGTGTGTGTGTGTGTGTGTGTGTGTGTTGTGTGTGTGTGTGTGTTGTGTGTGTGTGTGTTGTGTGTGTGTGTGTGTGTGTGTGTGTGTGTGTGTGTGTGTGTGTGTGTGTGTGTGTGTGTGTGTTGTGTGTGTGTGTGTGTGTGTGTGTGTGTGTGTTGTGTGTGTGTGTGTGTGTTGTGTGTGTGTGTGTGTGTGTGTGTGTGTGTGTGTGTTGTTGTGTGTGTTGTGTGTGTGTTTGTTGTGTGTGTAGTGTGGTGTGTGTGTGTGTGTGTGTGTGTGTGTGTAATTGTTGTGTGTGTGTGTATTGTGTGTGTTGTGTATTGTGTGTGTGGTGTGTGTGTTGTGTGTGTGTGTGTGTGTGTGTGTGTGTGTGTGTGTGTGTGTGTGGTGTGTGATGGGCACCGTGCTCTTTTGAAGTGCCGCACTGGCTTTAGAAAAAAGAAAAGAAATTTATAGAAAAAAAGAGATAAAGAAGTCAAAGAAGAGAACAGATAAAGAAAAGATATAAAAAAGGAAAAGGAGGGGGGGGGGAGGGGGGTTGATAAAAAAAGATTTTATTAAATCAGAAAAAAACCACTGAGAAAGGAAGATGCTAAAAAGAAAGAAAAAGAGAGAAGAAAAGAAAGGAAAAGACTTTTAAAAAAAGAAGTTAAACAAAAACAAAAAAGAGAAAAAGAGTGTATTTCAAATGAACATAACAAAGAAAGAGAAAAAAAAAAACAAATAAGAAAGACATAGAAGAGGAAGGGGTGAATGAAAAAAAGAGTTAACAAGGAACTGAGAGAAATCAGAAAAGCTGAAACAGAAAGGAAAGAAAAAGTTTTTTAAAAAAACCCCCACAAAACACAAACAAAAAACAAAAACAAAAAACGGAATAAATGACAAACAAAAATATATAACTGAATCAAAGAAAGAAAAGGAAGGGAGAAGGAAGGAAAGAAAGAAAAATAAGAACAAAAACAGCCAGAGTGGCAGTCATATAGTAAACAGAAAACAAGAAACGATTAAAACCAAACAGACAAAAAACAATAAACAAACTAACAACAACAACAAACAAAAAATATATTAACAATGAACATAGGAATAAAGTAGCATGCAAAAATACAAA
Organism: Stramonita haemastoma; assembly: GCA_030674155.1. Lineage (NCBI taxonomy): Eukaryota > Metazoa > Mollusca > Gastropoda > Neogastropoda > Muricidae > Stramonita > Stramonita haemastoma. The sequence goes on from CM060329.1 coordinate 45,533,270, forward strand.
CGTATTAAAGAAGTTAAAGAAGCAAAGGAAAAAAAAAAAAGGAAAATAAAAATAAAACAAACAACAAAAAAAGCCAACTAGGAAATGAACAGACAGACAGAAACATTGGAAATAAAGAGAAAACAAACATAGAAAGGGACTCCTCCCCCGCCCAGCCAACATTCTGAACTAGTCGGCCACTCTTGATTCTCATGATAATAAACTCTCAGAAGTTCCCAAAACAGAAGTTAAACACACCAGCAGAAACAGCAGGATGCTATTGGCGCATGGGCAGGAGTCACGTGGTGAAGGCGTCACGTGACAGGGACAAGTCCTGTCAGGCGTTTTGTGATGGTTTGACGCCATGCTGCAACTCCAAATCTAATTACGCGTTAACAAACCTCGTTGGCATTATTCAAACCTGACTTCCTTTTGGAAGCATCCTGTCTTAGTCCTATGCTCTTGGTGTATCTATCAGTCTGTCTATCAGTCTGTCTATCTGTCTGTTTTGTGTGTCTGTGTGTCTACCTTTAGCCTACTTCACTTAAAAGCACCACAATGACTAATTTGATTTTCGGACAAAATGGATTACACCCACGTTCCGTTTGTTTCAGATTTGAAAGTAAGTAGATTTGGGAGCTGTGGCAACTTAGGAAACTTTGTTTTTGAAGTAGTTTCTTGTGTTACACAGTTTATTCAGAACAGGGGGAGGGCTGGTGGAGTGTTTTGACTACACAAACAGCACTCTGTAACGTTTAGAAATAGGGTTTGACTAAGTTCAGGAATTCAAAAAAGTTTTTAAAACAAATATGACTGATGTCAAAAGCTCATTAAAAATAGAAAAGAGAGTTTTTAAAAAAGTTTGACTCAACTGAGGAATTACGTAATACTTTCCATTATATGAATGTCGTTTTAAACCCATAGAAACCTTCGAAAGATTGTTTAGGAAAGTGAAACTTAAAAGTGTTTCATAGCAGTAATGTTTCTCAGTTTAATAAATGGAAGAAAAACAATAAAAAAAAAGAGATATGAATCTTTTTAGGTCATTATATGCCAG
>CM060329.1:45540820-45543320 GCA_030674155.1 Stramonita haemastoma
AAAGTGTGTTCCCTTGCTTTTCCTGTTATCGGGTCTGGAAGTGAAGGAGGCTTGAATAACCCCCAAATAATTTTGATTTGAAACATTTTTTCACAGTTCTTCCCCTTTCTCTTTACAATCTTGTCATAGACTCTTTCCGATTCTGAAGACAGGCGTTCTATAATCAGAGTCAGATTTTTTTTGGTGTGTGCTTGATTGTTTGTTAACGACTAATATGTTTACGTCTCATACCTTGATTTTATTTTAGCATTTCATCCCTTTTTTATTCCATGTTTCTGTGTGTGTGTATGTGTGTGTTGTGTGTGTGTGTGTGTGTGTGTGTGTGTGTGTGTGTGGTGTGTGTGTGTGTATATTTCTATCTACCTATCTATTTGTGTGTGTGTGTGTCTCTCTCTGTGTTGTCTCTCTGTCTACCTATCTATCTGCCTGTATACACATGGGGACTTGATGTAAAAAAAAAAGGACACGAGTGCTTATTCCATTATCCTTGATATAAAAGAGTAAATAGACAAACAATAAATAAATAAATAAGTATATCATTTTTGCACACATGTCAAAATCCACCCCCTCTATCATCTGAAGCAAAAAGATGCTAGCAGTGGTATGGGTGACACAGAAACAGCACATACTCAATATTCCAACTACCCACTGTGATGGTTTCGAAGAAGACAGCGAACGCTAGGGCAGTATAACATCTTCACTTCCAAGACGATTATCATCACACCTCCTCTCTACAGAGATTGGCAATGGTGGCACGCCCAGTATCAGCGAATGGGACCTGGGTGTCTGAACACACAGGCCATGTCTCAGATATAATCACACATTACTGTCAGAACCCTGCCTCCTCTTGCCTCTCAATCTGTCAAGGCCTTCAACTTTGTCACCCCCCTTCCCCAGCCTCTCTATGTCTCTCTGTCTCTTGCTTTCTTTGTGTGTGTCTCTGTCTCTCTGTCTCTTTGTCTCTCTTTCTCTGTCTCTTTGTTTCTCTTTGTCTCTCTTCTCTCTCTTTTCTCTCTCTCTCTCTCTCTCTCTCTCTCCTCTCTCTCTCTCTCTCTCTCTCTCTCTCTCTCTCTCTCTCTCTCTCTCTCCTCTCTCTCTCTCTCTCTCTCTCTCCTCTCTCTCTCTCTCTCTCTCTCTCTCTCTCTCTCTCTCCTCTCTCTTCTCTCTCTTCTCGTCTCTTCTTCTCTCTTCTCTCATTCTCCTCTCTCGCTCGTCTCGTGTGTTCTCTCTCTTTCTTTCTCTCTGTCTCTGTCTCTCCTCTGTGTCTTTCTCTCTCTCTCTCCTCTGTCTGTCTGTCTGTCTGTCTGTCTGTCTGTCTGTCTGTCTGTCTATCTCTCTCTCCTTCATCTCTGTCGCTGTCTCTCCCTCTCTCTCTCCCCCCCCCCCCCCCCCCTCCTCTCTCTCTCTCCTCTCTCTCTCTCCTCTCTCTCTCTCTCTCTCTCTCTCTCTCTCTCTCTCTCTTTCTCTCTGTCTCTCTCTCTCTGTGCTAGGCTCCATTCAGCCTCGCTCATTATTACTCTCTGTGGAGCATCCTTGATGACTGAGGGTACTTCTTTTGCTACTTTGTCATCTTGTCTGCCCGAGAAGAGATTGCTGCCACTGCTGCTGCTGCTACCACTGATGCTGCCACTGCTACTGCCACTATTGCTGCTGCTGCCACTACCACTGCTGCTACTGCTTCTACCACTCCTGCTAGTGCTTCAGCTGCTACTGCTGCTGCTACTGCCACTACTACTCCTACTGCTGCTGCTACTGCCACTACTACTCCTACTGCTGCTGCTACTGCCACTACTACTACTACTGCTGCTGCTACTGCCACTACTACTACTACTGCTGCTGCTACTGCCACTACTACTACTGCTGCTGCTACTACCACTCCTGCTAGTGCTTCAGCTGCTACTGCTGCTGCTACTGCCACTACTACTACTACTGCTGCTGCTACTGCCACTACTACTACTGCTGCTGCTACTGCCACTACTACTGCTGCTGCTGCTGCTACTGCCACTACTACTACTGCTGCTGCTACTGCCACTACTACTACTGCTGCTGCTGCTACTGCCACTACTACTACTGCTGCTGCTACTGCCACTACTACTACTGCTGCTGCTACATGCCACTACTGATGCTGCTGGTACTGCCACTACTGCTGTTGCTGCCACTGCTGCTGCCACTGCTGCTGTTGCTGCTACTACAGCTGCAACTATAACTGCTGCTCCTACTGCTGTTTCTTGTATCTGCTGTAGTTGCTCTGCTGCTGCCACTTGCTGTTGATGCTAATGATGATGATGATGATGATGATGATGCTGCTGCTGCTGCTGCTGCTGCTGCTGCTGCTGCTGCTGCTGCTGCTGCTGCTGCTGCTCTTTTCATTAGTATTGCTGCTGAAACTCTTTTAAAGATATACTTTTTCTCTCATTCAGTCTCTACCTCAATTTTGTATCTGTCTGTCTCGTGTGTCTGTCTTTCTCTGTCCCTGTCCGTCTCTCCCTGACTCTGTTTG
>CM060329.1:45548320-45558320 GCA_030674155.1 Stramonita haemastoma
GTCCATTAGCAGGCTGTCAGCCTGATCCCTCACATGACAGCGGCTGTCTGACCACACAGACAGCATTCAGAATTTAGACAGCACACTTCGCCTAGATCGCATAGCCTTAGTGGTTAGAACATTGCGCTCGCAATCTGACGACCCGGGTTCGAATCGACCAGGCCAGGGCGTCGATACAAGCAAGGACAGTCAAGTTCGTTTTATACCCCGTTTTAAACTGTATAATTATAGTTGCACGCTTTGAATACGAGTTTTAAAATGTGACGAGGTGACAGTACAGCCCCGATATGGCCTGTGCGGTCGGCGGGGCTCTAGGAAACATTGGATTGGATTGGGTTGGGTTCGATTCCCGTTTGAAGGATTTTTCCGCTGGAGTTAACATCAGTGCAGACTCTCCCCCCCCCCCCATCACAAAAAAAAAAAAAAAAGACCTTCGGATGAGATTATAAACCGAGGCCCCGTGTATGAACGCAAGCAGAACGTCTTGAACACATGTTAAATCTTGTTCCGTTTTTCGGAAGAGTAGGCCATTATGTGCTGGTGGGAACGGATGACAAAATTGACATACACACGGGGACTGGAATGCTTATTTCATTTTACATGGTATAAAAGAATAAATAAATAAAGCAACACATTAATAAAACATAAATAGATAAATAAAAAATAATAAACAAATAAATAAACTTCCCTGTCAATATTCCCTAATTTTTTCCTCCCATACCTGCCAAGACATGAAACCCCCTCTCCCTCTCCCTCCCTACCACCCTCCATCTTCACCTGTCCCTTTCATTATCTCCCTTCTTTGTTTTATTCCTTTGTCAGAATGACAAGCCCCCCCCCCCTCTTCTCCCTCTCCTTCCTCACCTGTCCCCCTTCATTATCTCCCTTTCTACAAGATCTCCAATGAAGGAAAGCGTATTGTGTTGCTTTCTTGGACATCCGGTTTTGAACATGGACAAAAAAAAAAGTTGGAAAAAATTTCAATGGGTTTGATTTAAAAAAAAAAAAGAACACAGTGTCGTTTGAAAAATATTTGGTTGAAATGTCAAGAAGTTTTGGAAAAAAGTTTGTGAGGATTGGGAAAAAAACCTGTAACCGGCTTTGATTTTTTAAAAATCTGCTTTTCCTGTGGATTTGTTCTGTCTTGGTATTTCCCATTTTTGTTTCTGCATCTGCTCTGCTCTGCCCATTGTTTCAGGATCTGGAAATAGTTGTTTGGCAGGATTTTTGTTTCTTCATGTTTCCTTCAGTTGTCATCTGCAGCTAAAACCTTTTTTTTTCTCTTTCTCTTTTAATGTGTTGAATGACATTTTCTTAAGTTTTGTCTATTGGGGTTTGGTTCTCTCTCTCTGTATCTTTGTCTCTGTGTCTGTGTCTCTGTGTCTATCTCTCTCTCTGTCTCTCTGTCTCTGTCTGTCTGATTCTCTCTTCACTCTCTCTCTCTCTCCCTCTCTCTCTCTCTGTCTCTGTCTGTCTTCTGTCTCTCTCGTCTTCTCGTCTCTCTCTCTCTCTCTCTCTCCTCTCTTCTCTTCTCTGTCTTCGTCTGTCTTCTGTCTTCTTCACTCTTTTCTCTCTCTCTCCACCCTCTCTCTCTCTCTCTTCCTCTCTATCCCTATCTCTCTACTCCCTCACTCTTTCTCTCTTCTCTCACCCCTCTCTCTTCCCCTCTCTCTCCCCGTTTTCACTCTCCCCCCCTCTCTCCTTTTTTTCTCTCTCTGTCTTCCATTCCTCTTTCTTAGGTTTCACTCTTTACATCAGCGTCCCTGACTCTCCTGTTGTCTGTCGTGTCATTGTCTGTCTGTCTGTCTGTCGTTTATTCTGTCTGTCTGTCTGTCTGTCTGTCATAGTCTGTGTCTGTCTGTCTGTCTGTCGTTCGTCTGTTGTCTGTCTGTCTGTCTGTCTGTCTGTCTGTCTGTCTGTCTGTCTGTTTCAGTACAGTCAATGTTGTCTGTCGAAAGCGTCGGTAAACAGAATTTATGAGAGAAGCGTCACAAAATCACAGGCTTGATCTGGACAGACAAATAAACTTATAATAATCTTATATCTGTTTGTCTGTATCTCCTTCGTTGTGTGTATGTGTGTGTGTGTGTGTGGTGTGTGTGTGTGTGTGTGTGTGTGTGTGTGTGTGTGTGTGTGGGGTGTGTGTATGTGTTGTGATGTTGGGTGTGTGTGTGGTGTGTGTATGCGTGCGCGCGCGTGCGTGTGTATGTGTGTGTGAAGTGTGTGCATGCGTGCTTTTATATATATATATATTATATATATATATATATACATATATAAAAGCGTAACATTTATCTTGCAAATCTATTAAGGACGATGTAAAAAAAAAAAGCACAACGAAAGAAAGAAAATATTTATCTATGTATTATTAAAGTAAAGAATTGGTTTTGTTCTGTCCAAATCTGTCGTTAACCTTCTCAGAAACATTTTCTAGTTCGTAAACAGACATAATACAAAATTGGTATTCTATACAAAAAAGACTAACGTAGATAAAAGTAAATGGAAAGAGAGAGAGAGAGAGAGGAGAGAGAGAGAGAGAGAGAGAGAGAGAGAGAGAGAGAGAGAGAGAGAGAGAGAGAGAGAGAGAGAGAGCAGAGAGACAGACAGACAGACAGACAGACAGACAGACAGACAGACAGACAGACAGAGACAGACAGACAGACAGACACAGACAGATAGACAGACAGACAGACAGACAGACAGACAGACACGACAGACCGACAGGAAAAGACCATTGTGACATTCCTCATTATACCCTGCAGCGCACCATTCAGATCTGCAGAGAGAGACAAAGAGAAATAAATAACATCACCAAAGTCTTTCCTATTCAAAGGTGAGTATTTCATTGAAAGCCTCGCGTAAAAATTATCTATCAGCATTGTACTGTTTTTATATATATATATATATATTTTTTTAATAGTATTTCAATCACAGCAGGTTTCTCTGTCTGAAATTTGGACTGCTCTCCCTGGGGAAAGTGTGTCGCCATAAGAGCAGCGCCACCGATTTATTTTTTGGGGGGAGGGGGGGAATCCTGTTTGCATATGTACTAGTTTCCCTATCAGAGTGGTGACTTTTTCCACAGAACTTTGCCTGGGGATAAACTCTCTTGTTGGTGTGGGTCCTGTAACTGCATCTAATATAAAAATTATGTTACCCATGAAACCTTGATTTATCGTGTAATCTGAAAGACTAGCATCCAGACCATCACTCAAGGTCTAGTTGATGGGAGAAACCTTCGGCTTAAACGGGCATTGAACCTACACTTTCTTGTTTCCTAGACAGGTGTGTTACCTCAAGAACACCGAAACTCTATCAGTTTTTATCTCATCTTCGCATACAGGCATACAAGAATGCCCTGGTTAATTAAACACGGCTGTCTGAACACGTAATGCAGAAGTGCTCTCAGCTCAGTTAATGAGCAATTTTTTCATCATGACCTTCTAGTGTTCTTAAAATCTGTGGACAATCCTTGTGCCTAGTTCCAGAAATGAATGATTGTCATTTTCCGGAGCCTTGGCACCTTTGCAGGATTCAGCCTTCTGTAGTAGCAAAGTGGTCAGAGCTCTCGCTTTCCCCAAGCTAAGATTAGCAGCATCAAGCGTGGTTACCAAGTGGATGGGTGACCGTTTGCGCACCGTGGTTTTAGTAGAGTTCCCCAGTTCACCCAGCTGTAAAGGTAGCTGCCCTCTTTAGGGTCAAGGAAGGTAAAGCATCGAGGAAGAGGAGATGGGCACCGCCCTCAATAATATGCTGGCCTATGGAGAAGCTGAGGTCTCTGATGCCTCGCTCCCCAACGACCGTACTGGTTATGGGACACCTTTACCTTTACCTTCAGCATCCCTTCTCCATCTCATCCTGTTTTGGGAGTCACTTTTATGAGATCTCAGGTTTGAGTCCCCGCTGAGACGCTCGTTCGAGGGATTGTTCCCCCCTGGAGTTAACGTCAGTACTTAACTTCACTCCACTGATATTCCTTCCGATGAGATTATGAACCGAGGTCATGTGTGTGAACGCACGCAGAACATCTTGCGCACACGTTAAAAACCTGTTCCGCTTTAGGAAGAGTAGGCCACATCATGCCGTTAGGGAACGAAGTAGGGATGACAACATTTTAAAACAAACGTATGCACGCAGGTGTTGTATTTATACATCATCCCGACAATAAAATGCGGATATTTTAATGGTGGGTAAACAGTGGAGTAGTACACACGAAATGTCACCATCACTGAACCTCTAAGAAGAGCTCTAAGAAGATGAACGAGAAAAAAAGAGGTTTTTCTTCGAGACAGTCTAATGAATAAAGTGTATTCTGCAGCAGGAACTTTTTACTGTACCATTGTATTGATCTTCTCGTAAAGACTACTGGAATACGTCTGGTGAAGGCTTTTAACTGGTGCTCTTTATTTTCTTTTTTGGTCTTCTTTTCTCATCTTTTTCTGTGGTTTTCTTTTCTGTCTCTCTCTGTCTTTCTTTCTCTCTGTCTCTGTGCCTCTCTCTGTGTGTCTCGCTCTCTGTCTCACTCTGTGTGTGTTGTGTGTCTCTCTCTCTCTTTCTCTATCTGTCTGTCTCTCTCTTATCTGTATCTCTGTCTCTTCCTCCTCTATCTCTTCTCTCTCTCTCTCTTAGTCTCTGTGTCTGTCTGTCAGTCTGTCAGTCTGTATGTATATATATATATTTATATATATATATAACACAATATATATCCCCATCTCTCTCTATCTTTATTCTCTCTCTGTGTCTGTCTGTCTGTCTGTCTGTCTGTCTGTCTGTCTCTCTATCTATCTCTTTTCCCCCTCTCTCTCTTCTCTGGGGATTTGTGTGTTTGTCCTTGGCAATTGTGGTCCGGTATCAGGCTTAATGTTGTTAGTACTGCTTCTGCCATTGCCAATATCAGACCACTGCTGCTGCTGCTGCTGCTGCTGCTATGATGCTGTCAAGGCTTATCTCCTCCTCTCATGTTTATTGGGAGGAGGCAGAGGAAAACTGATAAAGAGGAACAGAAGCAAATATACATACATAAGGATGGGAAGAGAGAGAGAAAAGAGAGAGAGAGAGAGAGAGAGAGAAAGAAGAGGAGGGGGGAGAGAGAAGAGAAGAAAAAGAGCAGAGAAGAGAGAGACAGAAGACAGAGACAGAAGAGAGACATAGATCAAAATTTAACAGATTCAAAGTCTTCAAAGAGATGTGTTGGGTGGGAACAGTAAAATCAAAAAACCAGTGAGGAAACCAGGGATCAGTCAGAGTAATCGACATCTAACAGACAGTCACACTCCTTCCGATATCCAGGTCTGTCGAACATGATGTTTGCATGGACACGATGTAAAATCATAACCATGTAGGCAACGCACTGTCATGTACAGAGTGCATGCACTCCTCCACAGACATGCACACACTGCCTTGCCTGACTCACCATGGCTACTGAACTCACTGCACTGCACTGCGCTGCACTGCACTGCACTACACTGCACTGCACTGCACTCACCACTGCACTGTACTGCACTATACTACTGTACTGCACTGAACTCACTGCACTGCACTGTACTGCACTGCAGCTCTCAGTGAATGAATGGTGTTTCCCCTCACAGTCTTCTCAGTGTTGCTGCTGAACTCTGTGAGGACAACAACTCTTGCGTCTTGTTTCATGGATCCTGTCTTTTTTATACAGGTGGCCGGGAGGTGGAAGGGCACAGGTTAGTAGAGAGTATCTATCTAGCAATCTACACACACTCACACATAATTATATATGCATACACTTTCTCTCTGTGTTTTCTGTCTCTGTTTGTCTGTCTGTCTGTCTCTCCTCTTAAAAAAAAGAGACAGGAAAGACAGGAACAGAAAGACCACATGGTATACAAAAACTCACAGAGATCAAGACATCAGAATACCATCAGCAACAAGCAACAAAAATACTGCCTAATTCCTGAAAGTCAGACAGTTTTAAGGGTAGGAAGGAAAGAACAAGGCCTAGTTATTGATTCCAACTGTAGCATGAACACCATCCATCAGACCCGTCCCCAGAGAACAGACAGTGGCCCCTAATACTGGGGATTAACTGTGGCCGCCAGAACACACAAGCCAGCACTCACTTCATCAGTGTGATGAGGATGTCAGGGCATTGGCCCCTTTTTCCTGCCCGAACTTTTATAGTATGACCTTTTACTTGGCTTAGCATTGAAGCCACCTGCATTGGTTATTGACCCCTTTTGGTTGTTTTTAAGGCTTTTTATTGAAGGAGGTTAAGTTCGTTTTGTTCTCTGTGTCATTCAGCTATAGAGATTAAGATCTAGAGAAGAGTCTTTGGGATTGGATTATTGAGAGCTTTAATTTTATGCCTGCATTGCTTGCTTTTAAATTTATTCGTTTTCTTTTAACCTCTGAATTAAAAAAATGCAACTTTGTTTTTTTCTGTGTGTATTACACAGCACAGACACAGACACAGACACAACACACACACTACACACAACACAGACACACACACACACACACACACACACACACACACACACACACACACACACACACACACAACACACACACACACACACAGAGGGAAGCAGAATTGCAAAAGAAGCACTGCGAAGAAGAACAGTGAAAAGAAGATAAAGAAGAAAAAAGAAAAAAAAAAGAAAGATGATAGGTAGAGAGAGAGACAGAGAGAGAGAGACAGCAGAAGAGACATAAGACACAAAAAGGAGAGAGAGAGAGAGAGAGAGAGAAGAGAGAGAGAGAGAGAGAGAGAGAGAGAGAGAGAGAGAGAGAGAGAGAGAGAGAGAGAGAGAGAGAGAGAGAGAGGAGAGAGAGAGAAGACAGAGAGATGAAGAAGATGATGACAGAAGACAGACAGGACAAGACCAGCCATAAAACAAACAAACAGCAAGATATAGAAAGAGAAATGGAGAGAAAGAAGACAAAAGAGAATAGATAAGTGTAACAGACAGTAGAACGAATACGCAAATGTAGGACGAGAGAGAGAGAGACAGACGAGACAGACAGACAGATACGAGAAGAGAGGAGAGAGACAGAGACAGAAACATAGGTACAGAGAGAGAGAGGTACAGAGAGAGAGATAGGAGAGACAGAGACACATAAATAGAGACAGAGACAGACAAGACAGAAAGACAGACAGGGAAAGACAGCAGTGGGTTAATCAGCTTATCATGACAGACAGCCTAAGGCAACGGGAGTGACAGATGGCTGTCTAACACACACCAATATAGCCAGCACTCAGTGAACCCGCTCCGCCTCTCAGAATCTGTTCCTTTTCGCTCAAATCTCTGGTGGTATTTTGTCTCCTGATTAAAACAGCCCTCCTTTCAAGTTTCAATATCATTTCATTCTGTAATGAATGCAGAGAGAGAGAGAGAGAGAGAGAGAGAGAGAGAGAGGAGAGAGAGAGAGAGAGGAGAGAGAGAGAGAGAGAGAGAGAGAGAGAGAGAGAGAGAGAGAGAGAGAGAGAGAGAAGAGAGAGAGAGAGGGGGAGGGAGGGAGAGGAAGGAGGGTAGTGATTGATGTAAAGAATCAGAGCGAGAGAGGGATTGGGGACAGAGAGACACTCAGACAAATGGAAAGAGAGAAACAAAGGCGAGAGAAGACAGTGGCAGACAGACAGATAGAGAGACAGATGAGCAGACAGAACAAATGAAAGTAAAAGGGGAAAATATGCATAGAGAGGAGAGAGAGAGAGAGAGAGAGAGAGAGAAGAAGATAATGAGAGACAGACAGAGAGAAACAGACAGAGAGATAAAGAGGGATAGAGAGAGAAGTAATATGTGCGTGTGCGCATGAGAGAGACATCTCTCTCTCTCTCTATATATATAATTATATACATGTATATACACAGAGACAGAGACAGAAAGACAGGGACAGATAGACAGAACGACAGACACAGACACAGACACAGAGATACAGATAGACAAAGTAAGAGACAGAGACAGAGTCAATATTGTCCCAACATCTTCAAACAGTAGCCAAAACCCAGTGAGGAAACCATTGGTCATGTCATGTCAGTGTAATCACCCCTTCACAGTCACACTCCCTTCCCTAATTCACCAGGGTGTCTGAACATGCACTGCACTGCACTGCACTGCACTACACTGTACTGCACTGCACTACACTACACTGCGCTGCACTGCACTGTGCTGCACTGCACTATACTGCAATGCACTGTACTGCACTGCAGCTCTCAGTGAATGAATGGTATTTCCCCTCACTGTCTTCTCAGTGTAGTTGCTGAACCCTATGAGGACAACGACTCTTGTGTGTTGTTTCATGGATCCTGTCTTCCAAGACTAAAGTGGGACGGGGAAAGAATACAAAAATAGTAGAGATGGGATGATGATGAGCGTGTTGGCTATTTTTGTTGCTTATGTCTACCACAAGAAGTTTATCATTGCTAATTACTTTTAAAAGAGACTATTGTTTTGGGATGAAATTTTAGTAAGGCAAAAACGTGTTCATTGATTACTGAAAAAGTATTTGACTTTGTGTTGGTTTGTTGTGATTTAGCCCATCGCTCACGCATAGTGTGTGTGTGTGTGTGTGTGTGTGTGTGTGTGTGTGTGTGTGTGTTGTGTGTGTGTGTGTGTGTGTGTGTGTGTGTGTGTGTGTGTGTGTGTTGTGTGTGTGTGTGTGATAGTGTGTATGTGTGTGTATGTGTGTGTGTGTGTGTGAGTGAGTATGTGTGTGTCTGTGTGTGTGTCTGTGTGTGTGCAGGTGTATCTGTGTGTCTCTGTGTGTATACACACATCTCACACACGAGCATCTATGTACACTTGTAAACAGCAAGCTGTTATTGCCATACTTTCATTTCGTCAGACCATCTGCATCCTAAACAAGCAGGGAACCGCTGCAAAAATGGTCCATTGTTGTCTGAACACACAACCCACCAGTTCGCTATTGCATTTTTTCCATAGATATTTTTCATTATTTCTCCCCATGGCCTCCAGTCATTCTCTGTGTGTGAGTGTCTCTCTCTGTCTGTCTGTCTCTCTCTTTTTCTCTCTTTCTGTGTCTCTCTGTGTCTCTGTCTCTTTCTCTCTCTTTGACTCTCTGTCTGTCTGTCTGTCTGTCTGTCTGTCTGTCTGTCTGTCTCTCTGTCTCTGTCTCTGTCTGTCTGTCTGTCTGTCTGTCTGTCTCTCCTCTCTCTCTCTCTCTCTCTCTCTCTCTCTCTCTCTCTCTCTCCCTCTCTCTCTCTCTCTTTGACTCTCTCTCTCTCTCTCTCTCTCTCTTTGACTCTCTCTCTCTCTCTCTCTCTTCTCTCTCTCTCTCTCCTCTCTCTCTCTCTCTCTCTCTCTCTCTCTCTCCCTCCTCTTTCTTTCTCTGTCTCTCTCTCACCTATTTCTTTTAAAGTGTTATATCTGAAAAATAAAATAGACAAAAAATATCAGTTTTTACACGTCTCTCTTATCCTGTTTAGATGGCAACAAGATATTCACAGTATTTTTGTGGTTCTGAAGGTTTAAATCTGATATCTCATTCTCTCTTTGTATTTCCATCCTTTTTGTCTTTGATTATACTTCCTGTTTCTTTCCTTTCAAGTTTTTTTTTTTAAGTAATGCTCGTGTCTTTTCGGTTTCATTTAAGGTTTTCCTGAAAGTTTTTGCCAAGTCTGATTAAATCTTTCTTTCATCTGCTACCTCTCATTTTCGAAGAGTCTTTCATGTTCACATGCTCATGTCAGGTTTTAACTTTGATATTAAGCAGTTGATGGTCGGTTTTTTTTCCCCTCCATAATTCTGATAAACCCCTCAAGGCCTCAATATGATCTTTCTGACTCATGGCTTAGGAATGGTGAAAAAAAAACCCAAACAAACAAGAAATATGACAAAAGGAGAAACGGCCAAATGAGAGGGAGTGGAAAACATGGAGGATGGGAAAAAAGTGGGAAATGGAGAGTAAAAGTATATAGATATGCAAATGGGGAAACGAACCATAACTGACATGTAACCCCCCAACACACACACACAAAATTAACACACACACACACAAACACACACAC
>CM060329.1:45573320-45585820 GCA_030674155.1 Stramonita haemastoma
GTTCGTGTGTTTGTATGTATATAAATGTGTGTATGTCTGTCTGTCTGTCTGTCTGTATGTGTATGTATGGATATGCGTATTCATGCATGTATGTATACACAAATCTCTCATATATAATAATTAATATATATATATATATATATATATATATATATTTATGCACACGTAGGAAAAATAGCAATTACAGAAAAGAAGAAAATACATAATGAAAGCAATAAATTAAGAGAAATCTTACCTTCTTCTCGGAGATACAATATAAAAAAAACAAACAGACCAAGAACAAGATGGTTCTTTAAGCAAAACAAAGAAAGAAAGAGAGAATGCAAAAAAGTTGGAAAGAAAAAAACAAACATTAAAAAAGATGGGAAAGAAGGGCCATAACTTCACCTGTCTGTTCCATTTCGCTTGTAATGAATTACAAAGTGATGGTTGCAATTCCATGAGAAGACTCTCTCTCTCTGTCACACACACACGCGCGCACGCGTGCGTGCTTGCGTGCGTGCGGTGTGTGTGTATGTGTTCGCACAGAGTTTATTTACACTTCCAATTTTCAAAGCAAAAGCTGAATACTAAAAAGATCATTTGTATTGCAAGTTTTTGTCTGTGTGTGTTCCCTGCATTCTAAGAATTGGCAAAAGCTCGAATTAACATTTTGGCAGAAGGATTGTTAGCGAAGTCCCTTTTTATTGTTAAATGCACGAATTCAATGAATAAATGATTAAGGAAATAAAACGTTTCGAAGTCCAATTATGAATAAGAAAAAAAGGAAAGGATCAAAATAATGATGTATTTTATGATTTTTAAGAAGCACTTGTATGGAGATATATTCCATACTTTTTGTGCATTTCATTGAATAATCGATACACAAATTTCGTGTAGTTGGATTCCTCTACGCGTTCCTCCCCCCCTCACTCTTTCTCTCTCCCCTCCCCCCTCTCTCTCATTGTATCATCTCCGTATTTTTTCAAGCAAAGTGGAGATGATAAACTAGTTTTTGTTTGATTTTTACTGTAAACTCCACAAAACGCTTGAATTTTAATATATGATTACAATCATAAATAGTTATAGCCAGTAATCGGATAGTAAACTATCAACTTTAAGAAAAAACAACAACAACAGCAAACAAACAAGAGAGAAAACTTCTGTTTCTCTCAGTAGAAAACAAGGTACATAACTCGGAATCACATGGCTATTTAAGGAAAAAACTCGTGTTATCTTGTTCTGTCCGATCTTGTTGTTGTATTGAAAAAGATTTTTTCGTCTCTTCCAAGGCTCTTCGTCAGTTCCAAGGCTCACCAATGATGAGACTTTTTGCCGTTTCTGCCCACCATCTAGGTAGCCGTGCTCCGACTTCGGGGATAATGTTTAAACACGACACCAGCATTAAAAAAAGTCCGTTCTTATTGATCGAAAGGTCTACTCTTCTAAAAGGCAGAACAGGTTTTAGCGTTGTGCGCAAGACGTTATGCGTACATTGGCACAGGGGGCATCGGTTTATAGTCTCACCTGAAGGACGTTTAGGGGAGTGAAGTCAGTGCTGATGTTAACTGCAGAGGGAGAGCATTACTTGGACGGGGGTCTCAGGGATGGCTCGAACCAGGCTCGATCCGGTTTTCCAAATCGAGAACGCAAAGTTCTAATCATTAGGCTACCCCCTCCTCAATAGATATAATTATGAAAACACCATTGGGCTCTCATTCTCTCTCTGTCCTCTCTCTCTTCCTTCTCTCTCTCTTCATTAACACTACCTGCATTCCACATAAAATATACAGTAATGTGCTTTGGTTGTTGTTGTTGACTGATGTTGTTTCTTGTACTTTGGCATTACCAGAATGTCTGTTTTGTCTTTGTATGTTTGCTTATCTATCTTTCTTCAACAACCAAAATCGTATGCAGCTAAAAATCAAACGTTATAAAAAGTTTAGTTTGAAGAACGAAAACTAGCTACCAGCTGTGAGAAAAGTTCGCCAACAGATAGAGGTCTGACTTCCGCTGTTTATTGCGCATGCGTGAAAATCCGCCATTTGTATTTGGCCAGTGTTTCTCTCCAGGGAACAATAAAAAGGTCTGGGTCTGTTTTTATACCAGAAAAAAGATCATTATGCGTATGCGTATACAAAATCATCTCATCCCGAGAGAGAGAGAGAGAGAGAGAGAGAGAGAGAGAGAGAGGAGAGAGAGAGAGAGAGAGAGAGAGAGAGAGAAGAGAATTTCTGAAAGGGAGGATATAGAGGAAACGAAAGCATAGAAGGGGCCACGGGTTGATCATAATTTATTTTTCAAGTTGCCTCCTCTCCACTCTCTCTGTCTCTCTGTCTCTGTCTCTCTGTCTGTCTGTCTGTCTGTCTGTGCCTTAATTGCGTGTACACACACACACACACACACACACACACACACACACACACACACACACACACACACACACACACACACACACACACACACTTCATGAGATATCATGTGGAACATTTTATTTCTTCAAACAAATAAAGCCAGGCCATGCTAAGCTAAGCACGTCAGCACTGGGGCTTAAGTTATCATCCCAAGATTACAGAGGGAAGAAATAAGATTCCAAATGGTCCAAGGTAATCTAAATGACTATAAAGAGGCTTTATATGCAAATATCGGGGCCGGGATAGCTCAGTGGTCAGAGAACTCGCTTTATCAAGTCAAAGTTAAGTAGTGCTGTGCGTGGTTACAAAGTGGAGGTGTGACCGTTTGCGCTCCTTGGTGTCAGTACAGTCTCCCAGTTCACCCAGCTATAAATGGATACCTGCGCTCTTTAGGGTCAGGGAAGGTAAAAAAGCAAAGGAGAGGAGATGGGCGCCGCCCTCAATATGCTGGCCCCGGTAGAAGCTGAGGTCTCTGACATCTCGCTCCCCAACAACCGCATAGTTTAAGGAAACACCTTTACCTTTTAGCCGCCGCGGTAGTCTAGTGGTTAGGGCGTTGGACTCGTAATCTAAAGGTTGCGAGTTCGATCCCAGCTTTCGGCTATGGCGTTGTGTCCTTGGAAAAGGCACTTTACGGCTATTTTCTCACCCCACCCAGGTGTAAAAGGGGGTACCAACCTTGTGTTGGGGGTTAACCTTGCGATAGACTGGCGTCCTATCCAGGGGGGAGTCTATGACTCTCAGTCGCTTAACGCCACAGAAACCGGGATAAGCACCGGCCTGATGAGCCTTAGGCTCGGACAGACTTTTTTTTTACCTTTTACTTGATACAAACAACACTGCAGACTGAAATCTTTGCCCCAAACTAGTGGGCATGGTGCAGTGGTTAGTACTGTGGATTACAGGGGCTAGAAGGTTGCAGGTTCGAGTCAGAGTCATGGAGAGTTTTCGGAGTCCGGGGGGCTCCTATCCAGAGTGAGCCTGTTGTGGGCTTATTGGGAGGACTGGGACCACACGGTTGAGCTTCATCCACTATACGGATGCGAGTTTGAGAGTGTTGCTCAAATTACCTGACCAACACTGCAGGTGTCTGTATCTCTCGTGCTCGGTTGTCGCCAGTATATAATAATATGATAGGCATCCAAGTCTGGCTTTGCAACTGATCTTTTACTGTCGGCAGTAGGGGGTTTAGCAGGTCGTGTCCATCTCAGAGAACAGACACAAATGAACACCAGGGTCTCTCTGGCTGGAGGCCCACGGAGCCTGACATTGATGGGCTCCCTGTGAACTTCTGACCCCAAGGATGCGACATAGCGAATCTGCTTGTGGCTGAAAAAGGGAGGTAGGAATGAGTGGCGTGGGGACAGCAAGACAGGAACGTCACAGAAGATGAGGCAGCAAAAAAAAGTTTTCACTTTTTTTTTTTAAAACAAGAGTTGTTCGCTTACAGCTGCCAATGCCTGATTGTGAGACAAGGCCAGGACAGTGACATCCATCTACAGATCAATGACAATATCATTATGCAGGGCAGATAACTGCCTCTATTTCCGGGGGTCCCATTGCGCATGCGTTAGAATGGAGCCCTCCATTACCATCCATCTTCATTCCCCAGGGGAAATAACTGCGCTAGGGGTTATTTGTAACTGCCGAAGGGTCGTGAGCGTATGCATCGGTTATCATAATAACGATAATGTCCATAATCATAATAGTGTGTTCTTAGCTTTACTGCTCGTCAGGCACAATAGGCTGATGGTTAAAATTGCCCTGAAGCCACAGGTTGCAGGTTCGAATCTATCTCATTCTGGACGCCCTTGGTGAGGTAAAGGTCATAGTTATCATGATCTGCTGATCAAAGCTGTGCACACACCTTTCAGTACCTTCGTTCTAACTGTGTGTGAGTTTATAAGAAAATATTGTATACAAGGTAATGATTCCCTCATTTATGTCAGTATGCAGTGTGTTGGCAGAAATATCAAACTACAAAGCGCACACATCTGGCATCACGAGAGCATTGAATTTTACAGTTGGTCAAGTTCTTCACAAAAGTATTAAGGGCAGGTATAACTTTTGCATTAGCGTTTATGAAATGTTAGAGGGGGGTAAGGGGTGAGGGTGGTTTATCATGATAGTCACAAAGTAAAATCTTGAGCTGAGATAATCTGAGGTGCAGATGTGAATCACTGCTGATTTGCCAGTGGGAATGTTTTCCTGACTTCACATGATGTCAACTTACTTCCTCGCAAGTCTTTCAGATGAAACTGTTGAGCGAGGCCCTGTATGCGAAACACACACATAGCACGCATCTAGTACAGATGAAACCCATTCCGTTTTTCGGAAGAGTAGGCTATTGTGTGCTAGTGGTAACGGATGACAAAATTGACAAAACTACACATACACGGGGGACTGGATGTAAACAAGCACATTAGTGCTTATTCCATTATCCTCGGAAAAAAAAATGTTTAAAAAACCCAGCATTGCACACAGGTGTCGTGTTTAGACACCATCCCTGGGGAAATAAAATAATGGGTAGGCGCTGCACTTGTGGCGACGCACTCTCCCCGGGGAGTGCAGCCCGAATTTCACGCAGAGAATATCTGCTGTGACATAAAGTGGTATGAAATAAAAAATAAAATAAATAAATAAAAAAAAGAAGGGCTCATCCCATCTTTGCAGAAGGGTTAACAGATTCTAGCTGGTGAGTGTGGATGATCATGAACATACCCAGCATGAATTCTGAGATCAGCAGAAGGGTGGACTCTGCCAAGTTAAGCTTCTTTTTCTTCGTTGAAAGCTCAGACAGTAATTCCAGAGGCCCTGAAAAGTACCTTGGTATACTGAAGGCCCTCCAGGGGTCTAAAAAGCTTTCCCCTCATTTATTATTTATTTATTTATTCTTTATATCATCGGCAGGTTAGTATGCCAGATATCGGCCTTCAGGTTTTGGTGTGTTGGACAGGTCTAGAGGTAGTGTTCTATTGTCACGGGAGAAATGCCGCAAGGGCACATGGTAGAATCTCCAATGTGGAACTTGGTGAGCACGACTGCGATGTCTGAGTCTGCAGTGTCCAGTCCTCAGTCCCACAATGATCACTCGGTGTTCTTTGGGAAGGAAATACTAGAGATCCTATCTGTTGAAATCGTGGCGTTTTAAAAGCCATCTTGTCTTTTGCTTTTCCTTCTTTCAGCTTACCTACAACACACTACGTTAAGGATCAAAGCGGTACACACCTTTCGGGTTTCAAGGAGAAGCCAGGCCTCTAGAATGATTCACATGCAGTGCATACTACCATCGGAAAATTGAAATTGAAGTTGGAAATTCTCTCTCTCTCTCTCTCTCTCTCTCTCTCTCTCTCTCTCTCTCTCTCTCTCTCTCTCTCTTCTCTCTCTCTCTCTCTCTCTCTCTCCTCTCCCTCTCCCTCTCTCTCCTCTCCCTCCCCCCCTCTCTCTCTCCCCCCCTCTCTCCCCCCCCCTCTCTCTCTTCTCCGCCAATGTCTTTATCTTCTTTGTTTTACCCCCCCCCCACACCACACAAAGGAAAAAGAAAAGCAACAGGAAAAAGTGACCGCTACTCTGTCTAGATGATGTTTTTCCCTGTGAGAGTGATGAGGAATGAAAATGAGAGGGTCATCAGTCAAAACGACAAGGGACTCTAAAAATGGGCAGTAAGGCATCTTGACCAGGCTCCAAATTTCATTGAGAAAATGGACCTGAATTAGATTAGTGTCATTTTCTCTGATGGGCAGTTGTGGGGATGCTCTGTCTCTGTCTCTGTGTCTCTGTGTCTGTGTTTCTAGGCATGATTTTGTCCTTCTTTGTTCCTCTGTCTCTGTCTCTCTATCTCTTGTTGTTTGTCTGTCTGTTTCATTCTCATTCCTCCCCCTTCTCTCTCACTCTCTCTCACATTCTCTCTGTCTCTCTCTGTATTTCTCTCTCTCTGTCTCTCTCTGTCTCTATTTACATCTTTCTGCCTCTTTCTGTGTCTCTTTCTGTCTCTTTCTGTGTGTCTGTGTGTCTTTTTCTTCCTATCTCTGTGTCTCTCTCTGTGTCTCTGTCTCTGTCTCTCTCTCTTTGTCTCTCCCTCTCCCTCTCGTATACATATGTGCCAGTATGTACATATAAGCATGCGCTATGCACTTATACACACACATACTCATACGTACACGTAGACTAACACACACAAACACACACACAGGGTATCTGCTGGCTTGCAAGCAAAATATACATGTCCATAAACATTGTTTTTGTTTATATATATATAAAACTGTTATCCATTCTACACCATTTCATTAATCGGATAGTATTTTCCCCCTTTCGTTTCTGTTTTCTATTTATCTGATCCCTCATTTAATTCCAGGGCTTTCCCTTGTCCCTCTTGATCCAATTATTCATTCTACTTTGTTTCTTCTTCTGTTATTTTGTCAGTCGCAAATTCATTACAATATTTCAACTCCTCTGTTCTCTATTGCCTATTTCTATGGAGGTGGTTTTCTTCTCCTGCATCTGGGGTCTGTCTGACTGGTTGTGACTCTGTGTGTGTATGTGTATGTGTATGTGTATGTGTATGTGTGTGGTGTGTGGTGTATGTGTGTGTGTGTTGTCTGTGTGTGTCTTTTATGGCTGCCTATCTTAACTGTTTCTAACACAGAAGGAGACAGAGACAGAGAGACATGGACAGACAGAACAGACAGACAAACAGACAGGCAGAGAGAGAGTGTGTGAGAGAGAGACAGACAGAGAGACAGAGAGAGACAGAGAAAGACAGGCAGACAGATAGGCAGAAAGACACAGACAGACGGAGACAGACAGACAGACAAACACACACACACACACAATGAGTGCTTATTCCATTATCCTCGATATGAAACAAAAGAAAGACACACACATACACACACACACGGAGAGAGAGAGAGAGAGAGAGAGAGAGAGAGAGAGAGAGAGAGAGAGAGAGAGAGAGAGAGAGAGAGAGAGAGACAGAGACAGAGACAGAGACAGAGACAGACAGACAGACAGACAGACAGACGGACATACAGACAGACAGAGACAGACAGACAGAGACAGAGACAGACAAACAGACAAAGAAACAAAGAGACAGAGAGACAGAGAGACAGAGACAGAGACAGAGACAAAGAGACACAGAGAGAAAGAAAGACCATCTGGTAGATGTATACAGAAGCTTCCTAGGCTGTGTGACAGACCAGTAGAGAGACATACGGCTAGCTGACAGTCCTTCTGCAGTAATACACTTCTCTGAGAACTGCACCCTCTCCTGATAACCACTACTTACAATCCATAATAATAATAATAATAAAAGACCTAAGAAAAAAACAACCTAAAACCAAAACAACCAAAACAAAAGTAACCCAGGCAGATTATAACAGAACAAACGAAAAGAATGCAAGAATGAAAAAAAAAGGGAAACAAAGGAATAGAAACTAACTAAATCTTCACTTTTCCGATTCTTTTCTGGATCTTTGTGGATCTTTATCACACTCCGAGACCACTCTCTCCCTCTCCCCCCTCTCCCCCATCCCCTGGTCCCTCCTCCTCCTCCTCCTCCTCCCCCTCCTCCTCCTCCTAGCGCCGATTGCTTGTACAATTTATGTGATTGCTCGCCTCTCCATGTTTTCCATTGTTTTTCTTTGTCCCCCTTCCCCCTCCCCCCACCCCTTTCTTCTCTCTCTTCTTTATGGGGCGTGTGCTCTGCACATAAATGTCTCCCATAAAGGGTTATGCTGTTTTCTCTAGATTTAGAATATGGACACATCTTTGTGTTGTTGGTTTGTGTATTCGTGTGTGTGTGTGTGTGTGTGTGTGTGTGTGTGTGTGTGTGTGTGTGTGTGTGTGTGTGTGTGTGTGTGTGTGTGTGTGTGTGTGTGTGTGTGTGTGTGTGTGTTTCCCCTCTGGAGAAGGCGTAGTAATATCGATGTGTTCGTGTTTTATTATGCTTATCTGCAACTTTGATCAAAAGTGTTTTCTTTATTTTTCGGTCACTCTTTGTTTTCTCTTTGTGTATCGGTTTCTCTCTCTGTCTCTGTCTGTCTGTCTTTCTGTCTGTCTGTCTGTCTGTCTGTCTGTCTGTATCTGTGTTATTAGTTTGCTTTTACTATGGGTGTAAAAAAAAAAGCAATTGTTATCTTTTTCCTTCACCTACTGAAAATAAAATCTCTCTCTCTCTATTATTTGGTTGATCATTGTTGTTAGTTGGAGGTGTTTCTTAAATTGATGTAATTCCTGATTAGGGTGGGGACCGGACGTAAAAAACACATGCGTACTTAGTCAATGTCATCGAAATAAAATAATTTGATTTGATTTGATTTGATTTGATTTGATTTGATTTGATCTCTCTCTCTCTCTCTCTCTCTCTCTCTCTCTCTCTCTCTCTCTCTCTCTCTCTCTCTCTCTCTCTAATCATATCAACAGATAACATCTTTCTTGAGATGTTACATCGGCATCACCAACTCATCAACAACCAAAACTGCTTTTTAAATTTTTTTTATTTTTTACTGTTGCTAATATCATTGCTGCACAGCGAGCTGGTGGTTCAACAACAGCAACAACAACAACAAAAGCTGCTGCTTCAACTAGGCCTATTATTGCTGCTTTTGCTACTGCCACTTCTGCGATAATTTGTTCCATCACAGTTAACTCTAACAATATCAAATTGTGATTGTAGATCACCATCATATTTTGTTTTGTTGGTCCTCTTTTATTATTATTATTATATTATTATTATTATTATTATTATTATTATTATTATTATTATTATTATTATTATTATTATTATCGTCATGATGATGATGATGATGATGATGATGATGATGATGATGATGATGATGATGATTAGCAGCAGCAGCAGCAGCAGCAGTAGTAGTAGTAGTAGTAGTAGTAGTAGTAGTAGTAGTAGTAGTAGTAGTAGTAGTAGTAGTAGTAGTAGTAGTAGTAGTAGTAGTAATAGTAGCAGTAGTATCATATTGTGATGATGATGATGATAATGATGATATGGTGATGGTGATGATGATGATGATGATGATGATGATGATGATGATGATGATGATGATGATGATGATTGACCCTCACTATCATTATCACTGTTATCATCATTATTATTATTATTATAATCTTAATCATTACTACTACTATTACTGTTGTACTTTCTTTTGCAAATGCTAATTCTGATCATGATGATCTCTCTTTACAGGAACGATCCCTTACCATCTACAAAAGAACTTCAAGCCCCCTTTTTTCTCCCCCTCTACAGCAAGATTCAGACAAAACGAACACAAGATAACAACATCCTGTTACGCATGCGCAACGGGACTAACGGAAACAGGGCCTCAGTTATCTGTCCTGGCTGTAACGATATTGTCATTGATCCACAGAGGGCTGGCTATTACCGTTCGTTCAGGCGTTAGGCCCACACTCCCGTGTCTAGTCTGTGCTGAGGCCGTAAGGTAATTCGAGACCTCTGGGCGACACTGCTGATTTGTGAATCTCTGTGATCGTCTTTTGGGTATTGATGAAAATTTTGCATAGTTCTGATGTGAACAATCTGTCTGTCTGCCTGTCTTCTCTACTGTGGCGCAGATGTGTTTAATTTAGTAAATTGCCGGGTGGGATGGAAGGATGCCACCGTACCGTCTCTGATCTAGAGATAGTTATCGCCCTTCTTCATGCGTGATCCCTTCCCCCCCCCCTCCCCCAGTCTTTAGATGTCTAGATCTTTAGATGCAGCAAAGGTAATTTGAAACCGCTTGGGCGACAGTGCTGATTTGTTGTGAATCAGTGTAGTTTGTCTTTCCTGGTCTAGGATACTGAGAGAGGGTTTTTTTTGCGTGTTTTGATGGGAATGTAGTTTGTGTTAAACCCGGGTTCGAATTCCGTTTAAGGGGATTTTTTCCTCTGGAGTTAACGTCAGTGCAGACTCCACTTTGCCCAAAATTCCTTCGTATGAGACTAAACACCGAGGTCCATTGCGCAAACGCACGCAGAAAATCTTGCACACAATTTAAGTCATGTTCCGCTATTTGAAAGAGTAGGCCATTGTGTGCCGGTGGAAACAGATGACAAAATTAAAAAAACAACAACATACACTCGGGGACTAGATGTAAAAAAGCACATCAGTGCTTATTCCATTATCCTCGACATAAAATAATAAATAAAGAAATGAATAAATAAATAAATAGATGAAAATTAAATATGTTTCATTCGAAACATTTATGTATTAGTATTAGTTTGTAGATTTTTATGATTATGATTATGATAGTTTGTAGATGACATGTTGTAAGTCATTCAGGGAAAGGGTGGTGTTTTTTTTCTTCTTAATTTTCTTTTGTTCCGCAGCTAGAGCTCCAAGATTTATCAATGGTGAGGTTTCTGCATATGCGACCGTGTATGTCCGCTATCAATGTAGCTATATTCTGATTTGAGGGATGATGTCTGAACACCATATCAGTATTTATGTGTTTTATTATTTTTTTGTAGAGGGGGTGTTTTTGTGTTTTTTTTTCATCTGTTCTTACAGGCACAAATGACCTACGCTTTTAAAAATCAATATGGGTTTTAACATGTGCACAAGATGTTCTGCGTTTGATAGCTCGCAGAGCCTCTGTTAACAGTCTCATCCGAAGGACTTCTGGGGTAGTGGAGAGGGTACTTATGTTAACTCCAAGGGAAAGGTCGCCTTGAACGAGCTTCTGGGTGGTAGCTCAAACCCAGTCTCGATTCTGGGCCATCAAATTGTGGGTACAGTGCACTAGCCACCAGGCTACCCCCCGTCCCCTTTTTAAAAACCCCAAACCAGCCAACCAACCAACCAAACCAAAAAAATCTAAACAAAAAGAGCCTTATTTCGTTTATTTGTTGGGATTGCTATAAGCGGTCATTTTCTGCTGTGGATTTTCAAAGAAATGCGATTCCATTTTTGCTGAATACAAAAAAAATATAGATTTCTTTTGTGAATGCACAGTTATCTGCCCGCGCCCTGCAAGGTCAAGACAGTACAATCATGGACCACATTTCCTCCACGACATGCTTGCGCTATGGGGATAACAGAAACATGGCCATTCCCTGTCCTTGGAATACAATATCGTTACTGAATCCCAGATAGCTATCTCTGTTCATGGAGCACCATTACACTCCGATGTCTGTGATGGTGCAGTATAGTAGAGTAACTTGAGTTCTGTCTCTCGGAGACAGGGCCGATGTGTGTACATCATTGTGATCGTCTTTCCTGGTTTGGAATACTGATTAGACAAGTCTGATCCTTGTTGATACGAAGAATGTGAAATATTTTATAAGAAGATGTGCGTGCATTGATAATATCTTTTCTAAAGTCGTGTTGTAGCTATTAGAATCTCTGTGATATCTGTGTTCGCAGGATCAAGTATCTTTTGCTTAGACATGTTCCTTTTGTTTATTATAAAACTTTCTTTATTTTCTACCCTAGGACATTTCGTTTCTTTATCGTTTGGCTGATTTAAAGAGGGCGGTGGGTAGATAGATGGTGTGTGTGTGTGTGTGTGTGTGGGGGGGGGGGGGGGGTAGAAAGGGGGCGGGGTGGGGCAGCAATTATCTGAGTCTAGTCATAACATATGTATGCACGTGTTCAAGTGTGTGGATGCAGGCAAGGGCACACACACGCACACGCACACACACTTACAATACACTTACACACATACACACACACACACACTTACACGCACATACACACACACACACACACACACACACACACACACACACACACACACACACACACACACACAGCAGAATGTTGAACTCAACTTTTTCCACTTTTAATTCAACAAATATTATACAGTCACCTATCCTTATTAAATAACAAGAAGGTCATGAAGAAAGAGGAGAAGGAGGAAGGCAGAAGAGGAGAAGAAGAGGAGAGAAGAAGAGGGTGAAAATCCACAACGAACAAAAAACCTTAAAAAAAAACCCACAAAAACTTAGCACCACAAGAAACAAAATCTGCTCTCAACTTGACCTCACTCTCAGTAGCTAAGGAAATGGAAATGGTGTTGCCTCCCTTGGGGGAGGGGGGAGGGTGGGGAGGGGCGGGGAGGGGAGGGGAGGGAGGGGAAGGGGAGGGGAGGGGTT
>CM060329.1:45595820-45600820 GCA_030674155.1 Stramonita haemastoma
TGTTTGATCTTGTGTGTGGACTAAAGCTTAAATTTATCCGATAATATAATTATTCGATCGTCTCCGTTCTTTGTCCCTCAAACATTACCATACCTGGCATGATCGTCCTTCAGCTCCAATTCAATTTCGACTTTGTGGTCCTAGTATTGTTCAATGGCTAAACCTTCAATGGTATCAATACGTATGATAATTTATTATGTTTGATGTTACTTATTTTTATTCCCCCTCCCAGAAAGTACCATCTTGTTTGCATGTAGCATAGGTCTTATTTTATGTGTTCGTTTTTCTTGAGATATCAAACGGCCTCTTGTTTTGCATGTCTAGTCTTGTCCAATCACTTGCCAATACACGGCATGGTGTTTCTTGCTTTGTATGTTATAAAACCATGACTGGCTTGTTTACACTGATTTGTTGCAGTTTGCCACTTTCGCCGCTGTATTACCTAAAAGCATATTGAAAATGTTGTCCCAAAAGGTCAAACTTTCTCAAAAGTCCCAACCTGCACAAATATCTCCTTCCTCAAAACTATTGTTGTCTATGGTAGGAACGAAATTACGTTGCGCTTCTCTTTGGCAAGTCAGTCCAAGAGCATCCAACTTCGGCATGGGAAATAATTGTTATCTGAAGATGAGACAGCAAAAAAAAAAAAGAATTATCTTTTAAGTCTTTCTAGACAATAGGCAGGACAATGAACCAAGAAGGCATATATTTAAAAAAAACAACAACGAGGTGACAGGAAGAAAAGGAAAAAGGCAGAACAAAGAAAGGGATAGAAAAGAGAATTCTTAGCTCATCATTTATAGAAGGTGGGGATGCTATTTATAATGCCAGGCTCCCGGCATCCCAACGGGGGATTCTTTTTTTTTTTATAATAAAACCATAAACGAGTGCATGTCCACGGGGTGAGTTATGTTGGAAAGCATGTTGGTATTAGTTCTCAGCAATAATGGTCTTTTGGGAAATTGAAATAGAAAATATCATTTTTCTTTTATCCTTGTCTGTATTTTTTTTCCAGATAACTCTTTCATTTCCTCTCTTTTCTTTTTACTTTCTTGATAAGAAGAAAATGGTGTTGACTTTTTTGTTTTGGTTTAAAATATTTTAAGACTTAGGTTATTGTTTGTTGGATATTTTGTGAATGAAGAGGTAGGCAAAAATAAGACATTGGGACAACATTTAAGATTTGCATATATTTACATGTGTGTTTGATAGCTTTCTAGATAGGCTGCAGTTCTATCTTTTGGGTACTATTTGTTTATATTATACTATTAGCATAAAAGAATAAATAAGTTTCTGATCTTAAATCTTCATCATTTTTCATTTCAAATGACGGAATCAGATTGAATTACAGTAACGCATTTTGCTGTGCAAGCGCGCGCGCACGCACCACACACACACACACACACACACACACACACACACACCCCACACACACACACACACACAACACACACACACACACACATGAGCATACACACGCTGTCTGCCTCTCTATCTTCACAGAGAGAGGAGAGAGAGAGAGGGAGAGAGAGAGAGAGAGAGAGAGAGAGAGAGAGAGAGAGAGAGAGAGAGAGAAGACAGACAGACAGACAGACAGACAGACAGACAGACAGACAGACAGACAGACAGACAGACAGACAGACAGACAGACAGAGACATTAATGAGAGGAGAAAGAAAAAAAAAACAATGCAGAAAAGAGGTACAGAAGAAGAAATAGAGAAACAGAGACAGAGACAGAGACAGGGACGAAGTTTATATATCCTGAGAGCAAAACAGACGAAGCAGGCAAAGCCATAGCTGGCCAGACCTTTTCAGCTGATCCGCCATTTTGTATGCAGGCAGCATGGCGAGGGCTGATGGGTAAAATGAAGTAACGGCTCTTTGAGTGCCCGGATGGAGGCCATCTGCCAATCACAATGAACAAGAGCGGAATTGAAAATGCATCGGAACCCATCGCTTGTCTACTATATTGTAGAAATTGGAAAAGAAGATCGACTGAAAGCTATTTTTTATTCAAATGAGACTATGCCTTTTCTTTTTCTCTTGTCTCTTTTCTCTGTCTCTGTTCTTCTTATGTCTCTTTCTCTGGTTCTTGACTTTGTCTCTCTGTCTGTCTCTGTGTCTGTATCTATGTGCCTGTGTCTCTGTGTCTTTTTCTCTGTCTTCTAAGTCTGCTCTGTCTGTTTGTCTGTCTCTGTCTGTCTCTTGTCTCTTTCTCTCTCTCTGCTATTTCTCTGTTTTGTCTAATTATGTTGTATCTCTTCAATCTCTGCTGTGTGTCTTGTTCTCTTGTTGTGTGTCTGTGTGTCTGTCTGTCTGTCTGTCTGTCTGTTGTTGTTGCCCTTTGTCTATCTGCCAGTCACATACTACGCACACATAATCATACCTGTGTGCACACAACGAACCATACACACACATACACACACACTACAAACAAGGTGCTTTAGACAGAGAGAAGGAGGAGAAGACGAGAGAAGAGAAGAGAGAGAGAGACGAAGAGAAAGAGAGAGAGAGCAGAGAGGAGAGTTAGAGAGAGAGAGAAGGAGGGTGGGGGCAGGGGCGGAATTTAGAGGCTGGCACAGGTGGTGAAATGTCAAACAGAAATAAATGACAACAAAAGAACATAACAGAGTGATAAATGGAAGACCGTTTTTTTTTTCTAGAAAAATACACGGAATTAAATCTCCTTTAATGGAAGATAAATCTAAAACGGGACACAGAAGGGGCAAATAGAAAAAAACAACAGCAAACAAACCGATTCTTTTTAAAACATTACATTTTACCAAATGTTCTGGGTGCCATCAAATTGGATAAGATAACAAAGGAAAGGACCAAGCGTGCTCTTATTCAGTGAAGACTTAGAAAAGGGCGATAATGAATGCTACGAAAAAACAACTGTGAGCGTGGAAAAGAAAAAGAACTTTGCAAATTAAAAGAACATGGACAAGTCGTGGCATGACTGCATTCCATCTTCTCTATAAAGTTTGGGTTTTTTTAAGCGTGTGAGGTGTTCCATATGTGCTCCGTGGACATCTGATGCACGACAGGAATAATGGATGGAGAGTAGAGTCTGATGTGTGGAAATGTGGGAGAAGTTCTGTCGTGTGTATTCAAACGCTTGTTTTGTTTTATCATTTTATCGTGCTGTGATGTTTGTTTCGTTTCTTTTGTATTGTCAAAGCCAAAGTCAAAGTTAAGGTTAATTTTGTTAAATTTCCATATGGTACATTGAATAAGCATTGATTTGGTTTTTGTCCTCAATCATCTATGTGGGGGAAAATGTTTCACCCATACCATTTATTTAACATGATTTCGGCAACTATTGTGTCACGTTGTGTTGTATTGTGTGTGTTGCGTTGTATATGTTGTATTGTGTTGTATTATATTGTATTGAATAACACTCACAGTCACAGCAGAGTGCGTACTTGGCATGAAATTTGAGCTACTTTTCCTAAGAAGAATATTGATGCATTTCATGTGCATGCACGCATTTCATTACTCTCTCTCTCTCTCTCTTTCTTCTCTCTCTCTCTCTCTCTCTCTCTCTCTCTCTCTCTCTCTCTCTCTCTCTCTCTCTCTCTCTCTCTCTCTCTCTCTCTCTCTACTCTCTCTCTCTCTCTCTTCTCTCTCTTCTCTCTCTGTCTTCTCGTCTGTCTGTCTGTCTTTTTTCTGGTCTCGAAAATGGTTAATAAAAAAAAAAGCAAAACAAGAACAAACAACACAGACAGTAAAGGTCGGGTAAAGGATATAAATAAATGTCTACAAATGAACACAATGGAGTGATAAACGAGAAGAACACCAAATGTTAAAAAAAAAACCACAAGAAAAATAAAAGAAACCTCATTACGGAAGATGAATCTAAATCGAGACACAACGAAAAGAAAAAAGAAACAAATAAACTGAAAAAAACATACTTTCAAATATCACTTAACATTATCTTAAATGCTCCCGACATCTCAATCCAATGACAAAGGAGCCGACCAAACGTGCTCTTGTTCAGTGAAGATCCAAAAAAGGGGCGATAATGAACGCCACGAAGAATTGAAGAGAGAGAAAAAAAAAGTTTGCAGGTTAAGAGAACATAAAAAAAATCTGAACATAATTAAATTTCTCTTCTCCATAAAAAAAGTCATCTGCGTGTGGGGTAGATGCTATGCCATAGACGCTACGCCAAGTCTGTAACATTAGGGAAAGTAGGAGACGGACTGGAGGGGTTGAACGGAGTAGAGAGGAATTATGCCTTAAATAGTCAGCCGGACATTGTGTGTTATTATTGTGGTTGGTAGGTAGGTGTTGGGTATGGTAGTGGTGTGGTGTGGTAGGTAGGGTATAGGGGGGTATGGTGTTATATGGTATGGTATGGTGTGGTTGGTGGGTGGGTAGGGTAGATTGGTGGTTGTTATGTTGGTTGTGTGTTTGGGTGAGGTAGGGTTATGGTATGTATGGTATGTGGTATGGTGTTGTGGTATGGTAGGTAGGGTATGTATGGTAGGGTAGGGTAGGGTAGGGTAGGGTATGGTGTAGGGTAGGGTAGGTGGGTAGTGGTAGGTGGTAGGTAGGTGTAGGGTAGGGTAGGTATAGGTATGGTAGGGTAGGGTAGGGTATGGTATGGAGGGTAGGTAGGGTAGGGTAGGGTAGGGCAGGGTAGGGTAGGGTAGGTATGGGTAGGGTATGGTAGGGTAGGGTAGGGTAGGGTAGGGTAGGTAGGGAGTAGGTAGGGTATGGTATGGCAGGGTAGGTAGGGTAGGGTAGGGTAGGGTGTAGGGTTAGGGCAGGGTAGGTAGGGTAGGTAGGGTAGGGTAGGGTAGGCAGGGTAGGGTAGGGTAGGGTAGGGTAGGGTAGGGTAGGGTAGGGTAGGGTAGGGTAGTTGGTAAGGGTAGGGTAGGGTAGGGTATGGTAGGGTAGGGCAGGGTTAGGGATAGGGTTAGGGTAGGGTAGGGCAGGGTAGGTAGGGTAGGGTAGGGTAGGAGGTAGGGTAGGGTAGGGTAGGGTAGGGCAG
>CM060329.1:45613320-45625820 GCA_030674155.1 Stramonita haemastoma
AAAAATTTCAGGCCTACTTTAGCAATGAAAAATGAAATTGTGGATAAATTTCAAACATACTATAGCAATGACAAATGAAAACATTGATGAATTCAACACATACTATAGCAATAAAAAATGAAAGCATTGGTATATTTCACACAAACTATAGCAAAATATTGAAAGCATGGAGAAATTTCACTGATATAATAGGAATTAAAAAAAAAAAAAAAAAAAAAAAAAAAAAAAAAAAAGGAAAATGTATAAATTTCACACATACTCTAGCAATGTAAAATGAAAGCATGGATAAATTTCACACATACTATATCAATGTAAGATGGGGGAAAAAATGAATAGATTTCATACATAGTATAGCAATAAAAAATGAAAGCATGGGTACAGTTTACACATACTATAGCAGTAAAAGATGAAAAATTAGAAACATTTCCCATATACTTTAGTACTGAAAAATGGAAGCACTGAAAACACTGAAATAGTTTACTAGTACAATGGCCTTGGGCCACTATACACTAAAAGAAAGGGGGGGGGGGTGAGGTGAAAGAAATGGAATATTACATACACATGTGAAACATTTCAAATATATCATAGTCAATCATGGCTTTACACTCATATGCAAATAAACACCTCCAACACTCCCAGTGTGACACTGTCCATGGTAATGTTCATGCAACTCACTGCATTGACAATGACTCAAAATCAACATGAACCAAGAGGGTTTGAGTCTGTGACTCATGTTGTACATCTTCTTCTCCTCAAAACAACCCTATCAAGCCCACACTCACACAAACCAGAAAAATAATCTACACCTTTAGCAGCATCCTTATACAAAACAATCACACAATATCATTTTCACAGTACTCAAATGCCAACAATGTTCAACTCCCCATATAAAGCTGTACTACAAAATCTTCATAAGGTTAATGATGCATTTATAGAGAATAAAGTTATGGGGAAGGGAGATAAGTCTAGGGAAAATTTTATCATGCACACCAATTTGCTTCCCTTCCAAAAAAAGAACAAGGAAAAATATAGCTAAGGTGTGTGCATTTTCACTTAAAAAACAAACAAACAAACACACACACACACACACACACACACACACACACACACACACACACACAACACACACACACACACACACACACACACACACACCTTTAGCAGCATCCCTATACAAAACAGTCACATGATATCATTTTCACAGTACTGGTATGCCAACAATGTTCAACTCCCCAAATAAAGCTTGACTACAAAATCTTCATAAGGTTAATGATGCTTTTATATAGAATAAAAGTTATGGGGAGGGGAGATAAGTCTAGGGGGAAATTTTATCATGCACACCAATTTGCTTCCCTTCCCAAAAAAGAACACAGGAAAAATATAGCTAAGTGTGTGCATTTTCCCTTGGAAAAAAACAAACAAACAACAACAACAACAACAAAAACACAACAACACACACACACACCTTTAGCAGCATCTTTGTACAAAACAATCACACAATATCATTTTCACAGTACTCAAATGCCAACAATGTTCAACTCCCCAAATAAAGCTGTACTACAAAATCTTCATAAGGTTAATGATGCATTTATAGAGAATAAAAGTTATGGGAAGGGGAGATAAGTCTAGGGGGAAATTTTATCATGTACACCAACTTGCTTCCCTTCCAAAAAAAGAACACAGGAAAAATATAGCAAGTGTGCTGTATCATAGTATTTTGAATACCAAACACCAAAAGACATGTTCAAGTTGACTATCATTTATAATCCAAGTATCATTTTCCTTCTATTGACTGCATGAAAAACATATCTGGATACATTATGCCTGTGATTTACATTTGATGATTTAAGCAAAACATAAAAAGATGCCTGTGATGATTCCTTGAGAAATTTAACTCTAAGGTCTTTGTAAAGGCTGCAGTCAAACAAAAAATGGTGTTCATTTTCAAATTGATTTTCACAAAAGGCACATTTTCTATCCTGAGCAGATTCACTATATCTATGAATGTTATTATTAATTGGGAGTACACCAAGTCTTAGCTGGGTAACAGCAACACGGAAACAATAAATATCCATGTCATTAACATATTTTTCTGTTTCAAAAATTGTTTTATATGAATTATATATCTGATACCTTTCTCGCTCTTGTCTAGTTCCATTCCATTCTTGAATAAACCAGTCCACAAGTCTTTGTTTAAAGGCTCTCAAAAATATTTTAGCATCTCCTACTCCTTGCTGTAACCAAACAATGCCATAACCAGTCTCACATAGAATCTCTCTCACATTTGAAACCCAACAACTTTTACCACATCTGTCCAAATCAAATAACATAATGTATGCTCTATAGGGTAATCTTTCATTATCCATTTGAACTAATTTTAGCCAGTATCTTACACAAGCAATATACGAATTAATGTACAACGGGAATCTTGCTAATTCTCCATAAACCATCTTGTTTGGTGTCCTCACTGGAACACCTAAGAATCTTTTACAAGCCATTAAGTGCACTTTTTCAATGTGGTCTAATCTATTAATGCCCCATACCTCAGATGCATATAACAAAATTGGTTGAATTTTTATGTCAAAAATTTTAAAGAATACCCTCGCAGTCATTTCTTTGTATCTGTGAAAAACCCTGTGTATTTGCATAACAGCTTTCTTTCCTTTAACTGCTAAATGATTTGTACCCCTTTTAACACTAACCTTAGTGGTGAAATTAAAACCTAAATAAGAATAACTGTTCACTACTTCTAACCGCTTACCATTATAAAACCATTTCTCTTGTTGACCTAGAAACCCTCCTTTTCTAAATACCATGATTTTTGTCTTATCATTGTTTACACATAGTTTCATTTTATCACAACACATATGTAAGATATCTAACTGAGTTTGAAGACCTCTGGGGGTGGTTGACAGCAAAGCCACATCATCTGCAAACAACAAAATGAGCAGTTCTGCAATATTAGGCAACATCTGAACACCATGTTTGCCCTTTTCCTCAACGTCATTAGCTAATTGATTAATAAACATTGAAAATAGAGTTGGGCTCAACACACAGCCCTGTCTAACTCCGGTTGGACATTCAAACAACTCAGTAAGCTGGGATCTTGAACGAACACATGATAGCAGTGAGTTGTACATTGCTGCGAGAGAAGCAAAAAGTTTTCCTTTAACACCCTGACTATGTAAGCACTCTAGAAGTTTATCATGTTGCACTGAGTCAAAAGCCTTTCTAAAGTCTACAAAGGCTATATACAACTTCCTACCTTTTTTACTTAAACATTTCTGAACTGAGGCATATAAAGTAAAGATATGATCCACTGTAGAATGCTTTTTTCGAAATCCTGCTTGTTTGTCTGAAATTAAATCATTAGTTTCTAACCAGGTATATAGTCTAGTATTTAGGATTGTAGTATAGCACTTAGAAATTATGCTTAATAAAGATACGCCTCTATAATTGTCAACATTATCAGGGTCTCCTTTTTTAAAGATTGGAATTATTATAGCTTTAGACCACTGTTGAGGATAAATTCCTTGGTTGAATATATTATTAAATAGTTTTGTCAAAAATTTAAGAACAATACTTCCTCCAGCTTTCAACATTTCAGCAGAAATATCATCTATGCCAGATGCTTTTCCTCTCTTAAGCTTAGAAATGGCACGCATAACTTCTTCTTCACGAATAGTTTGATTTAGGTCATGATCAAGTTCTTCTGAAAGCTCATTTTCAATACTATCTTCCTCTGTTTGGGTTTGATTACTGTTTTGATACAAGGATTTAAAGTGATTGAACCAGTCATCTAAGCTTATTTTATTATCAATTTTTGGTTTACCCCACATCCCATGTTTCTCAAATGTTTCCAGAACTGTTGTGAATCATTCATTTCTTTAACTAGGTTATCTGTTTGTAGTTTTCTGAATGCTTGCTTCTTTGTCTTTAGTAAAGTTCTATATTTTTTCCTTGCTTCTACATATACTTTTCTATCTTCTTCACTACGAGATTTTCTAAACAGGCTTAGTTTTTTCCGACTTTCTTTTTTTAAGTTGCAACATTCCTCATCAAACCATACTGACTGTCTCTTTTTCTTAGCAAAAATCATTTTAAACATACACTGACTCGAGTCTTTCAGACATTCTACAAACACATCCAAGGCATTATCAACATCTGTATCTAGCTTTTGATTTGCTTCTATCATTCTACTTTGAATTTCACAGCTTTGTAGCATTTCAATAAATTCACTTTCTTTTTCTTCTTTCCAAATAAATTTTTCATGTGCCATACTTGTGTACTGATTTGTTTTCCCCACACCAAAATGACTAAACTTGTTTTCTACTTGTAAGACAACAGGTAAGTGATCCGAATCTGTTAAGTTTTCAACAACAAGTGATATACAACTCATGGATAACAACAAATCACAAGAAACTATAAAGTAATCCACTGTACTTGCTCCAGAAGAGGCAATAAAAGTACAGCTATCATCAAATTTCTGTTCATTCAGACCATTCAAAATAACACATTCACAAAGATTGCATAAGTCAATCAACTGAGCACCAAAGTTGTTGGTTTGACTATCTTGCGATTTTCTCAAAAAGTGGTGATTTTTTAAAGGTATTTCATCAAAATCAGTAGCATCCCCAGAGAAATACATGTTTTCGGAAGCAGTTCTTGCATTCATGTCACCATT
This sequence comes from Stramonita haemastoma, assembly GCA_030674155.1. NCBI lineage: Eukaryota > Metazoa > Mollusca > Gastropoda > Neogastropoda > Muricidae > Stramonita > Stramonita haemastoma. Next base: position 45,618,005 of record CM060329.1, read on the forward strand.
CAACAAAATATGAAAATCATCATACATTTCATTCAGATCCATTATACATTGTTCTATCAATTCAATTCCACAAGCATCCTGCGATTTCCAGTAAGGAGAATCACTGGGAGGTATATAAGAACTAATAAACATAATATCTTTATCTGTACATAATAACTCTTTATCTAATTTCAAAACCACCATGTTTTCAATATTCAATGAAATTAACTGTACATACTCTTCAAATGACTTTCTAACCAATACAACGACCCTCCAGAATATCTTCCTGCCGAGAAAGCTTCTTCGCTTTTGCTGTAAATGAGATGTAATCTGTAAACAAAGGTGAATCAAAGTCATCTCTTGTAAAAGTTTCCGTCAGACAAAGAAAATCATAAGAGAGTAAATAATTAACAAAATGATCATTATCCAATTTCTGTAATAATCCATTAACGTTATAATTAAGAAATTTTATTCGTAACTTATCTACACTTTGTACAACATGCCTTGCATGGTTTCCTGACTCTGTTCTCTGTGATTGATTATTTTTGCATGTATCATCATTCTTCTGGGAAATTGCCATTGTTTGCTTTGGTGCTGTGGCCTGGCCGAATCCCTATTTACATGTACCTGTCTGCTTGGCTGCATGAGCTTTAGAACATGCAGGCCTGTCTGTGGTATTTGTTTTGCCCCCTGGTGCGACTTTGTTAAATGATTCCACAATACTGCTCTGACTGTGGGATCTTTGGGGGTGTCTGCCACTAGTCAGGCTACTGTGTCTTGTACTGGGGGCAGTACCTCTAGGACGCAGGTCTCTTGTTTGACACCTGCTCCGCTTTTGTCCAGACCCTGTATGTTCTGTCTTGTCACCAGTCTTCCCATTGTTCTGCTCGTCTGATTGTCTTTCCCCCATCCCTTTCTGTCTAGTTATGTCCTCTGTCACTGAGTCTTCAGTCTTGTTATTCTTCACATTACTTGTGTTTGTTCTGAACTGTTCTGTCTGTTGGTGCATTGCATCAGTTATGTATGTTGCACATGTTTCCTCTCCATACATTGCATTGTCAGTGTGGGTGTCATTGTTTTCCCATCCTGTTTCATTCATATCACCTGCCTCAGTCATCCTGTCATCATTGGTCATGTCATTTTCCATATCATTTTCCACTGATAATCTGGTGAGATTGTCACTTCTCTCTGTCACCACACCTTGGTACACCTCATTTTCATCATTTTCAGCCTGGTCAACAGAGTCAGGTTGCGGATCAGTTTCTCTCATCTGAGTGGGATTCAGATCCTGGTCACTTAGATCTGCATCATCCAGATCTTTTTCCTCATGGGATGACATATTCTGTATCTCAGGAATCTGCTCATCACTGCCATGACTGTGCGTTTCCCTTGTTACCCCTGAGGCAGCACGCTTTGAAGTGTTGGATTTGCTGGGGTTCTCTTTCATCCAGACGATCCTCTTCTCTGTTGATGCTTTGTGCCTTGGTGGTATTGGCTGTTTTATCGCCTCACTGTAGAGTGAGTGCCTGGCACTATTGGAACAGGGGAATGTCTTTCTCTGGTATATCTGACCATTTCTCTGGGATGTATTTTTCTCTGTCTTCCATAATGTCTATTCCTTCTGTCATCTAATTGGCTTGTATCAGACTGGTAACCTGAAAATTCTTCCTCCCCTTCAGAATAATTTACTGCTTGGTGGTACAGATGCCGTGGTGCATTGCTAGTATTCCATGGCCTTGGCTCTTCTTTCTTAGCATACTGTTGTGTATGATAGTTCCTGCTTCGTTCACTTAGCTGGTTTCTGGATCCCTGGTTGTAGGGGTTCCTGTAGGCCTGTGTTTTGGTGTGAAAGCCTCCTGTGCTCTTGCTGTTCCTGTTTGAATTTGCTGGAGGGAGATGAGGCCAGTTTTCTTCATTTCTTCTATAGCTTGGGGAATTGTACCGCCATTCTCTATTGTCTGTGGATCGAGTAGTTTGCTGTTTCTCTCTCACTTGCAGTTTCCCATTGTAGATATAAGCAATTTTGCCTTGATCTCTGTAGAAATCCACTAACTCTCTCTGTCGTGAGGTAAGGTCAGATGCCACTCGGATACCACTCTGTCGCAGACTGTCTCGAAGATCTCTGTCACTGAGGATAGCCATCTTGTCAGACCATCGCAGTAGCTGCACCATGATGGGCCGAGGATTCCTGCTGTAGCGCCTCTGCTTCCCAACCCGAAAGGCTCTGGCAATGTCATCAGGATGCCAGCTTGGGGACTGTGAATGTTCATTCAGTAGATTGCTTATTGTTTGTATTGTTATATACTCATCTTCCCACTCGCTCTCTTGTACATTCATGAACTTCAGGTTGCAAGCTTTCACGCCCTGATCCAGTGTTTCCAGCTTTCTTTCCAGCTGCTCGATTCTTTCAAACAGACTGCCATTGTCCTCTTTAAGTTCTTTAATTTCCTCTGTGTTTGACACAGCCATTTCTTTCACTTTTACTATTTCTGAACAGAATCGTCCAATGCTATTTTCTAGAGAACAGAATCTTTCATTCATTTCTGTTTTTATTCCGGTGGAGTGGAGAACAAAGCCTTGCTGCATTTGTGCTAATCTCCAGTCAATCATTTGCAAAATGTCTTGAGGCCGGTATGGAGCACTCTCAGCCATTATTTCGAGAGAGAGAGAGAGAGAGAGAGAGAGAGAGAGAGAGAGAGAGAGAGAGAGAGGGGAGAGACACGGAGACACGGAGACACGGAGACACGGAGACACAGAGAGAGATAGAGACAGAGACAGACAGACACAGAGAAACACAAAGAGAAACACAGAGAGACAGTAAACAGTAAGACGACTGTAAGGAAGTAAGAGAAAGAAAAGAAAAAAAACGAAGCGAAGCCACACAAGGACACAAAGAAGAACATGCACGCCACACGACACTCCAGCCATCAAATCGACATCAAGCAAGACACCACCGGACCAGATCGGGTTATTCACACATCTCCTTCTGTCACTGTCACTGTCATTAGAGAAGGAGGCCTTCATTAGCTGAGAGGATGATTGATAGCTATAGCTCCCAGAATGATGTCCGGCTACTGGTCCAAGACCATGCCTTCATCCCCGCGGGCCATTCAAGGGTCAGGAACCGGACAAGGTTCGGACATCCAAGGCGTGAGGTCATCCTATAGTCACGTGCTTCTTAAAATGGCCGCCGCTTCAAGTCGGTAGTGTTGGTGTCACCGGAAGTGAGGTCGGGTGGGGTATTAGAGAATTTACAAGAACCTGAGTTAGGGTGGTGGGATGGTGTGTGTGTATGTGTGTGTGTGTATGTGTATGTGTGTGTATGGTGTGTGTGTGTGTGTGTGTGTGTGTGTGTGTGTTAGTGTGTGTGTGTGTGTGTGTGTGTGTGTGTGTGTGTGTGTGTGTGTGTGTGTGTGTGTAATGCAAGTCCTGTAGTAAGGAATTACATAGACAACAGCAAAATTGTTGAAAATTTTAATCGCATTCTCAGGTCAATGAAAAGGACAGCTATGCATCAGTGTGTGTGATATGAATGACCATTACCAGCCTGTTGTATTACCATAACACGATTGTCATTGCATACACTGTCTTTTGTCACCATTTGTCTTTTTTATCCCCTTTATTCTTTTCTTCCTCTCTCATATGTACTTCTGTTATTAATTAAAAAAAAACAAACAACTGCATACACACAGGGGCAGGATGTAAAAAGCACATGCATGCTTATTCCATTATCCTCGAAATAAAAGAATAAATAAATAAACACGAGGAATGGATGTTAAAACAAAGCACATGAGTGCTTATTCCACAATCCTCAAAATATCAGAAGAAAGAAATAGATAAAGAAATATCAAACCAAACCGATATCTTTGATTTATTCTATGAATATGGCTTCTATTCATTATTATGATAACAAATATGTTGGCAGTAAAATCTACACCCAGTAAAAAAAAAATTGGTGGTCAAACTGAATCAGTGTCCAGATAACATCAACAGCAAATATGTATTCCATAAATTAGTCCTTAGTGAACTAGAAACACTCTTTTAGGGAACCCTGCATCCTTTTTGAGTAACATTGACAGATTCTGAAATCTACCATAATTGATTTATTGACACAAATTTCCCTGGTTTGAAAATTTAAAAAAAAGTAATCCTCTTCAATGGGGGAAAGTGACACAGTTTTGCTACGTTTGGTAGGGGTATTTTGCTCCTTCATTCGTTTGTTTGTTTGTCTCTTTGTTTATTTTGTTTTGTTTTTGCTTTCTTCCCTGTCAGTGTTAAGGACCAGAGTTGATGATGGCTGTAAGATCGCTGAATCCTGGAAGACTGCTGGTGCTGACAATACTCCAGCGAAATTATCAAGAACGGCAACTCCACACTCAAACTCCAGATCTGTGCTCTGCATTGATTGGCCAATCTTCTCTCTTGCTTCTTCCTGTGAAGTTTCTAGCTCTCTTTTGTGTGTGTGTTCTTTTCTTTTTCTGCTTTATTTTGTTTTTTTTTCTAGTTGTTGTTTTTTTTCTTCCTCCTAATTTTGTTTTGTTCTTGTAGTGCTGGTTTTGTTGTTGTTGTTGTTGTTGTTGTTGTTGTTGTTGTTGTTGTTGTTCTTTTTCTTCTTCTTCTTTCGCTCTCTTATTTTTCTTCCTTTTCCACTATCGCACCACAATTTTCTTCCTTCCTTCCTTCCTTCCTTCCTTCCTTCCTTCCTTCCTTCCTTCCTTCCTTCCTTCTTTCTTTCTTTGTTTCTTTCTTTGTTTCTTTCTTTGTTTCTTTCTTTCTTTCTTTCTTCCTTCCTTCCTTCCTTTCTTTCTTTCTCTCCCTCTTTCTGTCTGTCTTTCTTTCTTTCTTTCTCTCTTTCCTTTCTTTCTTGTCTTATCTCTTTTCTTTCCTTCTTTGTTCGTCGTTTCTTTCTAAGTTTCCTTTCTTTCTTTATCTTCTGTAGTCTAAGCCCCTTCTTTCCTTTTTTTTACCCACCGGTTTTATTTTCTGACATTTCTCTCTCCTTTTCTCGTTTGATTTTTTTCCTTTCTTTCCCTCTCTTTCTTTTTCTCTTTGATCTTTGAAACGTTGACTATAACTCGAAGCATGAAGACATGATTAAGCCTGTGATCCTTCCTTTTCGTCTTAAATTCTTTTTTTTGTTTGTATACCTTTTCTAAGGCTTCATACAATAAATAGACTTAATTCCAGATCTTTTCCGCGCCCGCGCCTCTCTGCCTGCTCTTGGTATTATGATGTTCTTTCTATTGGCCGTTTAATTAAGAGATAAGCTTTATCCTAGCAATTTGCTAGAGGTTGTTGTTTTTTTCTCTCTCTCCTTTCTTTTGACAGTCTATTTCTTTTGTCAGGGTTCGAAATCCTCTTAGGTTTGTTTCTGCTTGTCGATCGTCACATGAGAGGTATGATGGTTTAGCTTTACCCACTAAGCTCCTGTCTGTCTTCTCTGTTTGTATGTTTGTTTTCTATGTTTGTATGTCTGTGTCTCTGTCTCTGTGTTTGTGTTTCACTGTCTGACTTTTTCTGTCTGTTCCTATGTGTGTGTATTTCTGACTGTCTCTTCCGTTTTTGTTGTTGTTGTTGTTGTTGTTGTTGTTGTTTTGTGTGTGTGTGTGTGTGTGTGTGTGTGTGTGTGTGTGTGTGTGTGTGTGTGTGTGTGTGTGTGTGTGTGTGTGTGTGTGTGTGTGTGTTTTTGTGTATTTGTCTTTCTTTTTGTCTCTCTCTATCCCCTCTCTCTCCTCTCTCTGTCTTCCTACCTCTCTCTGTCTCTGTCTGTCATTTTGCCCCCCCCCCCTCTCTCTCTCTCTCTCTCTCTCTCTCTCTCTCTCTCTCTCTCTCTCTCTCTCTCTCTCTCTCTCTCTCTCTCTCTCTCTCTCTCTCTCTCTCTCTTCGTTTTCTTTCATCTGACAGGGAAGCACTTCCTTAGATTCATGCCACTTTATTCCCGGCCCTTGAAGATCACACACAGCCTTCATTGTGAGCTCTCCTCTTTCTTGTCTGTTTTCTTCTTCTTCTTCTTCTTCTTCTTCTTCTTCTTCTTCTTCTTCTTCTTCTTCTTCTTCTTCTTCTTCTTCTTCTTCTTCTTCTTCTTCTTCGCAATTCTTCGCAATTCTTCTTCGCATTCTTTTCGTTCTTTGCACTCCTCTTCTTCTTTGAATTCCTCTTCGCATTCTGCGTATTCTTCTTCTTCTCTGCATTTTTTTCTGCACTCTTCTTCTCCTTTTTTATTTGTCCCGACTCTTTCCCTTTTAAATAGAAAAGTCAAAGACTTATTCATTTAACGTCTTCCATAACACCACATACAAAACAACGATAGAATCTTAAGTAAAAGACTAAATAAGATTTGAAATTTCAACAAATGGTTTTGACCATGCAGTTACAAAATGAATTTTTCTAATTTTCTGACTTTTCTTTTTAGCTCAATCACAGGCAAAAGAATGAATACACCGACAGCGTCTTTCAACATGTTAATCTATCGTAGTTTTAAACCATGTGAATTTTGTCTGTGTTGTCTAGCTACATGGTATTTTTAAAGTCAAATTGCAAATTCGATGGAAAGCATTCACAACACCCAATTTTTTCCAATATTTGTTAAGTAAGACTAGATAGTTGAGTCAGTATAAAGTTAGTCACTTATCTGATCCCTTTCGTTTTCCTCATATTCGTCCCTGTACTTTCCCTGCTTTAGTTTTTCTTTCATTCATGCCCTCTCACATAAGGACAGAGCAGACTTCTGAGGTGAGCAGTTTGAGGCTTCTCCTGCCCAGTCAATGGGTCAGTGTGCTGGGTAAGTGTTTGTCCAGTCGAAGTGAAGAGATTTTACGCTCTTGTCTATCATTTCAGTCCTCTAAACATGACAGTTTATTAGGTAGTTTATTTATTTTATTATTTGTCAAATGTTTGCAGGGTTTATAAAAGATTATGTATGCATGCATGGAAAACTCTGTCCAGGGTGGCATTTGTGTAGAGTTTCCCCGAATATCTTTGAAAAATTTTGAGAATATCCTGGAAAGATTTTGTGAATATCCTTCAAAGATTCTGTGAATATTCTTGAAAGATACTGTGCATATCCTTGAAAGATTCTGTGAGTGTCATTGAAAGATTATGTGAGTATCTTTGAAAGATTCTGTGAATATTTTCGAAAGATTCTGTGAATATTTTCGAAAGATTCTGTGAATATTTTTGAGAGTCTGTGAATATCTTTGAAAGAGTCTGAATATCCTGGAACCATTCTCTGAACATCCTTGAACCATTCTGCGAACATCCCTGAATATCCTTGAAAGATTCTGTGTGAACATCCTTGGAACATTTGGAGAACATCTTTGAAAGATTCCGTCAATATCCATGAGATCCTTCACATATCTGTGCATGTGGGGTATTCTGCACTGTTATGTAACAATCTGTAAACTTTTGTTGGATGATACCAAGCAATTCTTTGGACTATCTCATTCACATTTGGAAGACTTCGTACATTTTTCTACAACATTGCCCGCACACGCACGCACACACACACACACACACACACACACACACACATACACGCACGCACACACGCACACACGTACACACACACACTATGTGCATGGTATTGATTACTCAGTCGCCGTGCATAATTAGAGAGAGAGAGAGAGGGGGGGGAGGGGAGAGAGAGAGAATTTATTGTTTTTTCGCTGTTTGTAGCAGCAAAGTAATGCCTTTTCGTGTCTCATTTTTCCGGGAAGACAAATCAAAACATGGCGGTAAGGCAGTATCGCATGACAGATCAAAGAGACATCACACACACATATACACACACACATACACACATATACACACACACATACACACACACTCAAACACACAC
>CM060329.1:45633320-45645820 GCA_030674155.1 Stramonita haemastoma
AACTATTACTACGACTGCTACTAGTATTACTATTACATCTATCATAATCATGGATATTGTTGCAGTTGTACCCAGCCTCCCAAGTTGTAGCATACAAGGATCAAAGTCACGCACTAATCAGCTGTTATCTCATAGCGGGGGAGCTCACGTGACCGCGCTACTGCGCATGTCCGAGTGTGAGGCAACGTGTGACGGTGATAGCGATCAGTGAATCAGCGCTGATGTCATTATGCAGGGCGGATAACTGGCCCCATTTCCGCCAGTCGCATCGCATTGCGCATGCGTGCGAGGATGTCTTCCATTCTTGTCAGTCTGAGTAGACCTCTCTCTGTCTGTCTCTGTCTCTCTGTGTCTCTATGTCTCTCTCTGTCTCTGTCTGTCTGTCTGTCTCTGTCTCTCTTCTCTGTCTCTGTCTTTGTCTGTCTGTCTGTCTCTGTCTCTGTCTCTCTGTCTCTCTCTCTCTGTCTGTGTCTCTCTCTGTCTCTGTCTCTCTGAGGGCAGCGGACTGTGTCACTGGCCTTTTGTAACCACAAGAGGACGCTGCTTAGAGAACTGACAGTGTGAATTAGAGTTAGGCCGTTAATAACCCTGGTCATGGGGGATGTGTTATTCCTAGTCAGCAGATGTTACGCTTGAGGTTAATTTTTTGTGTGTGTGATAGTGCTAGCTGCACCAGCCACAGAAGCAGTAGAAGAGTAAACAGAAGCAGTAGAAGTAGCAGTAGAGTTAACAGAAGCATTAGACGCAGCAGTAGAGTAAACAAGTAGAAGTAGCAGTTAAACAGGGCCAAAGCAGCAGTAGATTTAACAGAAGTAATAGCAGCAGCAGTAGAGTAAGCAGAAACAGTAGAAGTAGCAGTAGCCATAGCAGAAGCACAGCATCAGCAGTAGAGTAAACAGAAGCACTAGCATCAGCAGTAGAGTTAACAGAAGCAGTAGAAGTAGCTGTAGAGTTAACAGAAGCACTAGCATCAGCAGTAGAGTTAACAGAAGCAGTAGAAGTAGCTGTAGAGTTAACAGAAGCAGTATCAGCAGCAGCATCAGAACTACAGAAGCAGTAGAAGTAACACGAAGCAGTAGAAGTAGCAGCAGCAGTAGTTATGGTTTTAGTAGATGTTGCAACAATTGAGAATGAATGGTATGGATAGTTGTGTCACCTGCAAATAACTCGCATGTGTGTTTAGAGATAAGGGTAAGTTGTTTATGTGTGACAGATAAAAGAATTGGTCCTAAAACAGATCCCTGGGGGACGCCATAATTGTTGAACAGCTACTGAAGATATGTTACCCGGCATCTGAAACGACTTGTTTTCTCTCAGAAAGAAATGACAACATCAGTTTGAAAGTACTATCAGAAACATTATAAATTTTCAGTTCGGCAGCAGCAATAACAGCATAGCAGAGCAGAAGTAGGAGTAGTGGGAGGACTTGATGTTATTGCTGTGCTGCTGTGCTGCTGCTGCTGCTGCTGCTGTGTGCTGTGCTGCTGCTTACTAATACTACTACTGCTATGCTACTGCTGCCATGCTACTGCTATTGTTGTCGTTTATCGTTGTTATTGTTTTTGCTGTGGTTGTTCAGTGTCTTCTTCTTGTTGTTCTCTCACTGTTACTGTTGTCGAAGGAGAGAAAAGAGAAAGAGAAGAGAGAGAGAGAGAGAGAGAGAGAGGAGAGAGAGGAGAGAGAGAGAGAGAGAGAGAGAGAGAGAGAAGAGAGAGAGAGACAGACAGAGACAGACAGACAGACAGACAGACAGACAGACAGACAGAGACAGAGACAGAGAGAGACAGAGACAGACAGACAGACAGACAGACAGACAGACAGAGACAGAGAGAGACAGAGAGAGACAGAGAGACGAGAGACAGAGAATGGTAAAAGAAACAAAAGAATAGATACATACAACACGTTCCCTTTTCAATTTGCTGTCCTTCATCACTCCTCCCCCCTATCCTTTCCACTCCCCACTTCCCCATTCCTTTCTCCCTCCCTCGGTTCTCTCCGTCGTCATGAATTATTCACAGAGAGGTAACAAGCGGCAGGAAATTGGGCAGTGTACAGGGACCCCCCTGGTACAACAGAATTGTTGGCCTGCTGTCTCTGTCCTGATCTGGCCTGTCCTGCAGCACAGCAGAATACAGCACAGAACAGCACAGTACAGTACAGTACAGTACGGTACGGTACGGTACAGTACGGTACGGTACGGTACGGTACAGTACATTACAGTAGGGTACAGACAGTATATTACAGCACAGCACAGCACAGCATAGTACAGTACAGTACGGTACGGTACGGTACGGTACAGTACAATATAGTACATTACAGTATAGTACAGCACAGTACAGTACAGTATAGTACAGCACAGTATAGTACAGAACAGAACAACACAGCACAGGACAGCACAGCATAGCACAGCACAGTACAACACAGCACAACACAGCACAGTACAACACAACACAGCACAGCACTGTACAGCACAGCACAGAAACAGCACAGCACAGAACAGCACAGCGCAGCACAGAGCAGCACAGCACAGCACAGCACAGCACACCACACCACACCACACCACACCACACCACAGACAGCTTCTATGTATGCGAGCTGTATGCCCTTTGCGATAGATATCTTCTGTACTGTGTTCATAGCAGCAACACTACACGTGGCACAATGGTTTGTGTATTGCAACAGTTGGTTGGAATGTACGAGCTTGATTCCCATCAAGGAGTAAAAGAATAAATAAATGAATACAGAGAATAAATATAGAGTTAAAGAATAAATAAGTATAAAGAATAAAATATAGATAAATAAAGAAGGAGTGATGATTTTTAAAAAAGTGTTCTTTGTCCTGTTTTCTATTCTGTCTTCTTCTTGTTGTGCGATGTTATTGTTGTTGTTGCTGCTGCAGTTCTTGTTGTTACTGTTCTTCTTGTTGTTATTTTCGTTGATGTTGTTGTTCTTGTTCTTCTTCTTCGCAATTTTTTCCCCGCAATTCTTCTTCTGTGCAATTCTTTTTCTTCGTATTTTCTTCTTCTTTATTCTTCTATTGCTACCCTACCTGTATCAGTTCAATGTTTAATGGCTATAGTTCGTCAGGGAAAATGAATCCAGGAAGTCTAATGTTGCCGATTAATTCATTGCTGCAACTGTAGCAGTGTTGTTAAAATCGTCCAACAAAGCAGAACACGTTGGATGGCTAAATGAATAATCAAAGTAAAAGAAGTGGGGGTTAGAAATGATGACAAAAGAGGTCAATTAAGCATAATAAAGATAAAATGTTGTGTCATTCCCGGTCGTGCTGGGTGATAGGAATCTCAATCTAGATTAATTATCCCCCCAAAAGGGATACAATTTTGGAGAAGAATCGAACAATTTAGGTCTTAGGAAAAAATAACTTTAGTCTTGATTTATCCTCTTCTTTCTGTTTACTTGTGTGGGGTCGAGGTGGATTGGCTGTGTGTGTGTGTGTGTGTGTGTGTGTGTGTGTGTGTGTGTGTGTGTGTGTGTGTGTGTGTGTGTGTGTGTGTGTGTCTGTGTCTGTGTCTGTGTCTGTGTCTCTGTGTCTCTGTGTCTCTGTGTCTCTGTGTCTGTGTGCGTGTCTCTGTGTGTCTAAATATGTGTTTGTGTAATGTGTCTGTCTGTCCTATCTGTCTACCCTATATGTCTGTAAACATGTATAATGTGTTTCTGTGACTGTATATCTGAATGTCTAAATGCATCTAAACTCAAGCTCACGTTTCTTTTTACAATATTAGAAACATGTCATACAAAAAAAAGGAAACAACAAAACTCACAACCAATGGCAAACACAGTGAAATAACACACAAGTCCCACTAAGTATGCGCATAAGCTTTATGATGTTAACAGCAGAATGTTTAAAAACCGCATGCACACTAGGAATAGATGTAAAAAAAAAAAAAGGTTGAAGGCCGATAAGTACTTTATTCATCCTCATCGACACAAAACATTGAATGGTTAAACAACAACCCGAAACAAAACACGCACACACACACACGCGCGCGTGCGAGCGCGCATAAGAATAGGCCATTGTGTGCCGGTGGGAACAGATGACAATATTTACACAATTGCATACACACGTGGACTGGTTGAAAAAAGCACATGAATGCTTATGCCGTTATCCTCGATGTAAAAGAATAAAATAAATAAAATAAAAATGAAAACACCACATCACGCACGCACGCACGCACTCACACCCACACCCACACCCACCCACCCACACACACACACACTCACTCACCCACACCCACCCACCCACACCCACCCCCACACAAAACACCCCCCACCCCCCACCCCACTCCCACTCCCCACCCACCCACACACTCCAACATTCTAAAAAAGACTCCAAGGCTGAATGAAAGATGGGCACTGATACAAGAGGGGTGGGGGAGGGGAGAAATTCTGATGACTTCAACACAGCTGTGTCCAGTGTAAGTGTGGGCCGGTGTATGAACATTGACAGCCGTCCCCTGATCAGCACTGATAAGCCTTCCACATTCACGGCTGATAACTAGCCCTCTTTCCCACTGATACGTCCCTTTTGCGCAGGCGTGAAAGAGCATCCTCTGTAACTGTCGGGCTTTTAAATTTTTTTTTTTTGTACTGGCCCTCTTTCCTCTGATAAGTCCCTTTTGCGCATGCGTGAAAGAGCATCCTCTATAACTGTCAGGTTTTTTTTGTTGTTGTTTTTTTTTTGCTTCTCCCCTACCCACAAGGGAAATAAGTTTTGCCAATGGGTTTTTGTTAAAGTGTTTGAAAGATGGTAGGTGTAGTTATTGATTGTGTCCATTCGTGGGTATTTTTGTTGTTGGTGTTGTTGATGTTGGTGGTGGTGGTACTTCTGTGAAGAGGAACTACAGTTGTAGAAGAAGACATTGCAGTAATAGCAGTACTAACAGTAGTAGTAGTAGTAGTAGTAGTAGTAGTAGTAGTAGTAGTAGTAGTAGTAGTAGTAGTAGTTGTTGTTGTTGTTGTTGTTGTTGTTGTTGTAGCTGTAGTAGTAGTAGCAGTAGTAGTAGCAGCAACAGAAGTAGTAGTAGTAGTAGTAGTAGTAGCAGCAGCAGCAGCAGCAGCAGCAGCAGCAGCAGTAGTAGTAGTAGTAGTAGTAGTAGTAGTAGTAGTAGTAGTAGTAGTAGTAGTAGTAGTAGTAGTAGCAGCATCAGCAGCAGCAGCAGCAGCAGTAGTAGCAGTAGCAGTAGCAGCAGCGGCAGCAGCATTAGAGAGAAGAGAGAGAGAGAGAGAGAGAGAGAGAGAGAGGAGAGAGAGAGGAGAGAGAGAGAGAGAGAGAGAGAGAGAGAGAGAGAGAGAGAGAAGAGAGAGAGAGAGAGAGAGAGAGAGAGAAGGCAAGAGCAAGGCAAAGCAAGGCAAGGCAAGGCAAGGCAAATTCTTTTATTCGAGGATAATGAATAAGCACTCGTGTGCTTTTTTAGATCCAGTCCCCACCCTTATCAGGGATACATCAAGATAAAAAAGCCCTCTAACTAAACAACAATGATAATGATCCAAATACCAAGAGAAAGAAACCATACCAAGTAGCAAACAACAGACAAGAAATAAGAAAGCAATACATTAATAAGGTTCTTTTTTTTTAAGGCACACATTCAGAAACATAAATAAGTAGTAAGAATCAAATGATGATTTGATTTGAAAAAAAGCGCAATAAAGAGCAAACATGAGCATTTAATGAAGTAAACGACTGAAAACATCAATCCACCACCATCTATAACAAAATAAGTCATTCAAATCACAACATTTTGATAAAAGGGAGAGAAGAGAGAGAGAGAGAGAGAGAGAGAGAGAGAGAGAGAGAGAGAGAGAGAGAGAGAGAGAGAGAGAGAGAGAGAGAGAGAGAGAGGGGAGAGAGATTATCCAAGGGTTACAGATAAGCATTCGTAGACATTATTTTCCTTCGGCCCTTGCCCTGATTAGGGACTATCAACAAATCAAGAAGGAACGCCTTCGCAAAAAGCACAACTACAAAACAACAATCTGACAATCAGTAAGATAAAGGAACAAGCGGTAAGTAAACAAACAGGTCACCGCAGGTACACGTTCTCTCCTTCTGTTAAAAAACGAAAGAAAGAAAAGAAACGGACACATTTTCTGAGAAAAATCTAACTAAATTGTCAACAGCCTGAAGACGCCTCCCCGGCTTAACGCTCATATATATAGCCTGCTGTTCTCGGAGAGATTTACATGCAGGGTGTGCAAGATATGTACTTACGAAGCCTCTTTCACTCCCTTTTCATTTGTATTGGGATGAGGCTAGCAATAATCTATCATGCCGAACAAAAAACATCTACAATCAATTATTTTTTCAAAAGCATGTTAAGAAAAAATATTAAAAACACAATTTACCTTTCGTTTATCTTACTTTGCCGATATATCTATTGGTCGATGTTGCACTAATGCACGACGCCTACAATTACCTCCCCTGACCATGAAAAACACAGTTGCCTTCTTTAAAACCACTAAAATTCATAAAGGATTGTCGCCCCATGCTGTGAATTGCCTCCCTTAGCAAGAACGCTGTTGTCTTCTTTGTTCTTACTAAATTTCATAAAGGACCGCCGTTTCAGGGGAGTTAATTAAAGAAACCCACAAAATAACTTGCACCACAAAGAATTCTTTCGTGTCTAGTTTTGAATATATGACATCATTTACATCCCTAAAATACCATTCTGACGGTAGATATCCCAAGATCATTATTTTGCTCGACTTCAGAGGACATTTTGTTTCAAACTCACAGAAATCATGGATACATCGGACATTCTAGAGTATATTTTTTTCTGGAGGGAGAATGAATGAATAATAAATGAATGAGTGAATAACTTTATTTTTAATGGTTACAGAGTAAGTATGTACATACTTTTTTCATCCACCTTTGCCCTGATTAGAGAATATGTATTTTTTAAAAATCGTTCAAAGGTAATAGCACCACCTACCCCACACATCACAATCACCAACAACAATTCTATCTATGATTAAAAAAAGAGGTTTAATACATTCAAGAAACGCATAATCCCCACTGGGTACATTAATAATCATTTTAAAAAAGAGATAAGTATATATTCAACAAACACTAAATCTCCAACTGACTCAAACCTTAATGTTTTATCTATTATTTTTTAAACATTTATTCTTTTATATTTATTCTTTTATATCGAGGATAACAGAATAAGCAATCATGTGCATTTTTCATCCGGTCCTCGTGTGCACGCACTTTTTGTAAATATTGTCATCTGTTCCCACCGGCACACGATGGCCTACTCTTACGAAAAGTGGAACAGGATTTAACGTGTGCGCAAGATGTTCTGCGTGCGTTCGCACACGGGGCCTCGGTTTAAAGTCTCATCCGAAGGACTTTTGGGGAGAGTGGAGTCGGCACTGATGTTAACTCCAGGAGAAAAATCTCCTCGACCGGACTCGAACCCCGGTCGTCAAATTGCCAGCGCAATGTTCTGACCATTAGGCCATCTCTCCCCCAATGTCAAGACAGATGCACTGATAATCATTAAGTAAATGAAATAGATTAAAATAGAGAGAAGAAAAAAATAGAGGAGACAGCAGTAAGAGCAACCCAAACAAAAAAGATAATTATATATCAAAACATTTTCACATATCTTTCTTACTTTAAAACAGTATTATGAAGAAAAAAAAGCTAACAAAAGATAACCTAACGACAGCAAACATAAAAAACCCAACAACATTAAGATGTATCGCCACATAAAATACTCAAACATGACATTTTTCAAATCGTGTTCAAGAAATTGAATTTAAAAAGTCAAAAAAAGGAGACAAGGCAAGGCAAATTCTTTTATTCGAGGATAATAGATAAATATATAATGTTAAGATACATGTGAAACATTTTTTACACACACACACACACACACACACACACACACACACACACACACACACACACACACACACACACACCCACACACATACATACATACATACATACACACACAGTGGTAGTGAGGGGAGGAGAGAGGGGGGAGGGGGAAGTGTGGTTTGTTAGAGAGAGAGAGAGAGAGAGAGAGAGAGAGAGAGATGAGAGAGAGAGAGAGAGAGAGAGAGAGAGAGAGAGAGAGAGAGAGAGAGAGAGGAGAGAGAGAGGAAGAGACGAGACAGAGACACAGAGACACAGAGACACAGAGACACAGAGACAGAGACACAGAGACAGAGAGACAGAGACAGAGAGAGAAAGCACAACAGACACACAGGTACACGCATAAACCGAGTCAGAACCAAAATCGGTGCAGAAACAGGGACAGAACTAATCTAAATCTGATTTTGACTTTTCATCATTGTAAACAATCAGAAGTAATTAAAAATGCTATGAGAAGAGGGAAGCGGGATAGTCTAGAGATTAGGGTGTTGCACTTGAATGGGATCTGATGGCCTGGGATCGAGCCTACACCGAGGGCACCTGTTCGAGGGAGTTTTTTCCCCATGGAGTTAACATCAGTACGGACTCCACACCCCACCCCCTAAGTCATTTGAATACGACTATAAACCGTGGTCTCGGGTGCAAACGCACGCAGAACATCTTGTATACACGTTAAAACATGCTCTGCCTTTTTGTGACAGTAGAGGCTATTTCGTGCTGGTAGACATGAATAACATTTTTTTAAATATTAAAAACGCATGTACACTGGCGTCACGTTTCGACACCATCCCCGATGTCGGAATACAGTTATCTTAAAAAGGTGGGGACAAAAGTTTGCATGTAGAAAATCTTACGATTGGTCAACCTTGGAGCTTTAGATAAGAACACTAAAAAACAAACCCCAAACAAACAAATGCCAAGCACTTAGGTTTATTTTATTTTTTTTAACCTATGCTCTTGGAAATCCCAACAGGAATGCACACAACAAAGCTACATACCAGCTAATGCTGTTATGGAATCTTTTATATCTGTCAGATGGAATCATTTGTGTTTAAAAAAAAAAAAACTCTCACAAGAAAGAGAGCAAGAGGTAGAGAGGAGAGAAAACACCAGTTCTATTCCCACGTGGGCTTTAAAAATATGGAAATGATGTGGTTTTTATGGGCGTCCTTTCGGGAAATAGAGAGGGGCATAACAGATTCATAAAATGGAGATAGCCCTAGCTACAAAATGCATATCGCTATGATAAAGAAATGAAAGAAATATAAAGAAATATAAACTTAAATTTAGACTGGACCAAGAGAGACAGACAGAGAGAGAGAGAGAGAGAGGAGAGAGAGAGAGGAGAGAGAGAGAGAGAGAGAAGAGAGAGAGAGAGACAGAGAGACAGAGAGACAGAGACGAGAGACAGAGAGACAGAGACAGAGACAGAGACAGAGACAGAGACACGAGAGAGACAGAGACAAATTCAAAATCAAAATATTTCATCATCTAAAAAACAGAGAAACATAGATAGAGACAGATAGACAGACAGACAGAGAGAGGCTGACATACAAGTAGACGATTTTGCAAACCCAACTTTCTCATTAATTTTTCTCTTTCTTTCACACACTTCTTTCCACTTGTTTTTTCTCTTTCATGACTGCTGTGCGATGCAGTGGTGGTCAGGAGATAGGCAGCACACACACACACACACACACACACACACACACACACACACACACACACACACACACACACACACACACACACGGAGGCCAGTATTACTACAGTAGGTAGGACTGTCAGTTTGCTGTCTCCCTCAGTGTGTGACGTGTGACACGGCACAGACAGCTTCTCTCTCTGTCAGCTTAGAGTCAGGCGGTGTCATTGTTTCATAAAGAAGAAAGAAGAAAAAATAATTACAGGCAAGCGAGACACAGCTCCAACAACAACAAAAAATGCACAGAAGACACTAACAACAACTATGTTAGAAGAAAAAATAATTACAGGCAAGCGAGACAGCTCCAACAACAACAACAAAAATGCACAGAAGACACTAACAACAACAACAACCATGTTCTGTACTTGCCCTTCACGGGATGATTAAAATATTTTAGACTTGACTTGACTTGACCATCAGAACCACGCCAGCTGTCCATCCAGACATCCCAACCAGACTGACAGATGGAAAGACACTGGTACTGAGGAGGAAAATTCGATGACCTCAACTGCCGTGCGTGTGTGTTAAGTGAGGGCCACTGTATGCTGATGAAAAATGACGGCCAACAAACGATTAAGACTAATGCCATTACACACACCGCTAACTGGCCCTCTTTCCCGCTTTCACCCTTTCGCGCATGCGTGAAAGACCGCCCTCCATCCCTGCCCGGTTTGGGTCTCACAGGGGAAATAAGTATGCCAGTATACAGTGGCCCTTGCGCGAGACTGAAAGGTTGTGAGTGTGCGTATTGATTTTTTTTTGTTCATTGTTGAACATTATATTTTCTGTTGTTACTGTTTTGATGTTACTGTTGTGGAAGAAGACGTGGCAGAAGCAGGAAGAATAAGAAGTAATAAAAAATGATAGCAAGTGGCAGTAGTAGTATTGGTAGTAGTACTAGCAGCAGCAGCAGTGAGTTAGTAGTAGCAGCAGCAGCATCAGATAAACAGTAGTTGCAATAGTGACTGTATGGTTATGGTATGGTATGGTATGGTATGGTTATGGTATGGTTATGTGGTATGGATATGGTTAATGGTATGGTATGGTATGGTATGGTATGGTAAGGTATGGTATGGTTATGGTATGGTATGGCGTGGCTTGGTATTATTAGTGTTTTATTGTCTTGTATTATACTGTACTGTTTTGTGTTGTATTGTATGAAATTGGGGCTGTTCTCCTCAAGAAAAAAACATGTCTCCCCCAGCGCCAAATATTTTCGTTAATTATTTTCCTATACCTGCACGTGTTTTTGTTGCACTATTGCTGTAACATTTCCTACAGAATTTTACAAGGGAGAACTCTCTTGTTGCCATGGATTTATTTTACCAGCGCTAAATGAGTGGTCCGCACGGGACCCAGGTTTATTGTATCATGCAAAAGACTAGTCCCCAGACCACGATGCAAGATATAGTGGATGGGCGAAAAGTTTAGGTTCAAATGGGGTTCGAGCCTGCAATATCTAATTTTCTAGAAACATGCGTTACCAGTAAACCACTAAGTGAGATCCACCATCAGTGACAACCTATCCCTTGATGCCGAGATCAACAAGTGCATCGGCAAGGCTGCTACGACCTTAGGACGCCTCACCACCCGTGTCTGGGAGAACCCAAAGCTGACAATTTCCACCAAGATGGCAGTGTACAACGCCTGCATCGTCAGCACTCTCCTATATGGCAGTGAAACATGGACAACATACTCCAAACAGGAGCGCAAACTGAACAGCTTCCACCTGCGCTCTCTCCGTCGCATCCTCGGCATCCACTGGAGTGACAAAGTTACCAACGCCCAGGTCCTCAAGGTTGCAGGTCTTCCCACCATGTACACACTCCTCAGACAACGCAGACTCAGATGGCTCGGTCACATGCGAAGGATGGAGGATGGACGCATTCCTAAAGATCTCCTCTATGGTGAACTTGCCTCCGGCAAGAGAAGCATTGGCCGCCCCCAACTGCGCTACAAAGACGTCTGCAAGCGTGACATGAAAGCCCTGGACATCAACCTAGAGAACTGGGAGGAGGGTAGCGGCTGACCGCAGCAAATGGCGCAGTGTTCTCTACAAACAGCTGAAGTGTGGTGAAGAAAAGATCCACACCGCAGCAAACGAAAAGAGAGCCAAGCGGAAGGCATGTACTCCAGCCACCTCAACAAGCCACATCTGCATCAGATGCAACAGAGACTGCCACTCCCGCATCGGACTGACCAGCCACAGCCGGCGTTGTCGCTGAACAAATGACCTGTCTTTTGGCGCGAATTCCATAGTCGACACCGACTGACGGAGGCCTACAACAACTACTACTACTACTAAGTGAGAGAGACAAGCAGACAGACAGGCAGACAGACAGATCAGTGGTCCGAGATTCATACATACATACATACATACATACATACATACATACATACATACATACATACATACATACATACATACATACATACAGACAGACAGACAGACAGACAGACAGACAGACAGACATACAGACATACAGACATATATACATTCATACATGCATACATGCATACATACATACATACATACATACATACATACATACATACATACATACATACATACATACATACATACATACATACATTCATACATACATTCATACATACATACATTCATACATACATACATACATACATACATACATACATACATACATACATACATACATACATACATACATACATACATACATACATACATACATACATACATACATACATACATACATACATACATACATACATACATACATACATACATACATACATACATACATACATACATACATACATAAGAGATTAAAAAAATAAAACGTTGAACATGAAGGTTCAGTAACTTAGATATAGTTTAATAAATATAGCAAAAATAATCGAAACATATTTGAA
>CM060329.1:45648320-45650820 GCA_030674155.1 Stramonita haemastoma
TCCCTGAAAAGGGCGGGGACTGGATGTAAAAAAAGCACACGAGTGCTTATCTATTATCCTGAAATAAAAGAATTTCCTTGCCTTGCCTTACCTTGTCTCTGTCTCTGTCTCTTTCTCTGTCTCTCTGTCTCTGTCTCTGTCTCTCTCTCTCTCTCTCTCTCTGTCTCCATTCTTTCTCCCTTCCCTCTCTCTCCCTCGCCTCCCCTCTCTCTCCCTCTCTCTCCCCTCTCTCCCTCACCCCCTCTCTCTACCTCCCTCCCCATCTCTCTCCCTCTCCCCCTGTCTCTCTCTTTCCTTCTCCCTCTCTCCACCCTCTCCCCACCACCCTCTCTCTCTCCCTCCCTCCTCTCCTCTCTCTCCCCATCTCCCCCTTCGCCCCCTCTCTCTCCCCCTCTCTAACGGAATAGGCTTATAATGACTCCCACGAGTCCCTCACTCTGTTTTATGCACTGTCCTGAGCTGTCCAGTTCTCTCCAATCTTCTTGTTTTTTTCCCCCCTTCTTTTTCTTCTTCTTCTAGGTCAGCCATGATGGCAGCTATCAGGGCCTCATCTGGGTCACACAGGAGATGGCAATGACACCCTGTAGGTTATAGCGGTGTTACTGTGGTCATTATTGCTGGACAGACTGATCTGTAACAACAAAGAAAAAACAATGTGGTCATTATTGCTGGATAAAGTGATCTGTAACAACAAAGAAAAAACAATGTGGTCATTATTGCTGGATAAAGTGATCTGTAACAACAAAGAAATAAACAATAACAACAAAAAACAACAACAACAATGTGGTCATTATTGCTGGACAAACTGATCTGTAACAACAACAACAAAACAATAACAACAAAAAAACAACAATGTGGTCATTATTGCTGGATAAACTGATGTGTAACAACAACAAAAAACAATAACAACAAAAAACAACAACAATGTGGTCATTATTGCTGGATAAAGTGATCTGTAACAACAAAGAAAAACAATAACAACAAAAAACAACAACAATGTGGTCATTATTGCTGGACAAACTTATCTGTAACAACAAAGAAAAAAAACAATAACAATAAAAGCAACAACAACGATGTGGTCATTATTGCTGGACAAACTGATCTGTAACAACAAAGAAAAAAACAATAACAATAAAAACAACAACAACGATGTGGTCATTATTGCTGGACAAACTGATCTGTAACAACAAAGAAAAAAACAAAACAACAAAAAGAAACAACAATGTGGTCATTATTGCTGGATAAAGTGATCTGTAACAACAAAGAAAAAACAATAACAAACAAAAAACAAGCACAACAATGTGGTCATTATTGCTGGACAAACTGATCTGTAACAACAAAGAAAAAAACAACAACAATGTGGTCATTATTGCTGGATAAAGTGATCTGTAACAACAAAGAAAAAAATAACAACAAAAAAGCAACAACAATGTGGTCATTATTGCTGGACAAACTGATCTGTAACAACAAAGAAAAAAACCCCAATAACAACAAAAACAACAACAACGATGTTGGTCATTATTGCTGGATAAAGTGATCTGTAACAACAAAGAAAAAAAAAATAACAACAACAAAAATAACAGTATGGTCATTATTGCTGGACAAACTGATCTGTAACAACAAAGAAAAAACAATGTGGTCATTATTGCTGGACAATGTGATATGTAACAACGAAGAAAAAACAATGTGGTCATTATTGCTGGACAATGTGATATGTAACAACGAAGAAAAAACAATGTGGTCATTATTGCTGGACAATGTGATATGTAACAACAAAGAAAAAACAATGTGGTTATTATTGCTGGACAATGTGATCTGTAACAACAAAGAAAAAACAATGTGGTTATTATTGCTGGACAATGTGATCTGTAACAACAAAGAAAAAACAATGTGGTTATTATTACTGAACAATATGATCTGTGACAACAAAGATAAAACAATGTGGTCATTATTGCTGGACAATGTGATCTGTAACAACAAAGAAAAAAACAATGTGGTTATTATTACTGAACAATATGATCTGTGACAACAAAGATAAAACAATGTGGTCATTATTGCTGGACAAACTGACCTGTATCAACAACAACAACGAAACATGCAGTCAGTTGGTGAATGAGATCATTATCATTTAGAAATTGTATGTATATTTTGTTGGTCTTTATATTGATGTATTTGCACACACACATATATATTTTATCTATCTATCTATCTATCTATCTATCTATCTATCTATCTATCTATCTATCTATCTATCTATCTATCTATCTATCTATCTATCTATATCTATATCTATATCTATATCTATATCTATATCTATATATACATACATATATAGTAAGCACCCATCAATCTCGGAAGACTATGGAGTTGCGCTCTAGTCTTTAGAGTACAAAGGCTAAATAAATATAAAATAGGGATGGATAACAGAACTTTCAACTGTCACCGACCAAAAACGAAATCCTTTTAAAACAGAAGACTATATACTTTAATGTCAACGACA
>CM060329.1:45655820-45663320 GCA_030674155.1 Stramonita haemastoma
TCCTTCTATTCATCATCATCATCATCATCATCATCATCATCATCATCATCATCATCATCATCATCATCATCATCATCATCATCATCATCATCATTATCATCATCATCATCACAGCATCCTATTTGTCAGAAAGGAGATAACGTAACGACACCTAAGAGATGAAAGGATGACGAGGCCATGATTGACAGAAAACGGGCGAAACAAAAACAGGAAAAATTGCCATCTTCTGATGTGCTTGGAGGACAGGACTGAGGCAAAGGTAAAGGTGTCCCATAACCTGTGTGGTCATAGGGGAGCCAGGCATCAGACACCTCAGTTTCTCTAGGGGCCGGCATATTGAGGGCGGCGCCCATCTCCTCTCCCTCGCTGCTTTACCTTCCCTGACCCTAAAGAGGGCAGGTACCCATTTACAGCTGGGTGAACTGGGGGAACTGTACGGAAGCCAAGGTGCGCAAACGGTCACCCATCTAAATTGGTAACCACGCTCGACGTTGCTTAACTTGATGGGGAAAGCGACCGCTCTGACCACTTAGCTATCCCACCCCTACAGGAATGAGAACTGTCCATATTACATGGGATGTGTTCAGGTAGAAGGAGACATGGGATCAATATCTATTTTCCAGATGACAAAGAAATAGCACTTCAGAAAAAATTAAAAAGAAGTCAAATTTATGTTGGCTATACGCATTAAACACAGAGAGTTGCATTAGTGAACGATTTTACAAAAAAAATGAAATAAATGAGGAGAGACGTCCGTCCATCATTCAGGCCTTCCGGGACCTTGAGGGACATCAGCAAATTTTCTTTCCTTCTGTGTGTGTGTGTGTGTGTGTGTGTGTGTGTGTGTGTGTGTGTGTGTGTGTGTGTGTGTGTGTGTGTGTGTGTGTGTGTGTGTGTGTGTGTGTGTGTGTGTGTGCGTGCGCGCGCGCTAAATGGTGATATAGACAGTTAAAGATTTTGTACACAACTGTGAAAATTGTGTCATGTATTTCCCATGGGTTTAAATACCATGCAGATCTCTGCTCTGCTTCTCTCTTTGTCAGTATTAAACACAACATAAAACATTGGCGTCTTTTTTCTCTCTCTTCTTTTAACATTTCTCCCACAACACAAGTTGTCACCATGGTCCGACTCTCTAGAGATGAAAGTCAGCAAGAGATGTTTTTCACCAATGCTCTGTCAGTCTTACAAGCCCTGTCCGCAGACAAAGAAACAGACCTCCAACAGGATCTACAGCCCCTGACACAAACAAACGTGTAATGCTGCAATGGATGCCTGCCCACTGTGGCATACCTGGCAATGAACAGGATGATGAACTTGCAAAACAAGGGCCACAGAAAGAACAGTGTGGAAGCAGCCTCACCTTCAACAAAAAAGAGTCATCAAATCAATGACCTGACCCAGAATAGAAAAGGATGACTACCACCATCTCAGAAGAGAAGAACAGATCATCATTGCAAGACTATGCACTGGGCACAACAGGCTAAATCACCACAATCATATTGACAAAGCATAAACTTGCTCCTTCTCCCCTATGTGCCTGTGGTAAAGAAAACCAGATAGGCGAGCACATCCTTCTGAGGTGTATGGTATATAGTGACCTGAGGAAGATTGTGCGGCCGATGGAAAAAGAAAGCCCTTCAAACAAAGCTGTATGTCCCACAAGAGGAGCTTGAAAGGACATACCATTACTTTTCCCAAACACATCTTATGGTGTAAAGCAAATGAGTAGAAGAAGAAGAATGCAATGAAGAAGAATTACGAAGAAGAATTGCGAAGAATTGCAAAGAAGTAGAATATTTGCGATAAATTGCAAAGAATTGCGACGAAAAAGAAAAATGCAAAGAAGAAGAATGCAAAGAAGAAGAATGCAAAGAAGAAGAAGAAGAATGCAAAGAAGGAGAAGAACAAGAAGAAGAATGCAACAACAACAACAACAACAAAACAAAAACAAGAAGATCGTCATTAATAACAACAGGAACAAGATAACCTTTCTTTATGCTTCTATTCACAGCCTTTCCCTTTTCTTTTTCTTCTTCTTCTCTTGCAGCGTTCCCTGGTCAAGCTGACTTCAATGCAGGTCAGCTGGTAATGTCCACACTGTGCCACAGTGACCCTGCCTATGCCCACAGCTTTGACATGGAGCTCTACTGCCCCCAGCCATGTTCACAACTTCCCTTTTGATATCGGCTGTATAAACATATTATCCTTGCATAAATGCATGTTTGCTGAGGCTATTTCTTATGTGTATGTGAAAATATGTAGCGTACCCCCCTCCCGTCCGTACACACACGCACACAGACACACACACACAACACACGCACGCACGCACACACGCTCGCGTCGCACACACACATACACACGCACGCATATGCACACACGCCACACACGACACGCACACACATACACACACACACACACGCGCACGCACACACACACACACACGCACACACCGACCACTCTCTCACACACATACACACACACGCGGCGCGCACGCACCACGCACGACATGCATGCACACACGCACACACAATCATATTTATGTCTTTGCTTTGGAGACCTTGTGATGAGCGGACAAAATTGCCTTCCTTTCATGGCTGTGTGTTGATGAAGTAAATCTGTTGTTGTTTACTCTTTATGCCTCCCCTTTATACCCCTCTTCCCCTGTCTCTCCTTTCCTTCTTCCTTCTTCCCGATTGTTGTCTGTCTTTTTTTATTTTTTGTTTGTTATTTTGTTGTTTATTTTGTTTGTTTATATCGAGGATAATGGAATAAGCATCATGTGCTTTTTTACATCTAGTCCCGTGTGCATGCAGTTTTGTAAATCTTGTTATCTGTTCCCACCAAACTGTTCTGTCTGTCTCTCTATCTGTCTCTGTCTCTGTCTCTGCACTTTCTTATTATCTGTCATTTAAAAAATTATTACTTTTATGTCGAGAATAATGGAATAAGCGCTCTGTGCTCTTTTTTACATCCAGTCCCCGTGTGTATGCAGTTTTTGTAAATTATCATTCTGTTCCACCGGGCACACAATGGCCTTCTCTTACGAAAAGCGGAACAGGATTTAACGTGTGGCAAAATGTTCTGCGTGCGTTCGCACACAGGGCCTCGGTTTATAGTCTCATCCGAAGGATTTTGGGGAGAGCGGAGTCAGCACTGATGTTAACTCCAGAGAAAAATCCCCTCGAACGGGAATCGAACCCGGGCGGATCGTCAAAATTGCGAGCGCAATTTCTGACCACTAGGCTATCCTCCCGGTTCCCCCCATAGCTAGGGTGTGTGTTTATTATTTTGTGTGTGTGTGTTGTTGTGTGTGTGTGTGTGTGTGTGTGTGTGTGTGCGTGCATGTGTTGGCGCGTGCGCGCGTGCGTGTGTGTCTATGTGTCTGTGTGTTTGTTGTCTTGCATCAACTGATCCTTTATCGCAGAGAATTATACCTCAGCCTCAATCTGTATCGCCTCAGCTTGTTCCTTGCTCATTCCCTGCTCATTCCTTCCACACCAGTGCTTGTGGCCCCATTTTATTTCCATCTGCTCAAGCGGCTGTATTGTTGCTCCAGATTACTGCAACGTGTTCGTGTTGTTACCTTCAGATTAGTTGGTGTTTCTTTGGGGTTGATAGTCTTTGTTTTATGTTGTGTTTTGTTGTTGTTGTTGTTCTGTGTTGTGTTTATCCTTGTTGCATATAGTTCGTTTGCCTTGTAGTTTTCCACTTCTGGTTTTATGATTTAATTAAGTATTTCAGGATTATTTTGGACCCATTTTGTTTGTGGGTATCAGTATATGCATTCCTGTTGTTTTTGTTGTTGTATTTTTATTTACTTCTGGATTCATGCCATTTCTAGTCTCCTCCAACATGTTGATTCTCTTGTTTCTGATTGCATTCCATGTGGCAGAGCAAGGAAAAGATGGGAGGCCAGCGACGACCCAACCCAATGGCCGATGTTAACAGGGCAGTGCATAAAATAATACGGCACACACGAAATTGTTGAGAAGAAGCAGAGAGAAGTAGAGCAGGAAGATGAGAGAGGAGTAGCGCGTTGTTAAATAATTCAGGAGTGATGGATGAACAGACTAAAAGAGAAATATAGCAGTAGATATAGATTCCAGGTGGTTTGGTATGGCCCTACTTTCCCTGTGCTGCAGTTTGTTGTTGCATGTGCATTTCTTGTAGCCCCTGGTATTCATGGTTGGTCTCTATTATTCTCTGTTTCCCATGCTAACAATTGTTGTCCCAGTTTATTCTATGTTACACCAAGTTGATACTCGTTGTCCCAATTATTCTATGTTGCCCCAAGTTGATATTTGCTACGCTACTTTTGTTCCTCGTTTTGTGCGTATGTTAATCTTGTCCTTAAATTATTATTCATTGCTGCATTGTGTTATACTTGCTGTTCCATCTTATTGCTCGTTGTTACTATGTTTATGCTTGTCTGCTATTATAATTTTCTCGTTGTCCTACGTTAATACGTGTCCCCATTATGTCCATTGTTACACTGTATTTATCCTTGTTCTTCTGTATTCCTGGCTTACTTTGACTTCTGTCTCAAAATTCATCGCTCCTTGTTGTTCTATGTTAATACTTATTGTCCCATTTTATTCCTTCGTGCGCATTTCCATTCCTTTTGCCCCGTATTGATCCTTCTTGATCTAGTATTTTTTTTGTTGCCTATGATACTCCCTGTTGCTTAGGTATTAACTCTGTATCCCACTTTATTTCTGTTGTCCACAATGTACTCCTTGTTGCTCCATACTATTTCCAGTCACCCATATTATTTTCCATCATCCAGTTATTATTTCCTGTTGGCCATAACTATTCCCAGTCATCCAGTTTATTTCCTGTTGGCCATAACTATTCCCAGTCACCCTATTATTTCCTGTTGGCCATAACTATTCCGTCACCATGGATCCATACCCATTATTATTTCCTGTTGGCCATAACTATTCCCAGTCACCCTGTATTTTTCCTGTTGGCCATAACTATTCCCAGTCACCCCGTATTGTTTCCTGTTTGGCTTACTAACTACGAATTTCCCAAATTCACACCCATTCTCATTCCATGTAGCCCCATGTTGTTCATATTGAAGTGTAAGCAGATGGCTTGGCTTGTGTTGTGCCAGTGTAGTCATGATTTTGGTTCTGAAAGAGTCAATCTTGTTCCCACGTCATTCTTTGTTGTACTGGGGTTCTGTTCTTTGTTTGGTTTTGTTGTTCCGACTCATTTGTTCTAAACTGACTGCGTGCTTTTCTGGATTAGTCTTTGTTTTCACGGTAGGATCTTTGTTATGTTTCCTGCCGTCGTTCGTATTTTGTTGTCTTGTTAATTCAGGCCATATTTTGTTCCCCATGTCACTCGTGTGCACGCATGCACACAAACACAAACACACGAACACGCAAGCACGCACGCACGCACGCAAGCTCGCGTGCACGCACACCTGCACGTACGCACGCACACACACGCACACATGGACACACACGCATGCACGCACGCATGCACGCACGCACACACGAGCGCATGCTTGCATACATAGATACATAGATACATCGATACATAGATACATGCATCCATGCATCCATGCATCCATGCATCCATACACACACATACATACACACACACATACATACATACATACATACATACATACATACATACATACATACATACATACATACACACACACACACACGCACGCACGCACGCACGCACGCACGCACGCACGCACGCACGCACGCACACATACATACATACATACATACATACATACATACATACATACATACATACATACATACATACATACATACACACACACATACACACACACAAACACAAACACAAACACATCCACACTTACACACATACACACACACGCGCGCACACACACACACACACATGCAAAAACACATACACACACATACATAAACACACACACACACGCACACATACATGCACAAATACGCACACAACTGTAGCAATCATATCAGGAATGTTTTATTCATGAAATTACAAACAACATATGATGACAAAAAAGATATATGATTATGCCCAAAATTTCGCATACACACACATACACACACAGACACACACACTCACACATGCACACACACACACACACACACACACACACACACACACACACTACACACACACATTCACAAACACACACACACACATTTTATCTGTACTTCTTTCCGTCCTATTTCTCACACATACACAATTTTTATCAATCATTATCAGGAATGTCTTGATCAATAAAATCACAAAAAAACTTTTGGTGACAAAACAAAGTTCTCCGAAAAAGCTACTTCACAAAAAATAGATACATGAACTTAAGCACTCCCATATGAAGGCATGCAAAGACTACAAACAGATGAACGCATATGTATATGCATACGCGCGCAGACACACTCACTGTCTCCCTTTATGAACACGCGTATGTGCGCTTGGATGCAAACAGATATAACATATGTTCCAATACACAAATACACACAGATGCACACAGCTACACACACATGCACACACACACATGCACACACAGACCTAGACCCACAAAAACACCACACACACATGCATACAGCCACAGGAATACAGCCATCCACACACACACACACACACACACACACACACACACCACACACACACACACACACACACACACACACACCACGCACGCACGCACGCACGCGCGCGCGCGCGCGAACGCACGCATACACACACATGCATACATGCACACTCACATACACATACACTCACACATGCACACACACGTACACACATACACACAGACACAGGCATACAGCCACCCACCCACCCACCCACCCACCTACTCACACACACACACACACACACACACACACACACACACACACACACACACACACACACACACACACACACACACACACACACACACACACACACAAATACACACACAAACGACCACAACAATCACACAAAAACTGTCAGCACTACACTTAAAAAAAAGTCGCTGTTATTCTGAGAAAGAACATTAATTTTTTAAAACATATCTGATACAATTTACAACTTCTGATGTGAACAGCAAAATAAGAAAATCGAGGGAAACTAAGTGGAAAAGAAAAACAAATCAAGAGAAAAACCTTCACTTTCATAAGTATAAACTTCTGTCTGTTTTTCTTCCTTGGCTACAAAGCTCCCAGGTTCATCGTGAGTGAGACTGTGTATACGAGCGTTTTGGCCCACCATGAAAGTAGCCGCATTCTGACTTTGGGATATACTAAATCCTAATGTGTCTTTCTTGCTACCTGTCAGCTCTATCAAGGTGTTTTTTTTTTTTTTTAGTTCTCTTTCTTTACAGAACCACAGAATACAGGCATTCAGTAACCAATGCATCAATTATTATGTTTTTTCTTTTAGTTTTTATTCTTGATGGATGGATAGACTCCGTTAAAAATTACTGTTCTTGCTGCTTCTGCTACTACTACTACTGGTGGTAGTGGTGGTGGTGGTGGTGGTGGTGCT
>CM060329.1:45665820-45668320 GCA_030674155.1 Stramonita haemastoma
TTTTCCTGTGGACGGATTCCAGCAGGTACTCCTGCTTGTCCTGAGGACTGAGCTCAGCGCGGGAAGGCCTGGGTCTGGCGGCGCCACGACTGCTGAAGTACACCAGGGGACACACCACCACCTGCCCGTACGACAACCACGCCGCCGCCGTCACGAAGCCGCCCTCGATGTCCTCCGCCCCCCCGAACACCCGCCAGTAAGACAGCACCTGGTAGGGAAGCCACAGGGCATTGAAGGTCAAGGTCATCAGGAAGAAGAGTCGGGTCACGTGCTGGTTTCGCGCCACGTGTAAGTTAACCACGCGGGCGAAATTGGGCCGGGGCGGGTTTCGAACCAGATTGGGTAGGTTGCCCAAATGCGTGCCCCCGAAGCCGTTGACCCAGTTGACGAAAGCTTGACCGTTAGCTCCAGGACCTACAAAGGTCCACGTGGCGCTTCTAGCCGGTTCGTGCTCCAGAGGCCTCATTTTACGGTTGGCCCTCAAAGCAGGAAGATGCGGTAGTAGAGAAAGAGGTGACGAGCATGAGCGCCGTGAAGACCATGAGGAACCCTAGGGTGCGTTGTTGTTCCTGAAGAACTTGTGCCTCAGCGTGCACTGCCCCTCGCTCTCCTCGAACGCGTAGGACCCCACCCCTACCACGGGCGGGAAGCCACCAGGAAAGCCAGAGACCAGCCTAGGAGAACCACCACCAGGTTCAGGGCCCCGCCAGAACGACGCCGGTAGCTCCGGAGTAGATCAGGGAGAGGTGGCGGTCTGCTGCGATGTCCAGCAAGGACACGCCAGAACTCAGCACGAAAAAGGCGTTGGCGAAAGCGAAGAGATCGCAGGCGGAGTTGCCGTGACGCCAGACGGATCCTTGCATGAGAGTCATGAGGACCAGAGGGAGGCAGAACGCGGCGCGGGAAAGGTCGTGAGGGAGAGGGAAAGCAGGTAGTAGAAGGGGGGTCTGTGCAGGTGACGTTGTCTGACCACGCTCCAGATCACCAAGGCGTTACCCAGCACCCGGCCACTGCTAGCAGGGCCAGTGTCGTCACTTTGGCCACCATCACCGCCATGCTGTCGTCATCCTCTCCACGATGACGTCATAGAAGGGCGGGTAGCGGAAATCCACGTCAGTGGCGTTGCTGCTGGAGTCGTTGATGTAGTCACACAGCGTGACCGGGATGAGGTGGTGGTGGTGGTGGTGGTGGTAGTTGTTGTTGTGTTGGGGATAGTTAAGGAAGAGTTTGGTAGTAGTAGGTTGGAGTCTGTATGGTGTTGGGGGGTGAACACGCTCTGGAAGAAAGAGGAGATACCCGTTGTTAGCTCTGACTGAACTGTCTCTGCTAAAGTTCGCTCTGCTGTTGTTGTTGTTGTAGGGTCTGTTTTGGCTGTTTCAGAAACAGAGGCTGTCCTAAAGCTCTTTGACCCCCCTGTTGTGCTCTCTGAAATGTCTTCGTACACTGCAGTTAACCAGGATCTGGTTTCGTTGCTAGGTTCTGTTGAGTGTTGTATAAAATCAGGGTCTGGATTCACATCACTTGTGGTCAGTTGTCCGAACGTGCTTTGTTCAGTATGTGCAGACTGAAGAGGCAGGAAAGTTGTCTGTTCAAACAGGCTGTGTCTCAACGTTTCGGTTTGGGAACTCAACGCTGTGGCAGTAGTTGACTTTACGTTAGTCGTTGATATATTTAACCCTCTTTCTGAAACACTTTTAGAACCGATGTTTCGGAGCTAGAGTCCAACAAAGTGTTAACGAATGTTTGAGAAATCCTTGACAGTCTGTTGGAACCGGTTGACAAAGTAAAACTTTCCCCTACAGTTGTGTCGGCAGATGTCTGCAGGAACAAACTGTCTTCAGTCCGGGTGTCAGCAGTGGACCTTCCTTCTGAGACCAGCCTCTGAACCAGCACAGGCAGTGAAGATACATTTCCGTGCGTCATTTCCTTCACTTCAAACGTTGATGTGGATAAGGTCGTCGTTACGTTCGACCAATCAGAGCCCATCTTGGCCATTTGTGACGCTGATGTGACGTCAGACCTGTTGAGTGACGATGATTCCATGTCGCCGAAATGCACGTGCTGTGTGTTGTCAAATCAGTGCAGCAGAAAGAAAAAAAAGAAACGTCAGCAGTGACAAATCCACTTGGTGACAAAATGCTCTCTCCTGGTCCTCAGAAATCCTGACCGCTTCCAGAACTGCCTCCTGCAGGCTTACAGGATCAGGCAGGAGACAGGAGGAGAGGCCTCTAGCGCCGGGGACAGGATTGGGACAGGATCTCTCCAACCTCCGTGAAAGGAACGTGCGCTGGATTACATTGCCAGGGAAAAAACACAGCACTGTTCTTCTTGCAACTCCGCTCTTCAAGCAACTCTCTGCAACAGACAGAAAGAACAATAAGAAAGGGAGGGGATTCCAACTGTCATATGCTTGCAACTGGGCTAAAAGGCGGAATGTATGGACAAAGATGGAGATATAAACACAGAACGGAAGCCCAGAGAGTAGAGGGCAGAAATGAGG
>CM060329.1:45679624-45684624 GCA_030674155.1 Stramonita haemastoma
TTTTTTTCATAATGAGAAGACAGTTATAAATTTAATTTGCTGCAAGGTGTTATCTTTAAATGGGTAATTTTTTAGATAACAATATTGGATTTCCAGTCAATATTGATTACAGATATGATACTTCTTCGTTAAGTGAAAATCCATCTTTTGATATTTCTTTTTAGTCTTAATACGGTGAGAATCTCTGTCTCTGTCTCTGTCTCTGTCTCTGTCTCTGTCTCTGTCTCTCTCTCTCTGTCTCTCTCCTCTCTCTCTCTCTCTCTCTCTCTGTCTCTCCTCTCTCTCTCTTCTGTCTGTCTGTCTGTCTGTCTGTCTGTCTGTCTGTCTGTCTGTCTGTCTGTCCTTCTCTCTCTCTCTCTCGTCTCTCTCTCTCTCTCTCCTCTCTCTCTCTCTCTCTCTTCTCTCTCTCTCTCTCTCTCTCTCTCTCCCTCCCCCCCTCTCTCTCTCTCTTCTCTTCTCTGTCCTCTGTCTCTCTCTCTCTCTCTCTCCTCTCTCTCTCTCTCTCTCTCTCTCTCTCTCCTCTCTCTCTCTCTCTCTCTCTCCTTTTCTCTGTCTCTCTGTCTCTCTGTCTCTCTGTCTCTCTGTAGTCTATGTCCTCTAAATGCCTCTGTCTCTCATACTTTTCTTTGTCGTCTTGTCTGTTTGTGTCTGTCTGTCTGCCTCTGTCTGTCTGTCTGTCTCTGTCTGTCTGTCTCTGTCTGTCTCTGTCTGTCTCTGTCTGTCTCTGCCTGTCTGTCTGTCTGTCTGTCTGTCTGTCTGTCTGTCCTGTCTGTCTGTCTGTCTGTCTGTCTGTCTGTCTCTCTCTCTCTCTCTCTCTCTCTCTCTCTCTTCTCTCCTCTCTCTCTCTCTCTCTCTCTCTCCTCTCTCTCCTCTCTCTCTCTCTCTCTCTCTCCTCTCTCTCTCTCCCCTGCACCTCTTTCCCTACTCCTGCACTCTATCTTTGTCCCCCCCCCTCGACCCCTCCTCTGTCTCCTTTTCTCACTCTCCCCCCCCCCCTCGACCCCTGCCTCCTTTTCCTCCCTTTTCCTCACCATCTGTTATCAGCTTTCAGGGGCTTGGAGGCTGGAGACCGATGGTGAAATACACTGGATCCAGGCTGGTGTCAACCTAAAGACTTATTGTTCCCAGCATCTCTCTGTGTGTGGTTTGCTGCTACCATTTGTTTGGTGCGAACAGACTGTGACAGTTGCCACTGAAAATTCAAGTTCGAGTACTTGGTTTGGTCGTCTCATCCGTATCATATACAAATGCAAAAGTGGTTTGCGGAGATTTAGAACCAAGCCTACAGGACATTCTCTGTGATTGAGGTCTTTGATTAAAAAAAAAATTGGTGAAGACTTGGGTGTGACTAGCTTAAAACAGTTTAAAGTTTTGTGTTAAAGCTAAAAAAAATTTCTTAAGTAGAACACTTCCCCAACTTGTGCATATTTTAACATGGCTGCTTTCAATGGACTGTATACACATTTTAAAAAGTGTTACTATTGTTTTGTAACAAAGACTTTTTTAAAACAAAAAATCTGATTTGAAAAATATAATCGGAAACAGCAGGAGTAGTTCATAATTTATATTCTATCAAGTTAGCTCATCAAAAACAGATCATAGAAGATAGGTTGATATTTTTTAATGGATTTTGAACACACGAATTATCTATATACTTCCATAGAAACTTTCTTACAGAATTTTTGTTTTGGGAATGATGGAACTTCACTTGTACAAAAAAATTATTTAAATAAAATATAAGCTAATGTCCTCTGTGCAAGTTTATCACAAAAACACTCCATTTAGGTTTTTTCTAATTTGAATGCTTCTAGTTTGTAAAAAAAAAAAAAAAAAAAAAAAGACCAAAAAAAACCAACCAACATCCAAACAAAAACTTGGTGTTGCAGATAGTTCGTAAAATATACATCTATATGTATTCCAGAAAAGATTGATATTGTGATACAAAAATCCTAAAATCAATTTAAGCTCTTAAGTTTGAACAGAGGTATAATAGACTGGAATGAGATGTGTTTATTTATTCATTCATTTATTTATTTAATAGATTTGTAAGAACATGTCATAAAAAATGGCTACACTTTTTATGCGGTAAAAAACGATGCGGTCTTTTAGAGATAGACTTTTCAAGAACCTTCTGAGATCATTCTTAAGACCTTTACGCCCTTCTCCCCCCGCCCCCCCACCCCCACCCCGACCACCGATTGTGTGGCAAGATGGCAAAAGAGTAGCCGATCAATACCTATGGCAAATGTGCTTAAGGGTTTTTTTTGTGTGTGTTTTTTCAAAGAGAAAGTGTACAAAGTACCACCGAAGAAGGATAGCAAAGTAAGACAAATTAGTACACTTTTTTTTTAAGCCAATAAAAATAAACATTCCTGTCAATGTCTCTTTATGCTCGTGCTCATGGATCATATGCTATATGGCAATGCTTTTTAATTTTTTTAATTAGAATTTTTTTTGTCATTAGAAAATAGGTAAATGTGTTCCATAACCTAAATGGTCGTTGGGAAGTGAAGTGTCAGATATCTCAAAAAAGGAATTGGAAAATAGGTAATCAAATAGGATTTGATTTTGACTGAAGAAGACAAACTTGCTAAAAAAATCCTAAAGAAAAATTTTCTTTTTGAAAATATCCTTGTCATCAGGATTATTAACAACTGTTGTGAAATCTGCGCTTTCGCCACCAATTGGGGGTATTTCAGAAACCTTTTTGTGGGTGGAATTGGCAAAAAAGTTTTTTTCAGCTTTGTGAGCAAATCTGTGTAATGATTTGCCAGGGCTATACCATTCCTGTGTGGTATCAAGTACAGTACATGTAAGATTTTATCGTAGTTGTAGGGTTTTTTAAAAATAATTTGTTTCACAAAACATTCGTCTTGTATAGTTGTGTGTGTGTGTGCGCACGCGCGCGCGCGCGCGTGTGGGTGTGTGTCTGTATGTCTGTGTGTCTGTGTGTGAAGGGGGTAGTTGTAGGGAGGAGACATCAGGTTGGAAGGAAAGGGAAGGAAGAGGAAAGGGTGTTTAGTATGGGTTCGGATACACATTTAGAGCAGTGGGGACACAAATTAGAGCTAGCTGGTAGACTTTTTTCTTACATGATTTTTTGGGGGGAATCATTTTTTAATAGATTGAAAGCCTGAAGCCTGAAAAATTGACAGCTAAACAGGAAATTTGTGGACACCAATGTCCAATGTGTAGCCGGCTTTTGATAGCACTGGGGATTCCTATTCCTGCTATTGCGAGCTACGGACCATTTATTTATCATCTTAGCTTTTATATCAAGGATAATCGAATAAGTGCTCGTTTGCTCCCCCCCTCCCCCCAGTTTCTGTGGGTACGTGGTTATTCGTTCTGACCGGCACATGATGGCCTGCTCGTCTGAAACAAGGTCCGGTTTTAATATGTGGGTGACATTGTCTTTAGCTACATACCAGTTATCCACGTGCTACTGTGTCCACATGGATTCTAACATTGGGACAGACCATCTGACAGACAACCCTTTCTCTTTATTAACTTTTAATACTAACTCTAACACTAACATCAACACTAACCCTGGCCCCCACATGTGGACACAAATGGCAGGTGGATAATGGTATATGCTGACACAGTGGCTAAACATTTTTCTTTGGGGTTGGTAGGAGGAAGGGCGAGACAAGTTTTCGACAAAGGATGCTAGGAAGGGGAAGGGGCGTTATAATTCTTTGTAGTGATGGGGAAAGTGGTGTAAAGACAGGAAAACTTCTGATCAGCTTCAGGAGTGGTGGAGGTGGGGAGCCTTTTAGAAAAGTGTACCTAGAAACAGAAGTAGAAGGGTGTTGGTTTTAGTGTGTATGATTGAATAATGAGTTGAAGGGTGTGTATTTTAGAAGTTTGTTTAAAAGCAGAAATAGGTGCTGGGTTTAGAATGCGTTAAGAATAATCATTGGGGGAAGGTGCTGCGAAGCTGATGATACATTGCATAAGTGGGGCATTATTAAAAAGCAGGGGTAGACAGTCTGTTCATGTGTGTGTGTGTGTGTGTGTTGGGGGGGGGTGCATGTTTGCTAGAATGTGTGTGACAGGGATATCTAAGGAATGGTCTACCTCCGGTATTTATCATCACCAGAGTATGCTACATTGTGCAAGCTACCCAAAGGTATCAGGCAAATTTATGTTTGGGGTTTTACATTTTGGGGGTGGAAGTAGGTGGAGAATAAGTTACCCAAACAACATGAAGTAAAAATTCTGTATGTCTGTGTAGTTAAAAAAAAACCCAGATGGCTTGGCTTCTGTAACCATCACTGACTTTAAAAACTCGCCATTGCATATTCAAAGACTGTAGGTGTAGGAAGTATGAGAATGTCACATTAAGAAAGGGGGCACAGTATTTTGATTTGTAAAAAAAAAAAAAAAAAAACTCGGCATATATCTTAAGCCTTAAGTTATCTTTTTGTTTTTGGGGTATAGTTCAGCTCAGTGATCAGACAACTCGTGTTACCCA
Organism: Stramonita haemastoma; assembly: GCA_030674155.1. Taxonomy (NCBI): domain Eukaryota; kingdom Metazoa; phylum Mollusca; class Gastropoda; order Neogastropoda; family Muricidae; genus Stramonita; species Stramonita haemastoma. The sequence continues at coordinate 45,684,102 of CM060329.1, forward strand.
AGCTAAGGTTAAGCGGTACTCAACATGTTTACCAAGAGGATTAGTAACCGTTTGTGTCTTGGCTTCAAAAAACACCCAGCTGTAAATAGGTACCTAGTACCTGACCTCTTTAGGGACAGGATAGCTGAAGCATTGGAGAGATGAGCGCCTCCCCTCAGTATGCTGGCCCCTTGAGAAGCTGAGGTCTGTTACCTCCCTCCCCAACGACCACATATATTATGGAAACATTTTTACCTTTATTAGTTACTCTACAAAATGTGGTATGATAAATGTTTACCTTTGTTATATGTAGATTTATTAGCTTCGAGATATATTACTGTCCCTTTCCCTGATTTCCTTGTCTTGTGCTTTACTGTAGCTCAGGGACATGCTCGTTACCCAGGTCATAGCACTCCCAGCCCATTGATAGACTCCATCTGCATATCTCCCAGCAGTGTTTGATTTTATTTGTCCACACAAATGTATTAACAGCCTTTTTGTGTGTTTTTTTGTTCAGTTAAATATGTAAAGGAAATAAAATAGA
>CM060329.1:45689624-45692124 GCA_030674155.1 Stramonita haemastoma
TTTTTGACACTGGGACATATGTTTATGTAGTTTGGCATTGGTAGTACTTCCCCAAAATGAAGTTTAACGTGGGGCTTTTTGTTTGCTGGTTTTTTTGTTTTGTTTTTTTGTTTTTTTTACCTCTATTGCCAAAATGTTATGATCTCTAGGCCTATGATTAATTTTGACAGATGATGGTTGAATCATGTACCCAGTACCTAACTTGTGTTTTTTAATTACTACTTTTGTTTGTTTTTTGTTTTAATTACTGCCTACTTATCGATTTTCTGGTTTCACCTTGTTTTTGCTTTCTATTATAATCATTTAATAGTTTATTATTAATTTAAGTTTACTAGATTGCGCCTTTGTTATTCTTTTATATCTTCTGTCCTTACATCTTGTCTTCTGTTTATTGCTGTCTTGTTGTTTTGGTTTGGCCTTCTTGTTTGCTTTATCATTGTTGTTAGTTGGAGGTGTTCTTAAACTGCTGTAATCCCTGATTAGGGCAGGGACTGGATGTAAAAAACACATGAGTACTTATTCATTATCCTCGAAATAAAATAATTTGATTTGATTTGATTTTGATTTGAGAGCCGTGTGTGTGTGTGTGTGTGTGTGTGTGTGTGTGGGTGTGTGTGGGTGTGTGGGTATGTGTGTGGATGCATGGGCATACTGGTGCTCACACGAGTGTGATTTTACTTGGGTGAGTTTATAACTGGCTGAAGCATTGCTCAGTTGTGGGTGCTTTTTATATTGTGATGGATGCGCGCTGATGTTCGGAACCTGTGTTGTGGTCTATATATCCTTGAGATGTTTACATGTTTATTGTTTTTATGTATGGCTCGTAACCCGCCTGAATTCCTATGAGATGATAAAGTATTTGAAGGAGTGTTTATTTCCAATGTTTGTTCCCACAACTGATTAAAACTATTTTACTCCACTAGAAAAATCATTTGTTATACGTTGATGAAAAGTGTTATGAAAATGACCGTAAATATAACAACTTGACCTAAGTCTTTGTTCAGAGTTAAATGCATGAGTGGCTGTGTAGAGTATGCAAACAAGATCATAGATGCAAATATAACTTTTTGTACTCTCTCTCTGTCTGTCTCTCTGTCTCCGTCTCTCTGTCTCTGTCTGTCTGTCTCTGTCTCTGTCTCTGTCTGTCTGTCTGTCTGTCTGTCTGTCTGTCTGTCTCTCTCTGTCTGTCTGTCCTCTCTCTCTCTCTCCCTCTCTGTCTCTCTCTCTCTCTCCTCTCTCTCTCCTCTCTCCTCTCTCTCCTCTCTCTCTCTCTCTCTCTCTCTCTCTCTCTCTCTCTCTCTCTCTCTCTCTCTCTCTCCCCGTGTGCTGACTCCACTCTCCCCAAAAGTCGGATGAGACTTCAAACCGAGGCCCCGTGTGCGTCCGCACGCAAAACATCTTGCGCACACGTTAAAGCCTGTTCCGCTATTCGTAAGAGTAGGCCATCGTGTGCCGGTGGGAACAGATGACATTTACAAAACTGCACACACACGGGACTCGATGTAAAAAAGCACAAGAGTGCTTATTCCATTATCCTCGATATAAAAGAATAAATTAAGTCAAGTCAAGTCAAGTCAAGTCAAGTCAAGTCAAGTCAAGTCAAAAATTAATCAAATTCTCTCTCTCTCTCTCTCTCTCTCTCTCTCTCTCTCTCTCTCTCCTCTCTCTCTCTCTCTCTCTCTCTCTCTCTCTCTCTCTCTCCTCTCCTCTCTCTCTCGAGCGCGCGCACTACCTCTCTCTCTCTCGCTACCCCTCTCTAGTGTCTCTCTCTCCCCTGTTCTTTACAATCAAATGTAATCAACTCGCTGACAATAATTATTATACAGATATACTCAATGCCTTTAGAACGCTCAAGCCTTCCTTAACCTGTTGTAAATCAAGTTTTCCCAAAGCGTGGATTTTATTTATTTTATACCACTTTATGTTACAGCAGATTTCTCTGCGTGAAATTCGGGCTGCTCTCCCCGGGGAGAGCCCGTCGCCACAAGTGCAGCGCCTACCCATTTTTTTCCCCTCAGGGATGGTGTCTAAACACGACACCTGTGTGCATGCTGTTTTTTAAAAATGATTTTGTCATCCGCTCCTACCGGCACACGATGGCCTGCTCCTCCGAAAGGCGGAACGGGGTTTTAGCGTGTGCACGAGATGTTCTGCGTGCATTCGCACACGGGGCCTCGGTTTCTAGTCTCATCCGAATGACTTTGACATTCAATTCAAATTTTTCGTCAAACATGACATTCGTTCGATTTTTTTCGTTAAACATGCAGTGACACACAACCACATGATCAGGAAGATTTTCCCCCTGGAGTTAACATCAGTGCTGACTCCACTCTCCCCAAAAGTCTTTCGGATAAGACTTTAAACTGAGGCCCCGTGTGCGTACGCACGCAGAACATCTTGCGCACACGTTTAATTCTGTTCCGCTTTTCGTAAGATTTGATTTGATTTATTCTTTTATATCGAGGATAAAAGGATAAGCACTCTTGTGTTTTTTTTTACA
>CM060329.1:45700765-45703265 GCA_030674155.1 Stramonita haemastoma
AAACTGCATTGTCGGTCAGCAGGGCGCCTAAGGTCCTCTCCACAGCCGCTGGAAGTCCAGTAACTGGCATTTTTGAATGAATTTCTAGTTTTACTGCTGCTCACAGAAAATGTACGCCCTGTCCGCTTCACTTCTCGTGACCGCCCGAGAGAGAGAGAGAGAGAGAGAGAGAGAGAGAGAGACGACAGACAGACAGACAGACAGACAGACAGACAGACAGACAGACAGACAGACAGACAGACAGACAGACAGACAGACAGATAGACAGACAGACAGACAGACAGACAGACAGACAGACAGACAGACAACAAACAGACAAACAGACAGACATAGACACGGACAGACAGAGTAATTTAGAGTTGTACAACTCTTGTCTTTGAAGCGTTCACATCCCATTCCAACGTACACTGATTTTTTTATGTGTCAAGATGACCTTTTGTCTTCTTTTGTAGAAAATGATATCAACACAACATGTAAAATAAACGCATAAAGAAAGAACTCAATGAAAAACCCAATTAAACTAAACCACCTTTTTTTTTTAGGGAGCATGGAAAACCACACATACAGCAGACATCTATGTGTATGATTATGTAAACTATCTTAAAGCACCCAAAGACCCTTTCGGGAATCACAATTAGCTATGTATTTCGGAAAACGTCAATACTTTGACTGGCTACAAAACGTTGAAATTTGTTTATGGATGATTCCCATCACAAAGTGAACAACGCATGCGTCATGTTTACTTCCTGTTCCATTTATGCATTCAGCAATAACTGTCCGGTTGAAGGAGTCCATTGTGTGGGATGTGTAGTGTCAGGTTTTCTCCTGTACTTGTAACTCTGCGGGAGGTCTGCCTGCTGGCCTCAGCCCACACGTTCAAAACTTCAGAGCAGTTCTGTTTGTTTTTGTTCAGGATGCATGCTGGGTGTATTTGTGTTTCCATAACAGACAATGACATGCATTGTAGAGTCTTCAACGTGCATATTTTGGTCTTCTGCACGTGTACATAGCCTATACAAAGGGAACTAAAATACTGGAAGGTCTGCACATGAATTTGACCTGGGAGACTGTAAAAGAGGCCACCCTTGATTCACCTGACTACGTTGCCGTGATTCGAATCCACAGATTCATGGAGCCAAGGAACTAAAGTCAAACACTCTTCTACACTTAGACGTATTTAAAATACTGAGCTCGGGTGTAGACTAGTTTTTGATCCTCTTTTTCTTCTTCTACCGCTCTTTGACAGCGGTTAATGTTGTCTGCTATTCGGGAAAAAATGCGTTGTGCTGCCGTTCAGTGACTGACAAGTCAGGCCCAGCACATCCGTCTTCGGCGTTGGAGACAACTGTTATCTTTAAAGTCTTTCTGGGAAGAAAATGAAAGAGAACGGACCAAGAAGGCAGAAACTAGACAAGAAGGAGGTGACAGGCAGAAAAAAAACAAGGCAGAAACAAAGAGAGGGATAGAAAAAAGGAAAATCCCAGCACAGAATTTTCAGAAAGTGGGGATGCTATTTATACTGACAGACCTCCGGCATTCCTATGGGAAGGTTATTGGTTATAATATTTATGATATTGCATTCACTCTACATGGTAATAGAATGTTTCTGGTGTGTTGTATTAAAAAAAGAATGACCTTAAAGCTGTATTAAGTTAACCTTTTACTTCAATAAAGATCATTTTAACCTGACTTGACTGTCATAATTAAATATGAATGTGTTTGATAAAGATATTACTTTCATATTAAACCTCTCAGGTTATTGATATTTTCCTTGGTTACTTGCGAAAGTATCCTGTGTATATTTTATTGTTGTCTTCCTTAGAGGATAAAAGTGTTACCTGAATCTTAGACCTCCGACGAAATAGAAATCCAGACAGATGCAAATTTCCATGTATGTACTAGTTTCTCCACAAGCTGTATCCAAAACCGGACAAACATAAGAATCTGTATACAAAATACTGTGTCCTTTATCCAATACGAAGCATTCCAAATTCGCCCTTTTCCAATTTTGTACCATGACAGATCAACATAAAACAGGCATGCTATTTATTAACTTTCTTTTTGGTTGTTGTTTAGCTTATTAGCTACGTATGTCTTTCTATTCGCTATTAGCTTTCTTTGGGTTGTTGTTTAGTTACAGCTAAGCGTGTCTTTCTACATGCTATTAGCCTTCTTTATATTGGATGTTGTGTAGCTTACAGCATCGTATGTCTTTCTTTGCATTTGTTAACTTCAGACTTGTTTCTCTTCTCATGATGATTGCGTTTCCTCTTATTGATTCCATCCAAACTCTTTTTTTATGTGCTTGATTTCTTTCCGGTTTGTTTGGTATTTTATCTGAATAATTCTGTGCGCTACTGAGGGTTTTGTGAGGAGGGGTTCGGGGTTGGGGGGGGGGGGTTGGGGGGGGGGGGTTGGGGGGGGGGGGGTTGGGGTCTTGAATTTTTGTTTGTTTCTGTTGTTTGATTTTTTAGGAGTATTCTCCCCCCCCCCCCTTCCT
>CM060329.1:45710765-45713265 GCA_030674155.1 Stramonita haemastoma
TAGCAGAGGAGCACAAGTGTGATACTAAGACAATAACGGAAACAAATTTTCTATTCTGGAACGCGAGAAATCAGAGATGGTTTTCACTGTCCATACACAGCTACTTGGCGTAACAGGTCTAAAGTTTAGCAAAAAAATATTTCAAATCGTTCTTCTTCGTCGAATGTTCCGACAACAACTTTTGCTGTTAGGTCATTTTAATGCTGTCGGATTCAGTTTTCCGATAAACACACAGTACAGCAAAGATAAAAACTTGTCAAGCCCGTTTTTTGCAAACATGATCTATATTTTGTCAGTTTACTTTGAACATAAACTGCCTCAATATTGGACATGTTGGTTGCGGTCATTTCTTTCTATTGCAAATTGCTGAAATAATTATGTGTTGAACGCTAGGGTAATTATAGCTTTTTCAACATGATATTTTCCTGACGGAAAAGTGCCCACAAATAGATATTGATTTGCTTAGCTTTGAGTCAATAATGCCAAAACTGAAAAAAAAAAACTATTTCCAAAACTTGTTCAGACATACTAGCCGGAACATTAACCAAGCACACGGCGCTACACTTTTAAGAAGACTTGGGGGGTGTAAGGCAAAAAACTTAACAGTATTGATTAAACGAAAATGTCGTGTAAAGCAAACATAGAATGACGGACACTTAATCGAAGATTGTGAAAATAATGTAAAAACAAATCCCAACAACATCAAACAGAGAGAGAGGGGGAGGGAGGGACGGAGGGAGGGAAAGAGACAAAGAGACAGAGACAGAGAAACAGAGACAGAGAAACAGAGACAGAGAGAGACAGAGAGAGGGGGGGGGGGGGGCAGGAGGGAGAGAGCATACTACAGACTTTTATAAGACTGTGTACGCACTTCAACACAGCCGTCTTTTCGTCTTTCTCTCTGAGCTATTCTGTAACACGCTCTTTTGGCCATTGATTGTTTTTCTTCTTTCCTTCCTCGGCTAGAGCTCCAAGTTCACCAATGGTGAGATTCGTTAGCGTGTGTGACCGCTATTTAACAACTCAGCAAAGATTTTTTCTTAATTAGTCAAAGTAGTTTCAGTTCCTTTCCTCAAAGACAACCTACGCAACCTTCTGTTTCCCGAGTTCAACGAACTCTGTCACACTCCCACGTTTCCTGCTTATGTAGTTATGTATATTATATACTACGGTTCCAGAAAAGACATATGCTCCATCACATCTACCTGTGTGTTTTTCCTTGGTCATATACCCACGTTTCCTGCTTATGCAGTTATGTATATACTACGGTTCCAGAATAGGCAGATACTCAATCACATCTACCTGTATGTTTTTCCATACACACATACACCACGTTTCCTTCTGATTCTAGCAGTGGAGACCACGGTTCCAGAGTAGGCCGATGTTCAATCAATCATATCACCTGACTGTCTTTCCTTACCCGCAAAGCGTACTCGCAGAGACAGATCTTTCTCCTTATCTCTGTCCAGAGACAAACACACAGGCTGGTTTATTCAACCGAGGACACAAGACTATTCAATATGTATGCAGTTACCTTTCTCTCTCTGTGTGTCTCTTTTGTGTACTCATATTCGCGCAAGAGCGCGCGCACTCGTCGAGAAAGTAGGCATGATACCGCAACACTTGCGGACTTGCGCGTGGCTACGCGTGTGTGCACATATGCACACACACACGCATACATACACGTATACGCGCATACACGCACGCACGCACACTTTCCCACACACATATAACGAACACACACATTCGCACGCACGCACGCACAAAAAACACAAACAGCGCACAAACACACACTCACACACAACACGTACACACACATACGCATACACATACATTCTTTGAAGAGGTTGAGTGAGAGGGAGAGGAGAGAGAGAAGAGAGAGAGAGAGAGAGGAGAGGGAGAGGAGAGAGAGAGAGAGGAGAGAGGAGAGGAGAGAGAGAGAGAGAGGAGAGAGAGAGAGAGAGAGAGAGAGAGAGAGAGCAGAGAGAGAAGAAGACAGACAGACAGACAGACAGACAGACAGACAGACAGACAGACAGACAGACAGACAGACAGAAGACAGACAGACAGACAGACAGACAGAAACAGAGACAGAGACAGAGAGACAGAGAGAGAAACCACGTTTGCATTCATACCCGCACAACACAGGCGCGCGTGAATGTGACAAAAAACTGTTTTTTTACATAAACGAAAAAAAACAACCGCTAAACAAAAACACCGATATATGTACAATATTGTTTAAAGTTCCCCTTACCTTGTACCTACACCGTTCAATCACAAACACTTTCACCACAACTTTCTTTCCGTCACCATCATCACCATCACTGTCACCACGCCTATCACCAGTCATTTTACCCACCCCCATAACAATAGAACCAATAAACAACAACAACAACAAACACAAACACAAACCATACACATACAACACACAATACATACACACACACACACACGCCTCACCACCAAAAACAACTTGGCACCACAAGATTTTTCCCCCTCC
>CM060329.1:45720765-45733265 GCA_030674155.1 Stramonita haemastoma
CCCATAAATATCAGGCTGCCGTGGGTCCACCAGCCAGAGGGGCCCTGCACTGCTTCTGGGTCACTTTTGTGGTGTTCAATGGTGCCTGTTCTGAGCTAACATACACAAGACACCACCTACTAAGCCCTAAATAGTATTAGCTCAGTTGAGGAGCCAGACTGAGTTACCCATCCGAGTTGGCAACCACTACAACGTCCCTCCAACTACCGTGCCCGCGAACATCCAACCCCAAAGGCTTTGACACAAACTCACCACAGGCACTGAAGTGTATGAGGAAACCGAATCTGAGGTCACCATGAGACCAGAGCAACCTGGGACCACCGAATCAGAGGCTTTTTTATTGCATGATGATCAGTAGTAATGAGGATGATGTAATGATGTTGCTGTGGAAGTTTACATGCTTTGAGACGACTTGACAGGGTTGTACTTTACGCTTACTATTGTGTCGACCGGCCGAGAGATACAGACGCCTGCAGTGTTGGTCAGGTCATTTGAGCAACACTTAAATCGCATTGGTAAAGTGGATGAGGCTCGACTGTGTGGTCCCAGTCTTCCACTGAGCCTACAGCACACTCTCTCTATGTAGTAGCCGGTCGGAGTCCGAAAAAATCCCTGTGACTCTAAGCTAATGGGATTCGAACTTGCGACCTTCCAGCCCGAAATTCAAGGCACTAACCACTACACCACGGCGGCTAGTAAAAGTGCAAAATAATTGATATAGCCATCAGCAGACCCATGGTCCGTGATGCACGAGGAAAGATAGATCTAGTTCTGTTCACCCACATAGGGCACTGAATTTATACGCCTGCGCACTACAGTGTTCAGCTGACTCCAGTTGGCTGCTTAACTGGACAAGACGCATTGACTGGTTGCTGCTCCTTGTAGACGTGTTGTGAGGCCACAGGTAAGTGATGCCGTTCTTGTTATGACCTCGGACTAGTTATTCATAACTACTTTTTCACATTTGAAATTAAAAAGAAAAAGGGAGAGGATTATGGAAAATGTTTTAACAAAAAAATTACCGGAATAATAAAAAAGAAAAAACTATTGGGTATCTTGCCCCTGCCCCCCGTCTCCCCCCCCCCAAACTTTTAAACAAGTTTTTGCATACTCTCGCCACCCCATCCCCTCTGTTAGCTATACAAACAAGAAAAAATCAGGACAGTATCCTTTTAACTGTAAATTTTAGATTGTACTAAGTTGTATGGCTATTTCTTGTTCAGTTCACAGTAAATATTGCTCCTGTTCAATGATCAACAAGCGTAAGGCTTTGTCTGTCCTCTTCCATTAAAAAAAAATGTCTAGAATATAGGTTGACTAAGTGTAGTAAACTCTATGGTCAGCAGAATGTAATGGACAGGTTGAACTCGAAATCTTTTTTTATCACTGCAAATCTTTGAAAGTAAAAAACCTTAACTGAAAATGTGGGGTGGTCATAGATGAGTTGTCTGCATCTATTAAGAGATTACCCACACCCCCGCCCCCAGCAGCTATATTGCCGGTGTTACGTTAAATCAGCTTGTAAGCATGAGTTATTCCAAAGTTTGTTACCAAACATATCCCTCCCCCCAAAAAAAAACACAAAAAAAACCCAAAGAAAACACAATACGGGATAAAAAGGTGACGAGTTCCCCGTAAAGTTTGTACGATTTGAATAGTTTCTTGCAATTTATTGCTGTGCTTTTAGTTTGGTGCGTATCCTGGAAGAAAAATATCCTCATAGCAATGTTTGTTGCTAAAAAAAAAAAGAAAAAAGGTGGGAACTAGTATGTATTTTCGTTGTACAAGCATAAGATTCGAAGTTGTTGTTGTTGCCCGTTCCCAGCTTAACACCATGAGTCACCATAATATGCACTCTTTGACTCGCTCATCCCACCTGGGAATCCTGAGATGGGAAGTACAATGAATTCGTTTGCGTGTATGACTTTTTAAAGTTCATCGCCGCGCCATATAGGCAGCCATATTGCGACTTCGGAGGATTTTTCTCCGTTAAAGGAGAGTGGTTAACTTCGAAATCGTCTTTTAAGCATAAGCCGCCATTTTGACATTGATTTAATTTAGAAAGTCAATTAATGTTGAGCTCTCTGTCTCTGTGTGTGTGTCTGTGTGTCTGTGTGTCTGTGTGTGTGTGTGTGTGTGTCTTCTCTCTCTCTCTCTCTCTCTCTCTCTCTCTCTCTCTCTCTCTCTCTCTCTCTCTCTCTCTCTCTCTCTCTCTCTCTCTCTCTCTCTCTCCTCCCTCCGCCTCCCCCTCCCTCTTTCTTTCTTTCTCTCTCCCTCCCTTTTTCTTTCTTTTTCTTTCGTTTTTTTTCTTGTCCCCCTTCACTCAATTTCCCTTCCCACTCCGCTCTACCCGTTTCCCTCTTTCTCCCTCTATCCCTCCCTCCCTCCCTCCTCCCTCACACACACACACACACACACACACACACACACACACACACACACACACACACACACACACACACACAATCTCCCTCCTCCTTCTCTTTTTCTTTGTCTTCCTCTCTCTCTCTCTGTCTCTCTCTGTCTGTCTCTCTCTGTCTGTCTCTCTCTGTCTGTCTGTCTGTCTGTCTGTCTGTCTGTCTGTCTGTCTGTCTGTCTGTCTGTCTGTCTGTCTGTCTGTCTGTCTGTCTGTCTGTCTCTCTCTCTCTCTCTCTCTCTCTCTCTCTCTCTCTCTCTCTCTCTCTCTCTCTCTCTCTCTCTCTCTCTCCTCTCTCTCTCTCTCTCCCTCTCTCTCCCCCCCTCTCTCTCTCACTCCCTCTCTATCAATCTATAGACATCCACAAATATAACGTACACACTTTCCCTGTTATCTGACATTGTCATATCTATGACATATTTATGTTTTGTTTGCCAGATGCTTCCCATCACTTTTGTACTGTGTGAAGCATGATCTCAACCTTTAAGGCCCTTGTTTATCAAAGGATTAAGAATGCAGGATAAAGGAAATATTAAGATGTGGGATGTTAGATCATGAGATCTTAAGCTTCAGGATGGAGATGATCTGTGCTCATAGCTTTCGGAGGTATGTTGTGCTCCATAGCTTTTGGAGGTATGTTGTGCTCCATAGCTTTCGGAGATATGTTGTGTTTCATTGTTTTCAGAGATATTGTTTTCAGAGATATTTTGTGCTTCATAGTTTTCAGAGATATTGTTTTCAGGGATATGTTGTGCTTGAAAGTTTTGGGGGCATATGTTGTATTCCATAGCTTTTGAAGATGTGCTTCATCCTTTTCGGAGATTCAAAAAAAAACATATTTGGCTCCAAAGTTTTTCGAGGATATGTTGTTTTCAGAGATCTATTGTTTCGGGGTTTTCGGAGATGTGTTTTCGGAGATGTGTTTTCGGAGATGAGTTTTCGGAGATAAGTTTTCGGAGATAAGTTTTCGAAGATAAGTTTTCGGAGATAAGTTTTCGGAGATAAGTTTTCGGCGATATGTTTTCGGCGATATGTTTTCGGCGATATGTTTTCGACGATAAGTTTTCGGCGATATGTTTTCGGAGATCTGCCAAGCTTCATAGTTTTCGGAGATAAGTTTTCGGAGAGAGAGAAGTTTTCGGAGAGAGAGAAGTTTTCGGAGAGATATGGTTTCGGAGAGATATGGTTTCGGAGAGATATGGTTTCGGAGAGATATGGTTTCGGAGAGATATGGTTTCGGAGAGATATGGTTTCGGAGAGATATGGTTTCGGAGAGATATGCTTTCGGAGATATGCTTTCGGAGATATGCTTTCGGAGATACGTTTTCGGAGATTGGATTTCGGAGATATGTTTTCGGAAATCTGCTGAGCTTTATAGTTTTCGGAGATGCACTTGACTGAAAAGTCCGAGTTCACAGGCAAGTTTAAAAGACAACGGTCTCACTTTTTTTTAATTTCCCTCTGCTGTCGCCAAAGTTTGCTCCTGAGGGTCTGTGTCTGTTCTGCATAGCTGCCTGGTCTGTTGTCTTCAACTGATCACTGGACACCAAGCTTCTGGTTGCATCAATGCTCCTCGCTAACGGTGAGAAATAAAAAGGATATCATTTTAAACTGAAAAAGGTAGAATTAAATTTTTAAAAATGAACAAATAAAAAGTAAACAACTCCACCTTCCCCCCCAAAAGTTAGGAGAGCATATATTTAGAAATTAAATAAAACTCAAAAGGTAGCAAATAAAACCCAAAACTTAGATAAAACTAAACCATAGCAGAATAAATAATTAGCTAAAGCAAAATAGACTAAAACTAGAACCCAAAAATGGGGAAAACACCGGTGGAGTTAAGAGGAGAGCAATCCTGGCACCAGTGATCTTGGTGTCTCCATCTACAAAGGTTTTGTGATACAGCGGTCATGAGGGGCTGGACTCGTTACTCCATTTTTAAAGCATCAGTCATGCAGGCCTGTGACTTGCCACTCGATTCTTTCATCATTACAGTGGTCAAGAGGGGCTGGGACTCTTGTCACTCCTTTCTTAAATCATTTACTGTCCTAGTAAGGGGTTTTGACTCTTTGTCACACGATTCTTACACTGTTTCAGTAGTTTCGAGGGGTTGTAATTCCACTCTGAAATTTCAGTGGTCGTGTCATTAAAGGCTGACTTTTGTCATTCCATTCTTAGACCATTTACAGTGGCTACTAGGGGATATGACTGTCACTCCATTTGCACATAACAGTGGTCATTAGGGGCTGTAACTTTTGTCACTCCATTCTTGCATAATTTCCTTGGGATAGATCCTTCTTCCTCCTTAATCCTTTGATACGTGGGTCCTAACTGGGTGGTTGAAGTCATGTGGATCAAACGTGCCTGTGACCTGACAAGAGGGAAAGCAGCCACCAGGACCTGCCTTATCACGTGCCTGTGACCTGACAAGTGACGGCAGCCACCAGGACCTGCCTTATCAAGTGCCTGTGACCTGACAAGTGACGGCAGCCACCAGGACCTGCCTTATCAAGTGCCTATGACCTGACAAGTGAGAGATCAGCCATCAATACCTGCCTTATCAAGTGCCTGTGACCTGACAAGTGACGGCAGCCACCAGGACCTGCCTCAAGTGCCTGTGACCTGACAAGTGACGGCAGCCACCAGGACCTGCCTCATCAAGTGCCTGTGACCTGACAAGTGACGGCAGCCACCAGGACCTGCCTCATCAAGTGCCTGTGACCTGACAAGTGACGGCAGCCACCAGGACCTGCCTCAAGTGCCTGTGACCTGACCTGACGAGTGATCGTAATCATCAGGACCTGCGCTTTCTTTAAAGAAGGCAAGGCAATTTATAATTTCTTGTCCATCTGTCTGTCTTTTTCTGAAGAAACGTTTTCAGTCCAATCTGTTTTGTCTTTGTGAGTCACTTGTACATTGTTTCTGTCCATCATAGCTTTTTTTCTGCTCCTTAAAACTTCAAGATGTTTGTTTACTTTAGACTTGCCAGTTTTTCACTTATTTTTAAAAACTCTGTCTACTCATTATTTTTTCTTATCTGTTTTCTTACTCATAAACTTTTCTTCTTAATGACCTCTTTCCTGGTCTAGTCTTCATTTCTGTTTATTTTAATCACCTATTTTTCTGCCTACTGTTTCTTCTCTTTTGTTGCTTATTTCCCTCATTCACGTTTGATGTACATCAGTTTTGCCAGATACCTTGTGAACCGGGAGAGTGCCACCTGTCGACTATCGCCAGCCACTGTTCCATGTTCATCCAGAGAAAAGAACCGGGCGCCAGTGGAGATCTTCCCAGGACCTGCCTATCATCTGGAACAGACCTCAGGGCTGTGTTGAAGAATCTGTCAAGTTTGTTGCTACCACTGCTGCTGCAAGTGCCTGCATGAGGGGGTGGGGGGGGGGGGGTGGAGCCAAGATGTGCTTCTAACATAATTCAGGTGAGAATACGGTTGTTCTCATACTCGACTTTTAAAAAATGTCATTTATGCAGTCTGAAAATGAGTAGACTGTTCTATTGAAATTAAATACATTAACAAGTTGTCGGTGGAGAAATTGAGCGTGGAGATGATTTAAGTGACTGATGTGTTAATCAAAAGAAGAGATTTGATTAAAAGTCAGTTGTTAAAGGCACATTCTTTTAAAACTAATCGAGAGGAAATATGACAGTGTATTAAGAGAATTATAAAAATTTTCATCTTTGAAGGAAATTAAATCAAATGACTTATATTTCAGTTTAAAAAATTGGGTTTTTTTCATAATGAGAAGACAGTTATAACTTTACCTAAGACAGTTATAAATTTATTTTGCAGCAAGGTGTTATCTTTAAATGGGTAATTTTTTAGATAACAATATTGGATTTCCAGTCAATATTGATTACAGATATGAAACTTTTTCGCTAAGTGGAAATCCATCTTTTAATATATATTTTTAAGAGTAGTCTTAATACGTTGGAAAATTTTGCTCTCTCTCTCTCTCTCTCTCTCTCTCTCTCTCTCTCTCTCTCTCTCTCTCTCTCTCTCTCTCTCTCTCTCTCTCTCTCTCTCTCTCTCTCTCTCTCTCGCTCTCGCTCTCTCTGTGTCTGTCTGTCTGTCTGTCTGTCTGTCTGTCTGTCTGTCTGTCTGTCTGTCTGTCTCTGTCTGTAGTCTAAGTCCTCTACCTGCCTCTGTCTCTCATACTTGTCTTTGTCCGTCCGTCTGTGTCTGTCTTTGTCTGTCTGTCTCTCTGTCTCTTTTTCCCCGACTCTGTCTGTCTCTCTCTCTCCATGTAGTCTATGTCCTCTAACTGCCTCTGTCTTTTACACTTTTCTTTGTCCGTCTGTCTGTCTGTTTGTCTGTCCCTCTGTCTCTCTCTCTCTCTCCTCTCTCTCTCTCTCTCTCTCTCTCTCTCTCTCTCTCTCTCTCTCTCTCTCCTCTCTCTCCTCTCTCTCTCTCTCTCTCTCTCTCTCTCTCTCTCTCCCCCCCTCTCTCTCTCCCTCTCTGTCTCTCCCTCTCTCATCTCTCTCTCTCTGTGTCTGTCTGTCTCTGTCTGTCTGTCTGTCTGTCTGTCTGTCTGTCTGTCTGTCTGTCTCTGTCTCTGTCTCTGTCTCTCTCTCTCTCTCTCTCTCTCTCTCTCTCTCTCTCTCTCTCTCTCTCTCTCTCTCTCTCTCTCTCCTTCTCCCCCCCCTCTCTCTCTCTCTCTTGCGCCTCCTTCCCTACCCCTGCAGTCTCTTTGTCCCTCCCCGTCCCCTCCTCTCTCTCCCTGTCTCACTCTACCTCCCCCCCCCCCCGACCCCTGCCTCCTTTTCCTTCTTTTTCCTTACTATCTGTTATCAGCTTTCAGGGGCTTGGAGGCTGGAGACGGATGGTGAAATACACTGGATCCAGGCTGGTGTCGACCTAAAGACCTATTGTTCCCAGCATCTGCGTGTGTGTGTGTGGTTTGCTACCATTTATTTGGTGCGAACAGACTGTGACAGTTGCCTCTGAGAATTCATATTCAAGTACTTGGTTTGGTTGTCTCATCCATGTCGAATGCAAATACAAAAATGGTGTGCGGAGATTTAGAACTAAGCCTACAGGACTCTCTTGTCCCCCATACGTCCTTTGAGACATGGAACTGA
Organism: Stramonita haemastoma; assembly: GCA_030674155.1. Taxonomy (NCBI): domain Eukaryota; kingdom Metazoa; phylum Mollusca; class Gastropoda; order Neogastropoda; family Muricidae; genus Stramonita; species Stramonita haemastoma. Next base: position 45,728,279 of record CM060329.1, read on the forward strand.
GCTGAGCTGAGCTACAGGACATTCTCTGTGATGGAGCTCTTTTAGTTGTTTTTTTCTCAATTTTTTTGTGGGTGTAAACTGTTAGATGTGACTAGCTTTACAGTTTTGTGTTAAAGCTCGGATTTTTTCAAAAGTAGACTTCCCCAACTTGTGCATATTTTAACATGGCTGCTTTCACAGGACTGTACAAACATTTTAAAAAACTGTTTTACTATTTTTTTTGTAACATTACTGTACAAAGACCTTTTTTTTAAAAAAAAGTTTTCATTGATTTGAAAAATATAATCGGAAACAGCAGAAGAGTATTTCATACATTATATTCTCTCAAGTTAACTCATCAAAAACATTTGATCATAGAAAATAGGTTATCATCATGGATTTTGAACACATGAATTATCTATATACTTCCATAGAAACTTTAAGAATTATTTTGGGTCATGGTGGAACTTCACAGTGTACAAAAAATTCATTTAAATAAATATAAGCTAATATCCTCTGTGCAAGTTAAATCACAAAAAACGCTGCATTTAGGTTTTTTCTACTTTGAATGCTTCTAGTTTGTAAAAAACAACAACAAAAAAAACAACCCCAAAACCAGTATCCAAACAAAAATTTGGTGTTGCAGATAGTTAGAAAAATATACATCTATATGTAATCTATAAAAGATTAATAAAAGATTATTATTGTGATAAAAAATCCTCAAATCAATTTCAGCTCTTAAGTTTGAACAGAAGTATAATAGACTGGAATGAGATGTGTTTATTTATTTAAACATTGTATTTATTTATTCATTCATTTACTTATTTAATAGATTTGTATGAACATATCTCATAAAAGAAATTGGCTACACTTTTTATGCGGTAAAAACGATGCGGTCTTTTGGAGATAAATGACTTTTCAAGAACCTTCTGAATTCACTCTTAAGACCTTTACCCCCTTCGCCACCCCCCCCACCCCCCACCCCCACTCCCCCGCCCCCCGAATGTGTGGCAAGATGGCAAAAGAGTAGCCGATCAATACCCATTCAAAATGTGCTTACAGTTGGTTTGTTTTTTCAAAGAGAAAGTGTACAAAGTACCACCAAAGGAGGATAGCAAAGTAAGACAAATTAGTACACTTTTTTTAAGCCAATAAAAATAAACATTCCTGTCAATGTCTCTTTATGCTCGTGCTCATGGATCATATGCTATATGGCAATGCTTTTTAATTTTTTTAATTAGAATTTTTTTGGTCATTAGAAAATAGGTAAATGTGTTCCATAACCTAAATGGTCGTTGGGGAGTGAAGTGTCAGATATCTCAAAAAAGGAATTGGAAAATAGGTAATCAAATAGGCTTTGATTTTGGCTGAAGTAGACTTGCTGAAACCCCCTAAAAATAGTTCTTTATGAAAATATCCCTGTCATTAGGATTATTAACAAACTGTTGTGAAATCTGTGCTTTCGCCACCACTAACCTATTGGGGTATTTCAGAAACCTTTTTGTGGGTGGAATTGGCAACAAGTTTTTTTCAGCTTTGTGAGCAAATCTGTGTATTGATTTGCCAGGGGTATACCATTCCTGTGTGGTATCAAGTACATTTCAGATTTTATCGTAGTTGTAGGGGGTTATTTTTTGTTTAGAATTTATTTCACAAAATATTCGTGTTGTATATTTTTAAGTGTGCGTGTGTGTGTTGTTGTTCTTCAGTTTGTCTATTCACATAAGTTATATTAAGACAAGTGTGTGTATGTGTGTGTATGCGTGTGTGTTTGTGTGTGTGTGTGTGTGTGTTTGTGTGTGTGTGTGTGTGTTTGTGTGTGTGTGTGTGTGAAGGGGGTAGTTTTGGGGAGGAGACATCAGGTTTGAAGGAGAGGAAGGGAAGAGAAAAGGGTGTTTAGTAAGGGTTTGGATACACATTTAGAGCAGTGGGGACACAAAAAGAGGGCTGGCTGGTATACTTTTTTCTTAAATGTTTTTTGGGGAATCATTTTTCAATAGATAAACCTGAAGCATGAAAATTTGACAGCTAAACTGGAAATTTGTGGACACCCATGCTCAAATGTGTAGCGGGCTTTTGATAGCACTGGGGATTCCAATTCCTGCTGTTACGAGCTACAGACCATTTATTTATCATATAGACTTTTATTTCAATGATAATCGAATAAGTGCTGTTTGCTCCCCCTCCCTCCAGATCCTTTCAGTACGTGGTTATTCGTTCTGACCAGCACATGATGGCCTACTTGTCTGAAACAGAGTCCAGGTTTTAATGTGTGGGTAACGTGTGTTTAGCTAGATATCAGTTGTCGACCTGCTATTGTGTCCATATGAATTCTAACATTGGGACAGACCATCTGACAGACAACCCTTTCTCTCTATTAACTTTTGATACTAACTCTAACACTAACATCAACACTAACCCTGGCCCCCACATGTGGACACAAAAGGCAGGTGGATAATGGTATATGCTGACACAGTGGGTAAACATTTTTCTTTGGGATTGGTAGGAAGAAGGGCGAGACATTTTTTTCGAGGAAGGATGCTAGGAAGGGGAAGGGGTGTTATAATTCTTTGTAGTGATGGGGAAAGTGGTGTGAAGACTGAGGATGGGGATAAGGGACACGAAAACTTCTGAAAAGCTTCAGGGGTGGGTGGAGGTGGGGAGCCTTTTAGAAAAGTGTACCTAAAAACAGAAGTAAGAGGGTGTTGGTTTTAGAATGCATGATTGAATAATCAGTTGAAGGGTGTGTGTTTTAGAAATTTATTTAAAAACAGAAATAGGAGGCGCTGGGTTTAGAATACATTAATAATCATTGGGGGAAGGTGCTGCAAAAATGATACATTACAGACATGGGTGTTAAAAAAGCGGTAGACGGTCTGTTCAGATGTGTGTGTTGGGAGGGGGGGGGGTATGTTTGATAGAATGTGTGTGACGGGGATATCTAAGGAATGGTCTACCTCCGGTATTTATCATCACCAGAGTATGCTACATAGTGCAACCTACCCAAAAATTGCACACAAATTTTTGTTTGGGGTTTTATATTTATGGGGTGGAGGTAGGTGGAGAATAGCAGTTTCCCAAATAACATGAAATAAAAATTCTGTATGTCTGTGTAGTTTAAAGAAACGGATGGCTGGCTTCTGTAACCACCACTGACTTAAAAAAAAACTCGCCATTGCATTTTTAAAGACTAGAGGTGTAGGAAGTATGAAAACTTCACATTAAGAAAGAAATTACGGAATTTTTATTTTAAAAAAAATCAGCATATATCTTAAACATTGAGTTAATTTTTCCCCCTTTTCTTGGGGTATGGTATAGATCAGTGATCAGAGTATTTAGTTTACCCAAGCTAAGGTGAAGCAGTACTGAACACGTTTACCAAGATGAGCAATCTTTTGTGTGTCTTGACTTCAATAGTTACCTAGCTGTAAAGAGGTACCTAGTACCTGACCTCTTTAGGGACAGGATAGCTGAAGCACTGAAGGAGAGGAGATGGGTGCCTCCCTCAGTATGCTGGCCCCTGGAGAAGCTGAGGTCTGTTACCTCCCTCCCCAACGACCATATATATTATGGAAACACTTTTACCTTCATTATTTATTCTACGAATAGCACATAACCCACTTTTCCGCTAGAAGCCATTAGAGGCAGGTGGGGTCAAGTTGGCAATTTTCAAATTTTGATTGATTGAAAAAACTATAGTCAGTATTCTACCTTGTAATGAAATATTGTCATAATTTTGTATCCTTTTGCTTTTAAACGTGCTTTAAAATTGCCCAAGCCCTCATTTTCACCATTTATCATGATGTTAAACTTGTCCATTTCTCGTTTTGTCATTTCCTGCAGTCTATCATTTCAACTTGTAATAACTTTTCATAGAATTGTCCAATTTTCAATCTGTATTTTTCCATTGTATAGCCATTTTATTGCACATTTATAAAATGTCAGTAACTAAAAATTGACCTCTGGTGCAATGCGACTCCTTATGTGGTGGAGCGTCACAAATGTTTACCTCTAATGTTATATGTAGATTTATATGATTGGAAATATATTACTGTCCCTTTCCCTGATTTCCTTGTCTTTTGCTTTGCTGTAATGCTCGTTACCCAGGTCATAGCACTCCCAACCCATTGTTAGACTACTCCATCTGCATATCTCTCAGCAGCCTTTGATTTTATTTGTCCACACAAATGTATTAACGGCCTTTTTTGTTTCGTTTTTGTTCAGTTAAATATGTAAAGGAAATAAAATAGAAAAGTTTATGGAGTCCCAAAGTAATTTTTTTTAAATAGACAATTAGAAAAAAAGATGAACACGAAAAAGGAAAAAAAAATGAAATGGTTAAGAGGTTGGAGGCCCACAAAAGACTGGTTGTATTGGCAAGGTTAAAATGACAGATTTCACATCAATCATCGCTGAATTGCTGCATGATTTCTTGTGGGCTTTCGTGAATTTCTCAACCCTTTCTATTGCATCTTTTCTGTACATGTTTTGCTGCAAGTGTGAAACTTCACCTCAAATGTGTATATTTCAAAATTTAAGTGTACCAAATGTTGAGAAATAATGTATTCCAGCAGATCACTGATAATGTAGGGTGATACAGGGTTTCTTTGGGTTTTTTGTTCAGCCCTTTTTGCTTTTTGTGCTTTCATAAAACCTAGGTTGTATGCAACTCGAAAATTGTGTTGGTTTGTTTCAGTGGCTGGTCTTAGACTGTAAACAAGAAGTTGTAGGAAACACTTAGCTGTATGAATGTGTGGGGGGTTTTGTGTGCTTTAAACTTTAACAAAGAAAATGCATTTAAGCGAGGAATGCTAGTGGACAGCCTTTTATTTATAGTACACGCTCTTTCCACTTATCTCCTTTTCCATAACATATTTTTGACATTTTGTATGGAAACATTTACTTTAGCTTTCTTGGACTTGATTATGAAAAGCTGATGTTCCTTTTATTCTTGCTTTTTTGATTACTCAATTTGAAGTACTAAGCACAAAGGGAAGTAATTTATTGC
>CM060329.1:45738265-45740765 GCA_030674155.1 Stramonita haemastoma
GTGGCTGTGTAGAGTATGTAAGAAACAAGATCATAGATGCATATGTACCTTTTTGTACTTTCTCTCTCTCTCCGACTCTGTCTGTCTGTCTGTCTGTCTGTCTGTCTGTCTGTCTGTCTGTCTGTCTGTCTCTCTCTCTCTCTCTCTCTCTCTCTCTCTACCTCTCTCTAGTGTCTCTCTCCCCCCCTGTTCTTTACAATTAATGTAATCAACTCGCTGGCAATAATTATACAGATGTACTCGATGCCTTTAGAACACTCAAGCCTTCCTTAGCCTGTTGTAAATCAAGTTTCCCCAAAGCGTGGATTTTATTTTATACCACTTAATGTCACAGCAGATTTCTGTGCATGAAATTGGGGCTGCTCTCCCCGGGGAAAGCGTGTCGCCACAAGTGCAGCGCCTACCCATTATTTTTCCCCCCTCAGGGATGGTGGCCAAACACACCTGTGTGCATGCTGTTTTTTTTATATATAATTTTGTCATCCGCTCCTACCGGCACACAATGGCCTGCTCTTCCGAAAGGCGGAACGGGGTTTTAACGTGTGCACAAGATGTTCTGTGTGCGTTCACACACGGGGCCTCGGTTTCTAGTCTCATCCGAATGACTTTGACATTCAGTTCGATGTTTTCGTCAAACATGACATTCGTTCATTTTTTTTCGTTAAACATGCAGTGACACACAACCACTTGATCAGGGAGATTTTTCCCCTGGAGTTAACATCAGTGCTGACTCTACTCTCCCCAAAAGTCTTTCGGATGAGACTTTAAACCGAGGCCCCGTGTGCGAACGCACGCAGAACATCTTGCGCACACGTTAAATTCTGATCCGCTTTTCGTAAGAGGAGGCCATCGTGCGCCGGTGGGAACAGATGACATTTACGAAACTGCATACACACGGGGACTGGATGTAAAAAAGTACAAGAGTGCTTATTCCATTATCCTCGATATAAAAGAATAAAAGAATAAATCAAATCATCGGATTTATGTTAAGTGGGCATGTGTCGGGCTTTATAAATGTCGCTATCAAATTTATTTGAATAATTTGGTTCCGATATGCAGATTAAGCTAACTACTTGGTAAATTATGTCAGCCCATACATTTTGGAAACTAAATTTGCAGTAATAGCTTACAGAAAGTTCCAGGATTTTTTTTTATAGAAAGGCTTGGTACCAGACGTCATATAGCAAAACACATACTTTGAACTGCATCTTGTCGGAAAAGGCATTCTGAAGTATGTCCTTTAAGAAGGCAGGTACCAGTACCTATTTGCAGCTGGACAAACTGGGGGACTGTACTGAAGCCGAGGCGCTCGAATGGTCACCCATCCAAGAGGTAACCACGCTCAAATCTGCATAAATCAGCTTGGCCGGAGTGAGTGCTCTGACCACCGAACGGGGTGTGCGGTGGTTTGAATCCCGTTTGGGCCCAAAACTTTTTCCGCATCCATTAGATCGTGAGTGGTGGTCTTGGTGCTAGCCTTTCGGATGAGACGATAAACCGAGGTCCGTGTGTTTTACATCATTATTTAGCGCACATAAAAGAACGCACGGCAACAAGAGGGTTGTCTCTGGCAAAATTCTGTTAAAAAAAACCCACACTGATAAGGAAACAAATACGGTTGCAGACAGGAAAAAAAAATGTGTGGTACTGCACTTATGGCGACAAGCTTTCCACATCCACACAGAGAAATCTGCCATGACATAAAGTGGTATGAAATAAATATAAAAAAATAATATTTCGTCATGTGTACATGCCTAAATGATAGGGGTTTAAACTGCAGGTGATCCTAGGATGTTTAGCTGGGGAATGTGCACAACACTAACAGCAAAAAACAACGAACTCACGATATTTCTTTTTTGTTTTCTACTGTGAAAACTACTGCACATGCATAGACTTATACGCGTTTTTGATGCATGTATGACACGATTGCTCATATAGAAGGATGCGCACACAAACGTGCATGCTGTTGAACTTTTTTGGGTACTATACAGATACTGGTCTGAGTAGGGGTAATAGTGACTTAGTCCTTTTATGTAGGTGTGTGTGTGCGTGCGTGCGTGCGTGCGTGCGTGCGTGTGTGCGTACGTGCGTGCGCGCGCGGGCGTGTGTGTGTGTGTGTGTGTGTGTGTGTGTGTGTGTGTGTGTGTGTGTGTGTGTGTGTGTGTGTGTGTGTGTGTGTGTGTGTGTGTGAAAGTTTAAAGTCAAAGTCAAAGTCAATTTTTTGTTTCCAGATGGTACATTGATTAAGCATTTATTTGCTTTTTTCATCAAGCCGTCTATCTAGGGAAAAACATTCACATGTGTGTGTGTGTGTGTGTGTGTGTGTGTGTGTGTGTGTGTGTGTGTGTGTGTGTGTGTGTGTGTGTGTGTGTGTGTGTGTGTGTGAAGAGGGGATACAGATTTGACTGTATTCGGTACAGAAAGACAAGAAGAAGGGGAGGAGTGGGTGCTGGTGGTTAATGATGGGGGTGGAGATGGAAGTGAAGAAATATGAATGAGT
>CM060329.1:45743265-45758265 GCA_030674155.1 Stramonita haemastoma
AGCACAAGAGTGCTTTTTCCATTATCCTCGATATAAAAGAATAATCAAATAAAAAAAGAATAATCAAAACCTTTCCAAGGGGATTTCTGCCCTGGAGTTTACATCAGTGCTGACTCCATTCTTCTGAAAGTCCTTTGAATGAGACCCATGTGCAGATGGAATATCCTGTGCATTACATTAAAATCTGTTCCGCTTTTCGGAAGAGTAGGCCGTTGTGTACCGATGAAAACGGGGAGGGTGCTGTGGCTATGAATTCTCTAAGGAGCTAAACTTAAAAAATGCAGTTGTGCAAAATGTCTTCCAATCCAGCTAGTCAGGACTGTGGTGTTATCCAATGGTCTGTTCTGTGTCTTGCCTTCTATATTATCATTTACAGTTAGTGTCTCTTTAAATTTCATTTCAGCATTCTCGTGTCTGTTTTTTTGCCCGTATGTTTGGAAAAGGTGACTCGGAGTATTTTCAGTGACAGACTTTAGTAAACGTTTATTTGAATGAGACAGATTTGAATGGAGTAGTCAAAGCACTCGCTTTCCCTCAGCTAAAGTTAAGCAGCATCGAGCGTGGTTACCTGTTGGATGGGTGACCGTTTGGGCGCCTGGCTTCAGTACAGTTCCCCCGGTTCACCCAGCTGTAAATGGGTACCTGCCACGTTAGGGTCAGGGAAGGTAAAGCAGCGAAGGAGAGGAGATGGGCGCCGCCATCAATATTCTGGCCGCTAGAGAAGCTGAGGCCTCTGATAGTGTGCCCCCCTACGACCTCATAGGTTATGGGACACCTTTACCTTTTATACATAAAAGAAATTTTAAAAAAAATTGAAGACTGCTTTAACTTGTGGTGGTGTAAAGGACGTTGCAGAGGAGTGCATAAGACTGTTTGGTTTCAGTCCTGCGGGTCCATGAAGTTACGAGTTTAAATCCTGGCAGTGGGGCTTGGTGAATTAAAGATGGGAATTATTACGATCTCCCGGACAACTTTAAAATGCAGACCTAACAGTGCCGCCATTCCCTTGAAGTATAGACGATGCACATGATCAAACATCTCCCTTAGAGATCTCATGATTTATGTGTCTCCCTTATCCTGCTTGCACCCTGTACGTGTGTGTGTGTGTGTGTGTGTGTGTGTGTGTGTGTGTGTGTGTGTGTGTGTGTGTGTGTGTGTGTGTGTGTGTGTGTGTGTGTGTGTGTGTGCGTGTGTGTGTGTGTCGTGGTGTGTGTGTGTGTATGCGTGCGTGCGTGCGTGCGTGCGTGCGAGTGTATGTGTATGTGTTGTGTGATAATGTGTGTAGTGTTGTGTTGTGTTGTGATGTGTTGTGTGTGTATTCCTGTTTTGATAGATAAAACTGATTACAGCTTAAACCAAGACAAAGAAAGCAACAGGAAAGTGGAAAATAAAGCCATGGAGATGCAAGTAACTACCAAAGGTGAACATGCAGCGGGAAAAACAAAGAAACAGACCAACAACAAAAAATCTGACAGACTAACCTAGTTTGAGACTACCGACAGTCACAGAACGAACATGGCTTTTCTATCCACATTGTGTTAATGTGTTGTTGTTTTTCTGTAACAAAGTCCTTTGTTTTTCGTAGAGAACTGATAATAAAGCAAAGAAGGGAGAGAGAGAGAAAAAGGAAAAAGGAACGGTCGACACCTAATGCGTAACAAAGCTTATAGCGAGAATCAGGAGAGAGAGACAAAAAAAGCACACACAAAAAAAAACAAAAAAAAGCTCCAAACTATTTCTTCTGCCAGTACAGTTGGGTTTTCTTCTCTCTCTCTGTCTCTGTCTCTGTCTCCTCTCTGTCTGTCTGTCTCTGTCCTGTCTGTCTGTCTTCTGTCTCGTCTGTCTGTCTCTCCTGTCCTCTCTCTTCCTCTCTCCTCTCTCTCTCTCTCTCTCTCTCTCTCTCTCTCTCTCTCTCTCTCTCTCTCTCTCTCTCTCTCTCTCTCTCTCTCTCTCTCTCTTCTCTCCTCTCTCTCTCTCCTCTCTCCTCTCTCTCCTCTCTCTCTCTCTCTCTTACCTTTGACGCACCCCAAAGAAAAATGAAGTTTGTTAAGTGTAAAAGTTTTCTTTGGTTCTTTCTTTGTTTTTGTTTTTGCATTGACATGAAGACAGTAAGGACTCGTGACTGCATTGATCCTTGTGCTAAGAATTAACCTCTCGTAGACTAATCCACTCTTCCAGAGGGCTACTACCCACCACGTTAGATGGGAGCGACACGTAGTGTGACAGATTTTGCTGGACTGGGAGAGAGAAAGCAAGTCTTGATAAGACTAATCACATTCTGGCACATTCCTAGTTGTAACATAGTGGCTTGATCTAGATCTCGGGTTTTTTTCCCCCCTTTTTATTTATTTGTTTTCTTTACTCTTTCACTACGTTACTTATTTCTCTTATTTTTTGTTCAACGAAGACTCTCTCTCTCTCTCTGTCTCTGTCCTCTGTCTCTGTCTCTCTGTCTCTCTGTATCTCTGTCTCTCTCTCTCTCTCACTCACACACACACACACACTCACTCACTCACTCACTCACTCACTCACTCACTCACTCACTCACTCACTCACTCACTCACTCATCTCTCTCTCTCTCTCTCTCTCTCTCTCTCTCTCTCTCTCTCTCTCTCTCTCTCTCTCTCTCTCTCTCTCTCTCTCTCTCTCTCTCTCTCTCTCTCTTCTCTTTTTTGTTTTTTGGGTTTTTATTTTTTGTGTTAATTTTTTAGTTTGCTTTCATCAGCCTTCTGTTCTGTAGGAAAGTTTTTGTGTGTAGAAAGCTGTGCAAGAAAGTATAAGATAATGACTCTGTAGCGTATGTCCAGGCTCGCACGCGCGCGCATATGCGTAACGTAGTGTCAAGTGTATTCGTCGGGAGCTGTATGGTGTATGGGATGGCAAATGAAAAGATATGAATAGTTTTTAAGAAGGAAGGGAGATAGAGAGAAATGAAAAATGTAAAGAAAGGCTAAAGAAAAAGAAAAAAAGACAGACAACGAGCAAAAAAAAAAGCAAGAGCAAGGAAGAAAGAAAGAAAAAGAAAGAAAGAAGAGAAAGAGAGAAAGAAAGAAGAAGAAAGAAAGAAAGAAAGAAGAAAGAAAGAGAGAAAGAAAGAAAGAAAGAAAGAAAGAAAGAAAGAAAGAAAGAAAGAAATAAAGAAAGAAAGAAACTAAAATAAACTAGGAATGAGTTAAAGAAATAAACAATGAATATAAAATATATGGAAAATTTTAAAACAAATGAAGGTGTACTCGACTTTTTTTCCTGCACCTTCCCCTCCCCCAACACCCCCCACCCCCTCCACATCCACAATTACTCTTCTCCTCTCTCGCCTTCCCCCTACCCTACCTTCCTCCTAAACCCCACCCCCCACCCCCCACCCCCGCCCCTAAACTTTTCAGATGTAGAATTTAATGGCTATTGTCAGAAGAGGGCACGGGGTGGAAGGGATGTGCGATGGATAATTAGTGCGTACGTAGGTCCGTCCCTCTGTCACTGAGGAAAGGTTGTTGACATCCTGCTTTGTGCAGATCATGCTGCTTCATTGATACTTTACAGTTTTGGGAACAGATGACATTTACAAAACTGCATACATACGGGGACTGGATGCAAAACAGCACAAGAGTGCTTATTCCATTATCCTCGATATAAAAGAATAAAAATCAATCAATCACTGCTGATTGCCTCTTCTCCTCCGGCTCCAGCTGTGTGCTTCATGCGTGGTATGTATGTGCTGTGGCCCTTTGCGGGAAACATAACGAAAGAAATGAACGGTGAAACGAAGGTGGGAAGGAAAGAAACGAAACAAAGAAGGAAGGGAGGGATGGAGGGATGGAGGACAGAAAAGGGCAGGAAGGAGAAGATGGAGAAGAGAGGAGAGTCTGTCTTTGTCTCTGTCTCTGTTTCTGTCTCTGTCTTACACACACACACACACACACACACACACACACACACACACACACACACACACACACACACACACACCACACACACACACAGATATATATATATATATATAAAGATATATATATATATATATATATATATATATATATACGAAAATAAAAAAATATACCAAAATATATCAAAATCAATGCAGAAGGAAACCTGTAACACTCAGTCACTGCTGACAATCAGCCTGGCTTTAAACTGGCCATGTCTGTTGTTCTGCTCCTCTGGGGACAGACACAATCATCCTGGCTGTAATCTGGCCATGTCTGTCCTTTTCTCCTCTGGGGACAGACACAATCATCCTGGCTGTAATCTGGCCATGTCTGTCCTTTTCTCCTCTGGGGACAGACACAATCAGCCTGGCTGTAATCTGGCCATGTCTGTCCTTTTCTCCTCTGGGGACAGACACAATCAGCCTGGCTGTAAACTGGCCATGTCTGTCCTGTTCTCCTCTGGGGACAGACACAATCAGCCTGGCTGTAAACTGGCCATGTCTGTCCTGTTCTCCTCTGGGGACAGACACAATCAGCCTGGCTGTAATCTGGCCATGTCTGTCCTTTTCCTCTGGGCTTTGAATTCCATCCTCCTTTTTCTGCTGTGGCCCTGATTATTCTGTTTTTAGTGTAATCTAGATTCTAGCCTGTGTTTTGAATTGTCTTTCCTTTCTCCTTATTCTCAATAAGCTTTAACTGTTATCTCCTCTTTGCTACTTTCACAGGGATTGTTTTGTTTTCAGTGGTATCTATTTTCCTGACAGGGCTGTGCTTTTTTCTTCATTTACAGCCCACAAACTTGGTTTACCATCAACTTGAATATTTTTTCCGTAATATTTTTGTGCTGCTTTTTCTTTTGTAATGTGGGGGATACCTCGTTTTCATGCAGCTGGTTTCAGCCGCATTACCACTGTGATGTTAAGCTTGTTACGTGTTCTGCAGAGTCCACCAGAGTGAGCTATCCATCAGAAAATATCCACATTAGATTGCTGCTTTGCAGGTGATTAAAACTGGCACTATTATGTAATTGTTTTGCATGGTATATCATCATTTTTGTATTAGTTAATGCTGTGTTGTATTGTAATATAATGTAATTCATTGAATTTCTATTTTGTTGCGACAAAAAATTCCCCAAGCAAAATTTCATCAGGAGAAAGAACTAGCGCAAATACTGTGTCATTCCTTTCTCTCCTATAGTCTTATGCATGTCTCCTTGTCTAACCTATAAAAATTCGGGTGTTTTTTTTGTTGGTTTTTTTTGTTTTTACTTATCTCTGTTTGATACAAATTTTTGTAGCCCACAAGCATTTATAGCCACCATGATATATTCTTTAACACGCCTTGCGTGCATATTTTAGGTGGTATCTTTTGTTTTTTCCTCCTCTACACACACACACACACACACACGCATGCACACATGCACGCACGCACGCACGCACACACACACACACACACACACACACACACACACACACACACACACAAACACAAACACACGCATACACACAAGGCAGATAAGTACAGTGGAGGAGATACAATGTAGACTCAGGGAGAGAGAGAGAGAGAGAGAGAGAGAGAGAGAGAGAGAGAGAGAGAGAGAGAGAGAGAGAGAGAGAGAGAGAGAGAGAGAGAGAGAGAACAGAGACAGAGACAGAGACAGAGGCAGAGACAGAGGCAGAGACAGAGACAGAGTATCCTAAGAAGAAAAACAGAAACGATTTTTAAGCGAAAAAGAACTAACAGCAAATTAAGGAAGAACAGCAGTACTTAGAGATGAAGGAAAATACGGAAAGGAAACTACTGAATTGTAAAACTGAGCGCTTTTCTATGAGTTCAGAAACTCCTGATTAGTCTTGTTAAGACTAGCCTTCAGTGTACTAAACTGTAAATAGCTTTTATTCTCATTCAAAATGGTCTGATGTGCATTTCCTATTATATGGCTTAAGTTTAAAGGAAGCTCATTTGTAACACTGAGAATAAAGTAATCAGGAATCTATAAAACTGATTAAAACTGGTAAAAAAAAAAGAAAGATAGAAAAGCTGTCATTGATGACCAGATTCCCTAACTTCTTTTCTTTAGGAAAATTCACCCAAATCAAAAGTCTTAACCTGACTTTTATCGTTCCATCTTTGTGGCCTCTCTATTAAATCATGTACAAAAGCTTATTGTTGATTTGTGACTGGTTTCATTCATTTTCTACTATTGCATCTCTCTCTCTCTCTCTCCTCTCTCTCTCTCTCTCTCTCTCTCTCTCTCTCTCTCTCTCTCTCTCTCTCTCTCTCCTCTCTCTCTCTCTCTCTCTCTCTCTATCTGTCTGTCTGTCTGTCTCTGTCTGTCTTATGTGCATGTCTGTCGTTTTCTTCTCCTCGTCTGTGGACAGACACAATCAGCCTGGCTGTAAACTGGCCATGTCTGTCCTCTTCTTCTCCTCATCTGGGCTTTGAATTCCATCCTCCTTTTTCTGCTGTGGCCTTGATTATTCTGTTGTTAGTGTTGTCTGTTTTTAACCTGTATTTTGCTGTGTTATTCTTGTTTCCATCTTCCCAATGTTTTTGATTTGTTATATGCTTTTTATTGTTTTGACAGTCATCATCATTTATTTCAATTTGCGTGTAATTCCTTTTCTTTTGCAGATTTTAGGGAGTTTTTTTCAAACACCAGCCACACATTTGTTTTAACAGTAACTATGATTTTTTGCTTATATTATTTCAGCTGCTCCATTTTGCATGATGAAATAATGCAACTATTTCCATGCTGCTCTTTGTAGTCTCCCCACAACAACCACACCCTGGCTGTTCCGTAAGAAGAGTAGGCCATTGTGTGCCAGTGGGAGTGAGTGACAGAATGTAAAAAAAACAACCCACATACACATGGGGACTCCTAGTAAAAAAAAATGTACACGAGTGCTTATTCCATTATCCTCGAAATAAAAGAATAAAATTGGTAGATAAATAAAACCCCTAAGAACACAAACCAAAAACGAAAAAATTTAGTGAGAATGGAGTTTCTAAGAAAAGATGAATAAATACTTAGTGGTGAGATTGGTTGCTTTTTTATGTGGATTTCATGACTTTTCAAAAGTGTGATTAGTTTTGTTAAGACTTGACTTTGTTACCCTAAACTATAAATACCATTTTATTCTTATTAAAAACAGTCGTCAGTGCGTTTTCTGTCATCTACTTTCAAGTTCAAAAGAAGCTAATTTTCCACACTAAGAGCCAAAGAAATCAGGAACTGATATTTGTTTAAACTTAGTGAAGAATGCGTTGTCTGTCATCTAGTTTCAAGTTCAAAAGAAGCTCATTTTCAACTCTAGGAACAAAGTAATGAGGAATCTATATTAATTGTTTGAAAGACAGTGAAAAATAGAAAATCGTTATTGAAAACGAGATTGGAGAAAGGCCGGCCAAGTCAGAAGTTTTAACCAGATTGTATTGCTGCGTCTTTGTGGCACCTCTGTGGAATCTTGTTAAAACACTGTTGTTGATTTATGATGTATTTGATATCTCTGTCTCTGTATCTGTCTTTGTCTCTTTGTCTCTATCTCTCTGTCTCTCTCCCTATCCCCTCTCTCTCTCTCTCTCTCTCTCTCTCCTCTCTCTCTCTCTCTCTCTCTCTCTCTCTCTCTCTCTCTCTCTCTCTCTCTCTCTCTCAGTGGTGAAACTGGTATGTAGGGGTAGGGAGGAGGTTTCTTAGCTTTATTCCCTGATCAGGGCAAGGGCCAGATGAAAAAAAGTATGTAATACTTACTCTGTAACCCTTGAAAAATAAAGATAAAGATTATTCATTCATTCATTCATTCATTCATTCTCTCTCTCTCTCTCTCTCTCTCTCTCTCTCTCTCTCTCTCTCTCTCTCTCTCTCTCTCTCTCTCTCTCTCTCTCTCTCTCTCTCTCTCTCTCTCTCTCTCTCTCTCTCTCTCTTTTTCCCTCCCTAGGCCCTCACCCCTCTCTCTCTTGTTCATGTTTACTTGAAATTATTACTTGTCATTATTAATGATAGTCCTTTCTCAGGGCAAGGGCTAGATAAAAAGAAAAGTGAGCTGATGCATATTTGTAACCCCTAGGAAAAAAGATTATCAATCAATTAATCAATCTCTCTCTGTAATTGCCCTTCAGGGGATAATCAAAGTGTTTTTCACTTAGCTTCACTCTGTCTGTCTGTCTGTCTGTCTGTCTGTCTGTCTGTCTCTCTCTCTCTCTCTCTCTGTCTCTGTCTCTCTCTCTCTCTTTCTCTCTGTCTCTGTCTCTTTGTCTGTCTGTCTGTCTGTCTGTCTGTCTGTCATCTTATTCCTCCACTCACAAAGTTTAATAGGTAAGTGAAACAATACCTTAGCTAGTTTATTACCACACTTCAGCTACATAGCAACAAAACATTACCAGGCTCTTAGAGCCCAACCCCCCCCCCAAAAAAATAAAAATAAACCAAAGCAATTCCATCAGCATGGACAAGGCTTAGAAATCAACCAGTAAGAAAGACGGATTGATTCGATTGATTGATTTAATTTATTCTTTTATATCGAGTATAATGGAATAAGCACTCTTGTGCTTTTTTTTACCATCCAGTTCCCTTGTGTATGCAGACTTGTAAATGACATCTGTTCCCACCGGCACACGATGGCCTACTCTTACGAAAAGCGAAACAGAATTTAACGTGTGCGCAAGATGTTCTGCGTTCGTTCGCACACGTATGGGGCCTCGGTTTAAAGTCTCAGCCGAAGGACTTTTGGGGAGAGTGGAGTCAGCACTGATGTTAACTCCAGGAGAAAAATCTCCTCGACCGGACTCGAACCCGGGTCGTCAAATTGCCAGCGCAATGTTCTGACCACTAGGCAATCTGTCCCCCACACTTCATAATCTGGGGGCATAATCTGGGCTTTACAAGTGATTAATGAACAGAAAGAACAATAGACAACAATGCACAGATGATTGAAACAGGCGAAAATGAAATGAGAAAAAATTAGACAGCAGAGCATGTCTGATCAAAGCCAGAAAGAGGGGAAGGTGTGTGTGTGTGTGGGGGGGGGGGGGGGGGGAGGGAGGGCATCATAGCCTGAGGGAGGGAGAAAGGGATAGACAAAAAGAGAGGTTTTACAGCTAAGCTGATTGTGTGTCTCCTTGGGGCAAGTGTGACTGACCAATGATTAATCAAAATAACCTGGTCTGTTTTAGCCTGGGATTTGTGGTTCGTGTGTGTGTGTGTGTGTGTGTGTGTGTGTGTGTGTGTGTGTGTGTGTGTGTGTGTGTGTGTGTGTGTGTGTGTGTGTGTGTGTGTGTACGTGTGTGTGTGTGTGTGTGTGTGTGTGTGTACGCGTGTGTGTGTGCGTGTGTGTGTGTGTGTGTGTGGTGTGTGTGTGTGTGTGTGTGTGTGTGTGTGTGTGTGTGTGTGGTGTGTGTGTGTGTGTGTTAGTGTGTGTGTGTGTTGTGTGAGTGTGTGTGTGTGTTGTGGTGTGTGTGTGTGTGAGGGGGGTGTTTATGTGTGTGTGTGTGCACGTGTGCGTTTGTGTGTGTGTGCACGTGTGTGCGTAAATTTGTGTGTATGTGTGTACATGTGTGTGACATAAAAAATAAATGAGTGAGACAATAAATAAATCAATTAATTGATTAATCAATTAATTGATAAGCGGATGAAAGAGAAGCTTACTTTCATTTTTATCGCCCCCTCCCCAAAGCGAAATGTTCTATATTCACACAGAGTACCACATCAATCAAGCAATCCACTGGAAACATGCTTCACCGACTGCATAACTCAATACGCAAGACGAGAGGAAAATAGTTTGTTACTGGTCTCCCCCGTGGGAGATACCATCCCCACCTTCTGGAAATTCTGTGCTAGGAACTACCTCTTTTCTATCCATCTCTTTATTTCTGCCTTTTCCTTTTCTTCCTGTCACCTCTGCCTTGTCCTTTTTTCTGCCTTTTTTTAAAATAGAAAGACAAATGATAACAATTCTCCTCCATGCCGAAGTCGGATGCGCTGTGCCTGGCATGTTAGGTGTTCATTGACAGTGCAATGCATTTTCACTCATATTTTGTATTTTTGTATTTTGTACCACTTTATGTCACAGCAGATTTCTCCACGTGAAATTCGGGCTGCTATCCCCGGGGAGAGCGCGTCGCCACAAGTGCAGCGCCTACCCATTTTGTTTTCTTTTTCCTGCATGCAACTATATTTTGTTTCCCTATCAGAGCGGCTTTTTCTACAGAATTTTGCCAGGGTCAACCCCCTTGTTGCCGTGGGTTCTTTTACGTGCGCTAAATAGTGAAGTGTAACACACGGGACCTCGGTTTATTGTCTCATCCGAAAGATGAGAGACAGCGACAGTTGCTGTGTGAGCGTTCGACGACGAAGAAGTTAGTGGTCAAGTTCAGTATGCCGAGATAAATTTCTTCACTAGATAATCAACCTAGCGTGTTGCTTCAGTCTCCCATCATGACTAAGCCTGAATATGCAGCTTTACCACGACTTTGGAAGTTGAAGCATTCATCTGTATGCTGTCTTTTCCATTGCCTTGCAATATGAGAAGCTGAGGGAGGATAGTGCTGATACCTGATGCAGAATATCTATGTAATGCACCCTCAAGCTGAAAAAGTTGTTCTGCTTTGGGTTTGCAGACTGCATCTTGTGTATGGGGATTTTATCCATACCTCTCCACTAGCTGGCTTCATTGTGTATGGGAATTTTATCAATACCAGCGCACTAGCTGGATTCATCGTGTGTATGGGGATTTTATCCATACCTCTCCACTAGCTGGCTTCATCATGTGTATGGGGATTCTATCCATACCACTCCACTAGCTGGCTTTGTCGTGTGTATGGGGATTCTATCCATACCACTCCACTAGCTGGCTTTGTCGTGTGTATGGGGATTCTATCCATACCTCTCCACTAGCTGGCTTCATCGTGTGTATGGGGATTCTATCCATACCTCTCCACTAGCTGGCTTCATCGTGTGTATGGGGATTCTATCCATACCTCTCCACTAGCTGGCTTCATCGTCCTGGAATGCTGAATCAGTTATGAATATGTGTATGTGAGCAAGATGGTAGGTGTGCGTGTGTTTAAATCTGGGAACTTGGTTAATGCTCTCATCCTAGATAAAAACTTGTATGGGAAAGAAGGGACAGAGCCAATATTCATTCGAGAGGGGGGGATGGGGGTGGGGGGGGGGGAGGTCACATCAAGTGGGTATCTCAGCAGCAGTTCAAATCTGCTCTTTTAAAATATTCAAGATTATGATATGAATATGATACTCAAAGTAATGCGACATTCTGCCTTGCCCTCATCCTAAAAGACTTGCAAGGGAAGAGAGGGACAGAACTAGTATTAACTTTGAGGGGGGGATCCTGTCACATTCTTAGCTTTAGCTCAGCAGCAGTTCGAATCTGCTCTCTTAAAATAATCAAGATCGTGATTAGGATACTCAAAGTACTGTCATCTCTCAGTAGACGACATTAAGGAGCACGCTAGCTTTGTTGTTTAAAACTACAGAACTGATATAATTATGCTTCTTCAGTTTTCGACAATTGATATATGTGATACAGACTGCAGTCAGTCATAAACTGTTTCTGACGATGTGTCAAGTGTGTCTATCCTACGCACTTTAATCTCACTCTGTTTCTCTATGTCTGTCTGTCTGTCTGTCTGTGTGTCTGTCTGTCTATCTGTGTGTCTGTCTGTGTGTCTGTGTGTCTGTGTGTCTGTGTGTGTGTGTCTCTCTCTCTCTCTCTCTCTCTCTCTCTCTCTCTCTCTCTCGCTCGCTCGCTCGCTCGCTCTCGCTCTCGCTCTCGTTTCTTTACCTTATTAATTGCACCACCACATCATCAAATCAGTGGAGGGAAAAAGCAAAAACAGAAAAGTTCCATCTTTTTACATTGTTCTGTCTCTGGAGAGAGGCAATTATTCACGCTGCTAATTACTTCTCTCTCTCTCTCTCTCTCTCTCTCTCTCTCTCTCTCTCTCTCTCTCTCTCTCTCTCTCTCTCTCTCTCTCTCCTCTCTCTCTCTCTCTCTCTCTCTCTCTCTCTCTCTCTCTCTCTCTCTCTGTCTCGCGCGCGCGCGCGCGCGCGCGCATATTCTCTCCATATCTGGCACCACAAAATCAGCAGAGAAGGAAGCCACATACAGGGAGTTAATTTCTCGCATGGTACTCAAGGGAAATATAGTCACCATGGTCTAAAAATGACAATTAAATTGTTCTAGGTTTTGTTTCCACCTTTCCTCTTCTCTTTGTCTCTATCTTTGTTTTATATATGTGTTTGTTACCATATGTGCTTCTGTTTGTGGTCGTGAGTTGTTGTTTTTTATAGAGATTTTTTTTCAAATAGGTGCTGTTTGCTGATACTCTATGTTTTGTTTTTCTTATTTGCTTATTTATTTATGCTTTCTTATATTTCGAGAATAATGGAATAAGCACCCATGTGCTTTTTTTACATCCAGTCCCCGTGTGCATGCGTATTTGTAAATTTTGTCATCCATTCCCACCGACACACAATGGCCTACTCTTTCGGAAATCGCAACAAGTTTTGACCTGTGTGCAAGATGTTCTGTGTACGTTCACACACGGAACTTCGGTTCATAATCTCAAACGAAGAACTTTCAGGCAGTGGACACGGCAGTGGTGTTAACTCCAGGGAAAAACATCCCTAGAACGGGTACCACGATGGCGGCTTAAACCTGGGCTCGAACCTGGGCCGTCAGTGTGCAACGCACAACGCTCTAACCACTAGGCTATCCCGTACCTCTAAACTTACTGAGCTCTGTTTCATCTAAAGTGAAAATAGTACTAACCGTACCTGTCTTTTACCCCATTTTTTTCAGGAGTATTTATTTTATATATTCTTTTATCTCGAGGATAATGGAATAAACACTAATATGCTTTTTTTTTCTTACATACAGTCCCCCTGTTTGTAAATTTTGTCATCTGCTCCTACCGACACACAATGGCCTACTCTTACGAAAAGAGGAACATGATTTAACGTGTGCATAAGACGTTCTGTATTTTCGCGCACACAGGGGGCAAAACCCATGAGTAAGAAGGGTTAAGCAATCAATTATTCCCCCTCTTACCCAACCTCAACAGACAGCTTTCAAAGAGTACGACTTTAACTACAGAGTAGAGTGATATTTTAGTTCAGTATCTATACAGAGAATCTACAGGAACTGTGGGGTGGGGGTATGGGTATTTGATACTGTACCCCCTGTGGCAGGGTTGAGGTCTGGTGCTACAACGTCCCGCTCTCCCTAAGGAAAGTGAATGCGCAAAACATAGCCTCTCCTTTCCAGGTGTAGTGATCGCCGAGGGGGCCCCTGCCTGGAAACGGGCAGGTGGTCACTTGACATGGCCTCTCCTACATTACTGTGCCCGTAGCAACACCTTCCCGTGGTGCCCCCTGTTCTCACTGAGCTTGCTACGTCATGGCGCGACCGAGTACCTGGCGGTATAACTGGGTCCGGGAGGAAAGCTGGCCCCCTTACGTGCGGCACGCATGGCCCACCGTCGTGTGGATACGCCCTGGTGCCCACGAACCAGCCTCCCAGCTATGGGCAAATAGCGAAGACTAAAATACCCTGCTGGCAGGCCTAAAGAACTGAGGGCTGGTGTATCCCTAATATATGGCTGGCTGAGCCTTCAACCACCAGTTGTAAATCTGCCTACGACCCGAGGACCTCGCTGTCACCGTCCCAGCTTGCTGGGCCATGGCAGATGAACCGCGAGTTTAAAGGGTGGGAACGGTACTGCGCGCACTGTCTCTCACCTTAAAAATCCTATGCGCAGGCCCAAGGACAAGTCCACGTCCCCCCCCCCCCCCCCCCCTCATCCTCCCTTTTTCCTACTATCCCCAAGCCCTGTAGCGATGGGAAAGGGGCGAATGCGGCAGGTGAAAGATGTCACTGGAAGCCGCAGTTCCAATCCTGCATGCAGGCGATTCAGGAGTATGGGTCGTCTGATTGTTGACCTGAGGATGACAACATCACCCGGCAGCACCCTGAATGACCAAGCAGCCCTCTTTAGGGATAGCACTGCTTGCTCCACACGGAGAGGGGCCTAGAAAAGGTGGCCTAACGAAAGCTCATCCTCATACCACCCAGTTGGCTAGCCGCGGTCAACGGGCATCTTTCCAAGCGGTCGAGCATCAACAAAGTCAAAATCAAGTGGCTCCACACCTGCCTCCAAAGGTGTGACAGGTCTCAAACTGGCGTGCTGGAACATCAGAACCATGCTAGATACAATAGATAGCAACCGTCCTGAACGACGCTCTGCTTTAGTTGCACACGAGCTCTCGCGACTAAATATCGACATCGCGGCTCTTAGTGAAGTCCGCTTCCCAGATGAAGGTAGTCTCAAAGAACACGGCGCCGGTTACACCTTATACTGGTCAGGCAAGCCCCAATCCGAACGACGCCTTTCAGGTGTAGGCTTCATGATCAAGAACACCATTGCCTCAAAGCTGGAGAACTTACCAACAGGTCATTCAGACCGTATCATCTCCATGCGTCTGCCACTGGAGAACAAGCAGCACATCACTCTCTTCAGTGTGTATTCCCCGACTCTTCAAGCAGACCCTGCAGACAAGAACAAATTCTACTGTGACCTGCGCAGCCTGGTAAGAAACACCCCTGCAGACGACAAGGTCATTATCCTTGGGGATTTCAATGCTAGAGTTGGCCGAGATTCAGAAGCCTGGAAGGGAGTTCTGGGGAAACATGGAGTTGGGAATTGCAATGACAACGGGCGTCTCCTGCTAGAGTTCTGCAATGAACTGCAGTTAATCATCACTAACACAATCTTCCAGCAGAAGGACAGTCTAAAAACAACCTGGATGCATCCTCGGTCCAAACATTGGCACCTCATAGACTACGTCTTAGTGCGCCAGAAAGACCAAAGTGATGTCTTGCACACCAGAGTGATGCCCAGTGCAGAATGCCACACAGACCACCGCCTCGTGCTATGCAACCTCAGCCTTCACATCAAGCCAAAGTCAAAACGAGGAGGTCCCCCCAGAAAGAAACTCCAGGTTAGCAGCCTCAAGTCCGCTGAAGTGAAAGCTGAGCTACAGTCCAACCTCCAGTCA
>CM060329.1:45763265-45770765 GCA_030674155.1 Stramonita haemastoma
TCACAGATTCAACCTGCATGCTCACGTACATCCACAGACAAAATATATTCTATTTTATTCTATTCTACTCCTTTATTCTAATCTATTTTTTTTATTTCGAAGATAGGGGAATAAGCACTCATTACAACCAGTTCCCGTTTTTATGCAATTTTATCAGTTTTCTCATCCGTTTCCTCCGGTACACAATGGCCTACTTTTCCGAAAAGCGAAACGGGTTTTAATTAACGTGTGCGCAAGATGTTCTACACATGTGTATACGTGTACGAGCATGCAACATGTCATGCAAGTACACTGACAATCAAAAAAATGTTAAATTAAAGAAGAATATAAAAAAATACAGAGAGACAGTCAGCCAGACAGACAGACTGACTGGTTTATGGACAAATAGAGGGACATACTAACAGATGAAGAACCTGGTGAAGAGAAAGTATGATTGGCATCTCAACAGATTGTGACGTGGCCTGGAAACGACTTGTCAGAGAATCCCAATACACTGAGAGTATCTTGTGTTTGTCTCTGACAGCCAACGATCAATATTGTCAGTGTGTGTGTGTGTGTGTGTGTGTGTGTGTGTGTGTGTGTGTGTGTGTGTGTGTGTGTGTGTGTGTGTGTGTGTGTTTGTGTGTGTGTGTGTACGTGTGCGTACGTGTGTGTGTACGTGTATGGGTGGTGTGCGCGCGCGCGCACGTGTGTGTGTGTGTGTGTAAGTGTGTTTTGTGTGTGGTGTGTGTGTGTGTGTGTGTGTGTGTGTGTGTGTGTGTGTGTGTGTGTGTGTGTGTGTGTGTGTGTGTGTGTGTGTGTGTGTGTACGTGTATGTGTGGTGTGCATGTGTGTGTATATGTGTGTGTGTATGTATGTGTGTGCGTGTGAGAAAGTGTGTGTGTGTGTGTGTGTGTATGTGTGTGTGTGTGTGTGTGTGTGTATGTGTGTGTGTGTGTGTGTGTGTGTGTGTGTGTAAATGTGTGTGTGTGTGTGTGTGTGTGTAAGTATATGTCTAAGTGAGTATCATTGCATGGGTGTTTTCTCTTTGTGTCTCTTTCTGTATCAAATGTGTACAATGGTGTATGTAATCACTTTTCCACACCCCCACTCCTCCCTCCCCCTGCACACAGACACATTAACGCATGATGTCTCTCTTTTTTGTTGTTGTTCCAGTCGACAACATTTGGCAGACTATTTGCCAACCTGTATGCTTTGCAAAAGATGAAAGTTTCAAGAATTCAAACTGCTAGGATATGAGCTCTCAAGCAATGCACTTCAGAATAGAAATACGATTTGAGAACACGATATTGACCCAGGCGTCATATTTACTTGCCAGCCATCTTCCTTCCCTCTCTGATATAGGCACAAAAACCTTCAATCTATGACCTCAATTTTGGGGCGCTTCTGTGAGAGCCCTAATTTTGGCCATTCTCTCCAAGAGGCCGCCATCAAAGACGCTAATCAAATGAATTCATGCAGAAACGGAAGTGGGCAAGGGGAGGCCACTCCAAGGCAAAGAAAGGACGTCTGCTCATTACCGAACCTCTCTGGCTATGAATGACATGAGCAGCATCAACTGTGAGGACTTGGTTTTCCATTAACTCTGCTCCTTTGATTGCCTCTTGGGGTTTCTGTGGAGTGGTCAGAGGGTGTTGGCTGCTGTACAAGCTTCTTGGAGTTTTCTTTCTTTAAGTATGTGTGTGCAATTTTCTATGCCCTAATTCTCCTTTAATAGTTTTTTGTAGATTTTCTCAGTATCTTTAATTTCAATTTGTAGAAAATGATAATGTGAAATTGATGGGGGGGGGGGGGGGGGGGGGGGGGGGGGGGGGGGGGGGGGGGGGGGGGGGGGGGGGGGGGGGGGGTCCTTCTTCTCCTTCTCCTCCTCCTCCTCCTTCTTCTTCTTCTTCTTCTTCTTCTTCTTCTTCTTCTTCTTCTTCTTCTTCTTCTTCTTCTTCTTCTTCTTCTTCTTCTTCTTCTTCTTCTTCTTCTCTCTCCTCCTCCTCCTCCTCCTCTTCTTCTTCTTCCTCCTCCTCCTCCTCCTCCCCTTTCTCCTCTTTGTCCTAATCCCTTCTTTCCCGGGGATCCCCAGTTCTGTTTCTATTTTTCTCTTTCTTCTCAAGACAAATAAGCTCATTATACGTAAAGGAAAGGCTTTTGTCTTTTTGCTGCCAACATCCTCTGTGGAATCTACCCTGAAACCCACCCTCCATGTCAAATGACACATTAAGAGGAACTAGCGAGGGGAGGCCACTCCTGGTCAATGACAGGAAGTCTGTTGATTACAGGACCTGCTGTGCCGTAAATCGCAGGAGCGGCGTTAACTTTTAGAACTTCTGATTGAACTGAATCCTTTCCTGGGGAAGCAGGTTGATGCCTCCTTGTTGTGTTCAGAGGTTGTCAAGCAGGCAAGGACTGTCTTTGATTTCCCTTCCCTGAGTCTGCTGCTTGTTTCGCAATGCTTGAGACAATGTTCTCTTTTTTTTTTTAATTAATTGTTGATGCATTCATTCTGAGCCATGTTGAAGAAAATTAGATCTGGGTAGTGAAAAAATTCTCTCTCTCTCTGTTTCTGCCTCTGTCTCTCTCTGTCTCTCTGTCTCTCTGTCTCTCTGTCTCTCTGTCTCTCTGTCTGTCTCTCTCTCTCTCTCTGATTCTGCCTCTCTCTCTCTGTGTCTCTGTCTCTGTCTGCTTACATTCTATCTTCAATCAACTATTGTTCTACCCTATTTGACACAGCCAGTGCCAATACTATCAAACCTCTAAATAGCAGTTACAAAAGAGCGCTCAAAGCAGTTCTTCTAAAATCATCTACCTTAAGTGCATCAGACTATGCAAAACTGGAGGTTCTTCCCTTAAAAGGCATGTTTACCCTAAACAAAGGAATGTTTATGCATAAAATTATGACAGGACATGCTCCTCAAACCCTCTATTCTAAATTTCATATGACCTCCAGATATCCTACCAAAATTCAACTACCAATACCTAGAATCGACCTCTTTAAATCAAGCCTTGCATACTCAGGTAGCCTACTCTGGAACATGCTGCCAACGTTTGTGAAAACATCCCAAAGTAAAGAAACTTTCAAGAAAGCAATCTATACCCACCTCAAATGTATTAACTGATGTACTAACACATCAGTACTTCTACCCCATGTAAACCTGTGTGTGTGTGTGCGTGTGTGTGTGTGTGTGTGTGTGTGTGTGTATGTGTGTGTGTGTGTATGTGTGTGTATGTGTGTGTGCGTGCGTGCGTGCGTGCGTACGTGCGCGCGTGTGTGTGTATGTGTGTGTATGTGTGTGTGTGCGTGTGGCATGTGAGTGTGTGTGTGTGTGTGTGTGTGTGTGTGTGTGTGTGTGTGTGTGTGTGTGTGTGTGTGTGTGTGTGTGTGTGTGTGTGTAACAACTCATGTTGTGACTCCACATATTTCATGTGTGGATGATTTATCAGATATTGCTTCGGATTCGTTTCATAAAGATGTAACCTGAAGAACTATATTCTATAAGTTGAATGTATGAGATGGTGTTCTACCTAAAAAATCCATCCTTGAGCAGACATTGACTAATATGTTCATTGATGATATCGGTTTAAAGAAGGATCTTATGTGGGTGTTATAAGACTTGTTGATTGGACTGTTTTGATGAAGATGTACCATGTAAGATGCTCTCTCTCTCTCTCTCTCTCTCTCTCTCTCTCTCTCTCTCTCTCTCTCTCTCTCTCTCTCTCTCTCTCTCTCTCTCTCTCTCTCTCTCTCTCTCTCTCTCTCTCTATCTATCTATCTATCTATCTATCTATCTATCTATCTATCTATCTATCTATCTATCTATCTCTCTAACTGGTTTGTTTTGATCTCTATGTAATTTTTGAAGATGCCTTTTTTTCCCCCCCTAAACTTCCACTTCCACATATGCTATCCTAGTCTCATTACTGGATAGGAATGTTTCGGTTCTTAATGAAATTTGAACTGAAATTGTGTTTTACTGTTTAAATATATATAGAAATGCGAATTTCAGTTATTTTGTGTGTGTGTGTGTGTGTGTGTGTGTGTGTGTGTATGTGTGTATGTGTGTATGTGTGTGTGTGTGTGTGTGTGTGTGTGTGTGTGTGTGTGTGTGTGTGTGTGTTTAAGAGTTTTTATGTTTGCATTTTATGGTGTACGTGTCTTTTCCCTTTTGCCTTCTTTGCTTGTCTTCCCCCTCACACACCCACACCCACACCCACACCCACACACACACACACACACACACACACACACGCACGCACGCACGCACGCACGCACGCACGCGCGCGCGCGCGCGCGCGCGCGTGCACACACACACACACACACATGGAATGTATTATTTTTATATGAATGTTTTGTCTTATAGATTTTGTAATACCTTCTGTTTCATGGTTCTGAATATTTGTTATTTCTTATTTTCATTAGTATATATATTATTTTTTAATGCATAGAGTTTGATTTAAAACTGGTTTGCATTTATAACTTTAAATGTTGTTTCGCTCCTATTTGATTTTTAAAAAATATTTTGTATACAATCTTGCTCTTTTATTTATTGTTTGTCTTTTGGGGTTTTCTTCTCCTTGTAAGGATTGGCCACATTATGAGTTTATAGATATTTTTTACGGAAGTGAGAATGATTTGAAATATTGACTAGTTTGTTTTGATGTAATTTGAAGATGCTCTCTCTCCTCTCTCTCTCTCTCTCTCTCTCTCTCTCTCTCTCTCTCTCTCTCTCTCTCTCTCTCTCTCTCTCTCTCTCTCTCTCTCTCTCTCTCTCTCTCTCTCTCTCTCTTGCTTCCTTTCCCTTTCCTTTCCCCTCCAACTTCCACCTTCAGATATTCTATCCTAGACTCATTATGGAGAGGAGTGTTTTGGTTGTTATGTTGGATTTAAACTGTATTCTTACCATTTGAATATTGAAATGTGTTTTTATATAGCCTTTTGTGTTTAAAGGATTTTATGTTGTTGTTTTTAATCTGTTTGTTTTTTTCCTTTATGCCTACTTTGCTTGTTTTCCCGCTTACACACACACACACACACACACACACACACACACACACACACACACACACACACACACACACACACACACACACACACACACACACACACACACACACACACACTCATGCATTATAGATTTGTAATGCCTTCTGTTTCATGGTCCTGAATATTTGCTATTTGTTTAATTTAAATATTTTTTTGCTATGTTATTTTTTGTTTAAATAATTATCAGTGTATCCAGTTAGGATGACGCGTTTTGTTGAATGTATTCTGTTTTCTTCTTTTAAAATATTGGTTGAACTGCTGCTAGTGGTGATGCTGGTATGTAGGGGTAGGGAGGGGGTTTCTTAGCTTTATTCCCTGATCAGGGCAAGGGCCCGATGAAAAAAAAGTATGTAATACTTACTCTGTTACCCTTGAAAAATAAAGATTATTCATTCATTCATTCATTCATTCATTCATTCATTCATTCATTCATTCTGTCTGTCTGTCTGTCTGTCTGTCTGTCTGTCTGTCTGTCTGTCTGTCTGTCTGTCTGTCTGTCTGTCTGTCTGTCTGTCTGTCTGTCTGTCTCTCTCTCTCTCTCTCTCTCTCTCTCTCTCTCTCCTCTCTCTCTCTCTCTCTCTCTCTCTCTCTCTCTCTCTCTCTCTCTCTCTCTCTCTCTCTCTCTCAAGCTCAACTTATGGCAAATGAGGGAAATAAATTTGTATTTTTTGGTACAAATCTTTTTAAAAAAACCCGACAATATGCCCTTGTAATATTTTGGGCTGATTTTTAATTTTTCATAGAAATTTTTTCTTGGAAGATTTGTCAACAAATGGCTGTATACTAGCACTTGTATATGCTTTCATCCCTTCATAAGGGGCTTTGACCTATCTGAATAAATCATCTGGTCTGAAATCTCTCTCTCTCTCTCTCTCTCTCTCTCTCTCTCTCTCTCTCTCTCTCTCTCTCTCTCTCTCTCTCTCTCTCTCTCTCTCTCTCTCTCTCTCTCTCTCTCTCTCTCTCTCTCTCTGAGTTGAGATAAGCGTCATAATCATGATTTAGAACAGTGTTTGTTTTTCTTCCTTGATCAGTCATAAATCTATACTTTTTGTGCATTTGCTCTGCCAATGATATGAATGAAACCTTTCTTCCATCCCAAGCCCAATAAATGTAGGTCTTTTGTGGCCCGTGGCCAATGTACATTAAATCATTTCAGAGATCAGAGTTCTCTTCGCGCTTTTTTTTTCAACATGACAAAGAAATTTTCTTACACTCTGTGAAGAGCTTATTAATCTTTATGCTGCGCATTCCTAGACATTAAAACCAAGCTCTACTCTAGAAAAGAAATAGCCATTAATCTATGACAGAAAAGGACAGCGTTTACCAGCCATCAGAATTTCTCCCACAGGGTTCTCTTTTACACTACTGTCAACCATATATGACCTCAATTTCAGGGTCTCGCTCTCTCCAGAAGAACACTAATTTGCCCATTTTCTTCAAACACGGCCATCAAAGACACCCACCAAACAACTTCATGCCTAAACGGAAGTTTGAAAGAGGGAGGCCACTCCAAGGCAATGAAAGAACGTGTGCTGATTACCGGCCCTGCTGCACCAGGAATTACTTGAGCAGCATCAACTGTGAGGACTTGGTTTTCCATTAACTCTGCTCCTTTGATTGTCTCTAGGGAGTTTTTCGTGTGTCCTGTGGCGCAGAAGGAGACTTCGATTTTTGCCACTTTAAGTGTGGGTGTTGTTTGATAGTTTCCCAGAACTTTTTCATTATGTTTTTGTTTCCTTTTTCAGGTTAGTTTGCTTGTGGAGTTTAGTATAAAAAAAAGAAAAAATAGAATAAAAAAAATAAATAGAAAACAAAAAACCCAACAACAACAACAACAAAACAGTGTTATCAAAGTATGAATTTGTTGTTGTCTGTCTTTATACATGTATGCATGCATGTGCGCATAATGTACTTGCATGTATACATCTATGCCTGCATGTATGGTCGAGTGAGGGAGGGAATTATTGAGTGAGTGAGAGAGAGAGAGAGAGAGAGAGAGAGAGAGAGAGAGAGAGAGAGAGAGAGAGAGAGAGAGAGAGAGAGAGAGAGAGAGAGAGAGAGAGAGAGAGAGAGAGAGAGAGAGAGAGAGAGAGAGAGAGTGTGGTGTGGTGTGATGTGATGTGATGTGATGTGGTGTGGTGTGGTGTGGTGTGGTCTGGTCTGGTGAGAGAGAGATAGAGATAGATAGATAGAAAGAGAGAGAGAGAGAGAGAGAGAGAGAGAGAGAGAGAGAGAGAGAGAGAGAGAGAGAGAGAGAGAGAGAGAGAGAGAGAGAGAGAGAGAGAGAGAGAGAGAGTATTCAAAGCAAATATACATACACTCTGATTCACCACTCTCTCGTAATTATGATAACGATCATTACTCCAGCACAATAAATGAATAAAATAGCCCTACACCTTTTTTATCCAGATTTAGCCGTTCCTCCTCACCCAGTCAACCATTCCCATCCATTCCTTCCAGCTCCTGGA
>CM060329.1:45805765-45813265 GCA_030674155.1 Stramonita haemastoma
AACAATGACAATATTGTTAGATGACAATATTTACAAAACTGCATACACACGGGGACCGGATGAAAAAAAAAGCACATGATTGCTTATTCTGTTATCCTCGATATAAAAGAATAAAAGAAAAAAAGAAGAATGATAATCAGGAGTGCAAAAAATCTGGTTTGGGACCAGATTTGAACATTGTCCCTCTCTCTTCTAGTCTTAGCTGGGTAACTAAACATGAAGACCACAAACTCCACTGTCAATAACTCAAATGAAACAAAAATATGGAGATGAACAAAGTAAAAATGAAAGTTCAAGGGCATGTATGGGAGAGGGGTGTGAGACAAGGGAAAAGGGGGAGGGGGAAGGGGGGAGGGGGTAAAGAGGAGAAGAAAGTTTGGTGGCGTGGCTGATTGTGTATTTCTCCAGGGAACAGAGGAAAAAGTGACTGAACGAGAAATGTCTCCTTTTCCATTGATTTGGGGCTGCGAATAATGGGGGGAAAAGAGAGAGAGAGAGAGAGAGAGAGAGAGAGAGAGAGAGAGAGAGAGAGAGAGAGAGAGAGAGAGAGAGAGAGAGAGAGAGAGAGAGAGAGAGAGACAGACAGACAGACAGACAGACAGACAGACAGACAGACAGACAGACAGACAGACAGACAGACAGACAGACACAGACAGACAGACAGACAGACAGACAGACACAGACAGACAGACAGACAGACAGACAGACAGATTCGGATTCGGATTCGGATGGTTTATTCATTTATAGGCCAAGGCCCCTTATGAAGGGGTATACGAACATGATAACAAACAAATGCAGTAAGATCAAAATATACAAAAAAATAAATAGATCTACATACTGGTTGCATGTGACAAAAGGAAAATTCTTACGACATAGCAAGGTCTCTAAGCTTAAATGCTTTGTATAAATACAAGGCAAAATTACGGACCACTTCCGGGGAGGAGGATGACATCAACAAGGTTAATTTAAGCATTGATGGCTTTCTATAATATTTGGGCTTGATAAAATGTTCTCGAATGGTTGTTAGAACAGGGCAACAAAGAACAAAATGAACTTCATTTTCTTCTGCCTCTTTACACAGACGGCAAATTAAATCATCATTATTAGCATTTCTATATCGATAATAATGAACAGCTAATTCCGATACACCTAATCTAAACCTTGTTGTCATAAACATTAAATGTTTATCCATATCCAGCTTTAAATATGGCTTTAAATCAGAAAGGCTGCAAAAATGTCTGTAGATTGTAAACCTATCACTATTCTGAATATGATCGGACCATTTTTGCCAAGAACAATCTACTAAACGTTGACGAAAAACACGTACAAAACTATCAACACAGCCAACACCTTGATTTTGCCAAACAAAGCCAAACCCATATTCAAACAAACATACACGAACTTTGGTTACCCAATTTTCTTTACCTCTAGCATCTAAACTATGTAACATGTCATATGCCTTACGGGGTATTCTATCACTAGTCATATGCAGTAATTTGAACCAGTAGCGAATACAATTAACAGCGGATACTATGTAAATGGGGTGGCGGTTGGTTTCCCCATAAACTAAGTCATTGGGAGTTCGCTTATCGACACCTAAATATCTCTTTAAGGCAAAAGTATGAACCTGTTCACAGTGGACTGCAGCTTTTTCTAGCCCCCATAATTCAGAACCATACTGCATGATGGGCTGAACTTGGGCATCAAATAACCTAATAAACACCTTAAAGGAATTATTGTCAAGTGTTCGTAGCTTTTTCATAATAAATAACAACACATTTTTGGCCCTACTTGCAAGGTTTTTACATGCTCCACTAAAACTCAAACGAGTAGAAAAGAATATTCCTAGATATTTGTAAACATTCACTACTGGCATTAACACTCCATTATAAACCCACCTTTCTCTTACGCTAAGATAACCTCCCTTCCGAAATACTATAATGTTACTTTTATTCATATTAACTTTTAACTGAAGTTTTGCAGCTGAACGATGTAAGTTGTTCAGTTGTGTCTGCAAACCTGTCACAGTCTCTGACATTAGAATGACATCGTCAGCTAACAAAAGTATAAACAATTCAAAAGCATCTATTGATAATAAAGCCCCATGTCTTCCATTATTAATAACTTCTATTGCTAACTCATTAATGAACAGTGAAAACAAAACTGGGCTGCAAGCATCCCCCTGTTTCACACCAGCAGTACAATTAATGTAATCAGTTAATTTATCACCACAACGAACTCTAGCTTTTACAGAATTATACATACTTCTAACACATCTATAAAGTTTACCTTTAATACCATTCTTATCCAAAACAGACCAAAGAATACTACGATTAATGGAGTCGAACGCTTTCTCAAAGTCAATAAAAGCAGCATATAGTTTTCGATTATGTGCGAATTGCTTTTGAACAAGTGCCAGTAAGGTAAACATATGGTCTACAGTTGAATAACCTCTTTTAAACCCAGCCTGATGATCACCTGTAATGTTGTTTTCATCTACCCATTCTTGTAAACGCTTATTGATAATTATTCCATAAAGTTTACTGCTTACATCATTCAGTGAAATCCCCCTATAGTTATCAGGATTATTTACGACACCCTTTTTGTAGAGTGGCAAAATAATAGACTCATTCCAGTTATTTGGGTAAACACCATCATCGAATAATTTATTAAACAGCTTAATGAAAAACTGGACAACTTGATCAGATGAATTTTTAAACAGTTCACTAATTATACCATCAGGACCAGCTGCCTTACGATTTTTAAGTTTTCTTATGGCTAGCAAAACTTCCTCTTTAGAAATAGGGCGATTCATATAATCATTAGTGTTATCCTCTGATACATATTCAAGAACAACAGTTTCAGAGCCTGATTCTAATAAAGCTTTAAAATGACAAAACCATTCATCAGTAGTTATTGTGTGTCTGGGTTGTTTCCCTTTAAACGACATTTGACGAACAGTATTCCAAAACTCTCTTTGATTGTTCACCGAAGTTATTAGCTTCTCTACAAAAGATTTATTAAATTGTCTCTTTTTCCTCTTTAATAAATTCTTATATTCTCGCCTAGCAATTAAAAAAGCATCTTTATCATTTGCTGTGCATGAACGTCTACATATTCTTAACAATTTTCTTACTTTCTTTTTACTTACAACACATTCCTGATCATACCAGTCACAAGATAGCTTTTTATCATTCACACGCACTTGCTTTTTCATACAGATCGCGCTTTCCTTAATGCAATCATTAAACATATTTAGTGCATCATTCACATTAACATCTATTAAATTTGTTGCCACATCAATCTTTACACTAATATCTTCACTGCACAATCTATCACCAAAAACATGAGCAAACTCATCATTCCATACGAATTTTTCTATAACAAAGTCTTGCTCTTGACTTTTTACACACATGTTTTCATTTGGAAAAGAAATACAAAGTTTCAAAGGCATATGGTCTGAATCAATGCGTTCCAATACAGTTAATTCACAACAGTCTATTACTTTAGAAAATAAATTTTGGAAAATAGAAAATAATCGTTGACACTGCTACCTGACTCAGAAAAATATGTATAGCAACCTTCCAGGTCGCCTTTACAATGACCATTCAAAATACACAAATCCAATGCAGTGCACATATTTAATAGCAGTTTTCCATAATTATTTAAAACGCAATCTTCTGAATGGCGAAACGAGCTAACAGGACTACTTTTATGTTGATTACTGTAAACATCATCTGCAAGGACATCTGGAGAAATATTGGCAGTTCTACTGTTCAAGTCACCATTTAATATAACATAAACATCAAGTGATAACAAACAATCAGTGAGACATTCCTCAAGCATACTTATTCCATTCTCCACATCAAAATGGGCATAAAAAGGAGAACTTTCCGGAGGTACATATGAACAGATATACAACACATCTTTATCCAAACCAAACAATGTTTTATTAATCAATAACACACAAAAATTGGCATAATTGACATCAACAAATTTAACAAAGGACTGTAATTCATTCCTTACTAAACAAACCACTCCTCCCGATCGTCTCCCTTGCCTTGAAAACTTAACTGCAGGTTTGCAAAAATTCGTATATCCTGAAAAAATATGAGAACATTCTTCCATAAAAGTTTCTACCAAACAGACAAAATCAAAAGTATGAAGAAAAGAAATGAAATCACAATCAGAAAGTTTTGAGGACAAACCATTGACATTCCATAACAAAAAAGAAAAGGGTTTATTTGAAGACATCATACACGCTGTACCAGTTGTGTGTGTGCACGTGCAACGTGCTGACACTTCAGCCTGGCTGTTCTGGTTTGCCTGGCAGTGTTCAGCAATGTCATCCTGACCTGTAACAGAGCGTGACGATAGCACCAGTGTCAATCTTTCTTTTCTCCCCTCTCTACTTTCGTCCTGGACAAAACCCTGGTCAGAAACAGGCCGGCCACTGTCCTATCTGTTTTCTGTCAGGGCACCATGGTCATCAAGGAAATATTTCCTGCCATCTATCAGTAGATGGTCAAAGACCATGGTGGCCCTTTTACCCTCTGCCTTTGCTTGTTTTAGGTGGGGAGACAGCTTTCGCCTGATATCTCTGACTCGCTGTGAAAAATCTTCCCCTATGAAAATGTCGCTGCCCTTCAGATTACGTTTGGCTTTAAGCATATCTATTTTATCTTTGTAGGAGGTGCAGCAAACAATCACAGGGGAATCAGGTTTTCCATTCAACCTGTGGCAGCGGTCAAACTCTACATCTCTAGTCATGCTGAGTTTGTCCACAATGACATCCCTCAGCTTCCCTTCCAGCTCTTCCCTTGACTCGTTATGGTCTCTAGAGATACCATGGAATATCAGATTATTTCGTTTGCTTCTGTTTTCCAGGTCATCAGTCTTTTTCTCTAACGAGTCTATTTTGGTAAGAAGATCAGAATTTTGTTTTTTTCAAATCCACATTTTGTTCTTTCAGGATTTTTACTTCATCTTTCAGGTCCTGAACCGTAGTGTGCAGTCCAGCAAACTGTTCTTTCAGTTCCGTGATGTTGTTGTCAATTCGTTTGATGTTACCGTCCATAGTCTGTAACATACCCATGAGGTCGAGTAGTGAGGGCTGCTCGGGAGAAGATGGAGTTGCCCGTTCGCTGCCTCCAGAAGCGCCAGTCCGGTCCGCCCCCGTCCCACGTCCTGCGCTGCTCAGTCTGCCCGGGCGGGTGGTAGGTCCTGGGTTCTGCTCAACGTCTCCACAGCGCAGCAGCAAACTGCCCCAGTACAAATAGGAGAGGAGCAAACCCAGGGTTACACCGTCTGCTCGCGTTCGCAGTGTCAATGTGGCGATGCGCATTGCCAACTTTTCAGCGGCCCGTTTCGCCATAAATGTCACGAAGACAGAGACGAAGGTGCCACAAGTGGCACGAAAGGTGAGACCCGCTGACGGCATGGTACCTTCGCTGCCTGCTGCCGAAGTCTTGGACTTTGACTATGTCGCAGTCCGTCAGAGTGGACAAAAACAACGGAGCTTTGTGACACACGTCTTGCGCGGACAATGTCACAAATCGCACCCCCGACAGACAGACAGAGAGACAGAGAGAAACAGAGAGACGCACACACACACACACACACACACACACACACACACACACACACACACACACACACACACACACACACACACACACACAGGGATAGAATCAGAGACAAAGACACAGAGAGAGAGTCAAACAGACAGGAGGAAACAGACAGATATAACAGAAGAAGACAGGCAGAGAGAAAATCAGAAATATAGACAGAGGAGGACAGACAAAACAAGGACTAGTTGATTGCTTTGCAAGATTCATAGGTAAAGGTAAAGGTGTCCCATAACCTGTGTGGTCGTAGGGAAGCGAAGCGTCAGAGACCTCAGCTTCTCTAGGGGCCAGCATATTGAGGGCGGCGCCCATCTCCTCTCCCTCGCTGCTTTACCTTCCCTGACCCTAAAAGAGGGCAGCTACCCATTGACAGCTGGGTGAACTGAGGGAACTACACTGAAGCCAAGGCGCGCAAACGGTCACCCCTCCAATTGGCAACCACGCTCGACGCTGCTTAACCTTGGTTGGGGGAAAGCGAGCGCCCTGCAATGACCACTGAGCTATCCCGTCCCCATTACTGGAAAAAAAAACCCACTTTAATCCGTTTCATTTTTAAAAGCTGTGGGGAGGAGGCGGGCACTAAATGCTGTCTAACCCTGGCTACTTTTGTGATTTTACCCCACATGAATCTTCCCATCTCAGCTTGAAACCTGGTGGATGATGATTTTACTCAGGGGGCTGCCTTCGAAACAGCTGTTTCCTAGTATATATAGAGAGGACCACATTTCCAGATGAAAATATGTAAAGGGAAAAATGTTTAGAGACTATGAACAAACGTGAGAAAGTTGGACAAAAAACCTCTGATGATCAATGAGCACCATGACCCTTATTGAACACTGAGGATGATGATGAACAATGAGGATGAAGTAATCATGGTGCGATGGAAGTGCGCGTGCTTTGAGGTGCGACTACTTGACAGGGATGTACTCTATGCTTCTAGTATAATATATCCCGACGTCAACCACACCCCCACACACACACACATACACACACAAATACACACACATACACACACACACACACACACACACACACACACACACACACACACACACACACACACACACACACACACACACACACATACATAACATCTTGCACACACGTTAAAACCCGTTCCGCTATTCGGAAGTGTGCCGGTGGGAACGGATGACAATTAAAAAACTGCATACACACGGGGACTGGATGCAAAACGTTCAAAGCAGTGCTTATTCCATTATCCTTGAAATGAAAAATTCAATAAAAAATATAAAGAAAAAGAATAAACACACACACACACACACTCATAACACTCCTCTCTTTGTCTCTGTCTCTGTCTGTCTGTCTGTCCGTCTCTCTGTCTCTGTCTCTCTGTCTGTCTGTCTGTCTATCTGTCTGTCTGTCTGTCTGTCCGTCCGTCTGTCTGTCTGTCTGTCTCTGTCTCTGTCTCTGTCTCTCTGTCTCTGTCTCTCTCTCTCATGAAAAAAGAGACGATGCTCTAGAAATTTATTCATCTATATTCTTAACTCTTTGTTATTGCGATACTTTTCTTGATAAAATACTAATTTCTTGTTAATAAACCGTCCCGTATCTTTTGCCGCGTCGTTAGCTCTACATTACATTTGACCAAAAGACTTCCAGCTATCTCCACTTATCGAACCCTGATCATTTTGGTACAATAAGACCACGTGGAAAAACCCATCTTAAACCAGCGCATGGTAGTTTAATTAGATTTAATTTTCTTCATAGATTATCTAGCGAGAGAAAAACTTGACAAAAAAGCAGAGAGAGAGAGAGAGAGAGAGAGAGAGAGAGAGAGAGAGAGAGAGAGAGAGAGAGAAGAGAGAGAGAGAGAGAGAGAGAGAGAGAGAGAGAGAGGCAGACAGACAGAGAG
>CM060329.1:45815765-45818265 GCA_030674155.1 Stramonita haemastoma
TATTTTATTTTTAAGGCAGTTGAAATCATGTTAGTTAATTAATGTTGTTGAAATGGTTTTTTCTCCTTTTTTTGTTTGTTTTTGTTTTTTTTATTTTGATAGATGGCTTTATGAAAAGAAGCAAATTAATGCTTATTCAATGTACCATCTGGAAATAGAAATTTCACACACACACACACACACACACACACACACACACACACACACACACACACACACACACACACACACACACACACACACCATGCAGAGACTCACAGACTTGGCACACACACACTGTAGCGGGCACAAGCTTACAAACCGTGTGCAATGCATGCTCTTGCTCAGATCTACACAAATGAGCAATTGTGTATAACGCACATAATCATTCCCCATACATGTCTATACTCTTATGCACATCTGTGCACATACATAATGGCCCTAAAATCTTTGCATCAGGATGTGCATTGTACCTACTTTTGGGACGAACTTTCCGCCGGTAAGATTCAATTTGTGTCAATGCATGTCGGGAGTTTTCAATGTCCAATCACTGTGATTTATTTCAAGGTCAGTGCGCCCGACCATCCGATATGTCTGCATAGTTTAGTCAGTATCCATCACACTGGGCAGCTCACGGAAGCAAAAAAAAGGACCACGAATTCCCAAAGAGAGAGAGAGAGAGAGAGAGAGAGAGAGAGAGAGAGAGAGAGAGAGAGAGAGAGAGAGAGAGAGAGAGAGAGAGAGAGAGAGAGATCAAATTAAATCAAAATCTTTCCAGATGGTACATTGAGTAAGTAATAAATGTGATTTTTTTCAAGAGAGATTGATTGATTGATTGATTGATTTTTTTATTTATTCTTTTATATCGAGGATAATGGAATAAGCACTCTTGTGCTTTTTTACATCCGGTCCCTGGGAGTATGCAGTTTTGTAAATGTCATCTATTCCCACCGGCACACGATGGCCTACTCTTACGAAAAGCGGAACAGGATTTAAAATGTGCGCAAGGGAGAGAGAGAGAAGAAGAAGAAGAAGAAGAAGAAGAAGAAGAAGAAGAAGAAGAAGAAGAAGAAGAAGAAACAATGAGGAGAACAAAAAATGGGTGGGGGTGAAATTTTTAATTTGATTTTGGCCAATTCCTATGAGGTTGGCGAAGAAACACGTGCGTCAGCATTGATCAACATTACAAGTCTTCAGGTTTCCCTTTCTAATTTTTTATATAAACAAAGCAACAATTTTTTTCTTGTGATGCTTGCCTATGCTGCTTCTTCTTCGTCTTCTTCACATTTCTCCTTCTTCTTGTTCTTGTTCTTGGTCATGTTCCTGTTCTTCTTGTTCTTCTTGTTCTTCTTGTTCTTGTTCTTGTTCTTCTTGTTCTTCTTCTTGTTCTTCTTCTTGTTCTTCTTCTTGTTCTTCTTCTTGTTCTTCTTGTTCTTCTTGTTCTTCTTCTTGTTCTTCTTGTTCTTCTTGTTCTTGTTCTTGTTCTTGTTCTTGTTCTTCTTCTTCTTCTTCTTCTTCTTCTTCTTCTTCTTCTTCTTCTTCATCATCATCATTTCCTCCATCTCCTCTTCTTCTTCGTCTCCTTTTTCTCCTC
This sequence comes from Stramonita haemastoma, assembly GCA_030674155.1. NCBI lineage: Eukaryota > Metazoa > Mollusca > Gastropoda > Neogastropoda > Muricidae > Stramonita > Stramonita haemastoma. The sequence continues at coordinate 45,817,339 of CM060329.1, forward strand.
TCTCCACCTTCCTCCTCCTCCCATCTCCTCCTCTTCCTCCTCCTCCTCCTCCTCTTCCCCCCCCCCTCTTTCTTGTCCAGCCCCTCCTTCTCCCCCCCCCCCTCTTTTGTGTTCCTTCAATTTTTTTTCTCTTAGTGGCCCCTTTGAGCAACACAATGCACTTTTTAGCCTCATCTGCTGCGAAAGTTTCCTCTGTTCTTTCCTCTCTTTCGGTTTTAATGCATGCTTCCCTTGCTGGTAGCAGATTTGGGGGGAGGGGGGAGGGGGGTTGTTGTGTTTTGGTATTTTTTCCTCAGCAGTTAAGGAATGTATTTGTGTGACTTTTTTTGTCGTGCTGTGGGAGCTTCAATATGTGCAAAAATAGACGTTCAGACAATGTGCCTAAGTAGGAAAAACGGGAGGGAAGAAACTCTATTATATCTCGAGGCTTGATTTTTGGGAATGTAACATTTTTTCTTTATTTTCTTTACTGAAATTAGAGAGAGAGAGAGAGAGAGAGAGAGAGAGAGAGAGAGAGAGAGAGAGAGAGAGAGAGAGAGAGAGAGAGAGAGAGAGAGAGAGAGAGAGAGAGAGAGAGAATGTGCAAGCTTTATTCAATATAGGCCTTTACCTCCATGAAGGGGTGCTGTAAAAATGATCAACATTACAAAACATGTTGTATTGGAAACATTTATAAACAAAAGAAGGATACATCAAGTAGTAGTAGTTGTAGTAGTAGTAGTAGTAGTAGTAGTAGTAGTAGTAGTAGTAGTAGTAGTAGTAGTAGTAGTAGTAGTAGTAGTAGTAGTATAGTATAGTAGTGTGTGCGTGTGTGTGCGTGTGTGCGTGTGTGTGTTTGTGTGTGTGTGTGTGTGTGAAAATATGTTGCACCAATGTGTATATGTGTGTGCACGTGCACATGCACATAATTATATGCATAAGCACACA
>CM060329.1:45828265-45830765 GCA_030674155.1 Stramonita haemastoma
TCTATCTGTCTCTTCAATCCACACACACAAATGTTTTATTATAAGCATCCATAGGTAAATGCACTCACATAAGCACACAAGCCTGCAAAGGAGTGCACACACACATACACAGCAAGCAACAATACAGAGACGTTTGCTTTATCAGCAAAACACTGCATGATGCAATGGCCAGTCCTTAAGATTCCCATATCAGTAGTTGAATCGAAAGTCAATGAAAGGGTGTGTTCCTTAACGGGTACTTGAGCACTTGCAAGTGTGCGTGTGCGTGTGTGTGTGTGTGTGTGTGTGTGTGTGTGTGTGTCTGTGTCTGTGTCTGTGTCTGTGTCAGCGTCTGTGTCTGCATCTGTGTCTGTCTGTCTGTGTCTGTCTGTGTGTACTTTTGCTTGCATGCATGCCTGAACATGAGTCTATCAAGGAAACACTACCAGATCTGACATTATAATAGGGGAAGAAAAGAACTATTAAGGCCTGTTACAAATGAAAACAATAGACATTAAAAAAAATAGGAGTAAACTCATAAATGTCTATATGAGTGAGCCTTAAAGCCAAAAATCGGGTAAAGTCTGAAAATCTTGTTGCTCATCCATGTGTTAAAATGGGTTTACATCCAGAAAATGTACTTCTTATAAGAATGCATGTTTGTTAGTCACTTGAGGAAATCTGAAAAAAATGGTCTGTGTGAATTAGATAAGAAAGAAAAAGAAACTAACAAGAAGGAAAAGATGAATGAAGAAAACAAAAACTTCAACAACAACAACAGCTACAAAAGCAATAAAAACAATAGCATCAACAAACAGAGAAGAGAGAAAATTATCAACAAGAGATGAAAAGGGAGGGGGGGGGGGGGGGGGGGGGTAGCCTAAGAATAAAAGGCCAACAAAGGAAAAGAAAGCATAACAAGCAGAGCACAGGAACAGCAAGATGCCTCCATGCATATTTAATGTGGTCAATGATGGCAGGCAGTGGCTGCCGGCAAGAGGGTCTGAGGACTGTTCTCCCAATGTCCTCTTGCCTTTGTCACACTTCACTGTGTGTGTGTGTGTGTGTGTGTGTGTGTGGTGTGTGTGTGTGTGTGTGTGTGTGTGTGTGTGTGTGTGTGTGTTTTATTCTTTTTTTTTCTTTTATATCAAGGATAGTGGAATAAGCACTCTTGAGCTTTTTTACATCCAGTCCCCGTGAGTATGCAGTTTTGTAAATGTCATCTGTTCCCACCGGACACACGATGGCCTACTCATACGAAAAGCAGAAAAGGATTTAACGTGTGCACATGATGTTCTGCGTGCGTTCACACACGGGGCCTCGGTTTATGGTCTCATCCAAGGATTTCTTGAGGTAAGGTTGAGTTACCTTTTACCCATAACTATCCCGTAGTCTGATAACATTGAAGATTTTGCAACCAGCTTCCTCTACGGTTCATTGAAGCAGAGACGAAGGCAGCCAGAATGACGTGGGCCGAGCTGAAGACAATCTCCCAGAACCGAGTTGGTTGGAGAGTGTTGTTGCGTCCTTTGTTCCCAAGGGAATTCACAGGCATACGTCAAGTCCTCTACGGTTCTGAGCTTTCTCTAGTGTGTCGTTCCACTCAAGTCAGTCTCCCTTTTCGTCCCCTTCTATGTAATGTTTCCTGTAAGACAGTCTTGTCCAGTTCAGGTATTCGTGGAACGTGCCCCTACTACTTCAGTTTGCCTATTTTCACTGAAGTCAGGAGGGCTCCATAATTATGGCTAGGTGGGCTTCTCAGTTCTGCTTTTCACTTTCTGGGTGGTTGTGTGATCTCTTTTGGGTAGAGGGTCATAAGAACAGCAGTACTGGAGTGTCAGATCTCCCTCCCTCCCTCCCAACCCCTTCCCTTTCCCCTTGCACACACATAAAAAACATGTTCTTTGATTCATTTAATACTAACTGTAACTCATGTTGTTAGCAGGTGCAGGAATGAGCATAGTATATATATATATATATATATATATATATATATATAATATATATATATATATATATATATATATATATATATATATTATGTATGTATGTATGTATGTATGTATGTATGTATGTATGTATGTATGTATGTATGTATGTATTATGAGCACATGCACACTTACACATAATTATACACGTAAATAAACGTATTCACAGATGTGTGAAAGCTAACACAAGTTCAAACGCACCCAAACTCATTCATTCATACCTAATGAGTTACTTACACAGGCGTGTATGCATGCATGCATGCATACATGCATTTTGTGCTGGTTTATACGTATGCACTCTCTGGTTTACGCACAAAGTAGAGTGTATTGAAGCATAAGGAAAGATGTTAGGTACCCAAGTCTGAAGATGGTGGCGTCATTTTAACTGAAATGATCTTCATAAAAAATTGGTGCTCTTCCCTTTTTTTCTTGTCTTTTTTTCCGTTCGTTTCTTTATTCTTTTTTCTTCCTTAATTTGTTCTTCGTTTCTGTGATTCTTTTGTTTGTTTGGTTGTTTCTGTGAATAATTCATT
>CM060329.1:45835765-45838486 GCA_030674155.1 Stramonita haemastoma
GAGAGAGAGAGGGAGAGGAGAGGGGGGGGGGGGGGGCAGACCAGGCAAGCACATTTGCCGTGTGGGAAACTTGCGCCAAACTTGTTGACATGATGCCAACAACGCCCATCACCCAGGTAACAAGGCTGCTGCCTCACACCAACACACACACACACACACACCACACACACACACACTCTCTCTCTCTCTCTCTCTCTCTCCAAACCACACGCACCACAGTTGATGCATGCTGCACTGTCAAATTTTTCTAGTGCGTCACGTGCCGTCATGATGTTGGCAGCTGACACAGTGGCTGAACAACAACGAATTGGACTTGACTTGACCTGGTTGACATACGTGCCTGTGTCAGATGTTAGGATAGAGGAGGACGACATTGACAAAATTAATAATAACTTCGGTAAGATTCGGTATGCAAGCTAACATGGAAATGTGAAGGTAAAGTAGAAGAGACCTCTGCTTCTCTAGGGTCCAGCATATTGAGGCCGGCACCTATCTCCTATCCTTCGCTGCTTTACATTGCCTGACCCTAAAGAGGGCAGGTACCCATTTACAGCTGGGTGAGCTGAAGCCAAGGTGAGCAAACGGTCACCCATCCACTCGGCAACCACACTCGATGCTGCTTAACCGTAATGTGGGGAAAACCAGTGCTCTGACCACTGAGCTGTCCTGTCCTCTACAATGGATATAAAAATTAGATCTATATGTAATAGTTTTTTTTTCCTTTGTTTTATTTTTAGGGATAGTGGAATAAGCAGTCATGTGCTTTTTTTTATTTACATCCAGTCCCCATGTGTATGCAGTATTGTTAATTTTGTCATCCCTTCCTACCGGCACACAATGGCCTACTCTTCCAAAAAGCGGAACGGGTTTAGCGTGTGCGCAAGAAGTTCTGGGTGCATTGTGACCTCGGTTTATAGTCTCTTCCAAAAGGCTTTTGGGAGAGTGGAGTCGGAACTGATATTAACTGTAGAGGAAAAATACTAAAAGAAGAAGGGTGACAGGATGGTTAAGACATTCATGTGCCAACAAGTAAACCCTGAGGTTCTGGGTGTGATTCCCAGCCTTGCCCTTCCCCGTTTGACGAATAATAATCAGAACAGCATGTCAAATCTGTCGGATGAGACTCGCGCACACAGGCGCCCATGCCCTTGCACGCTGTGTGTGACGAAAGAAAAGAAAATAAAGTAATAATTTTGTTTTCAGTTAGTACTTCATGTGTGAACGTTCTGGCTGTCTCTGTGTGTGTGCATAAGCCACGAGTGCAAGTGCGCAAACGTACACACACACAAACGCACACACACACACAGAGTACAAGTGGGCAAGCACACACACACACACATACTCTCTCTCTCTCTCTCTCTCTCTCTCTCTCTCTCCTCTCTCTCTCTCTCTCTCTCTCTCACACACACACACACACACACACACACACACACACAAACACACACAATACGAACACGCGTGCATGACACGCAAGCACACACTGAGGCACCCTTCCTGCCGGTGACCTCCCCCTGCCATCGCAAATATTTTTATGCATTTGATCATGTTTCCTCACAGAGAGAGAGAGAGAGAGAGAGAGAGAGAGGAGAGAGAGAGAGAGAGAGAGAGAGAACACGTTTGCTTGCAGCTTACAAGCTTAGTTTGGTTTGTTTTGTTTACGTGTTCCTTCCCTTTGCATACGCATTGTTCTTCCCTTCCACTTTCCAAACCTCCTCCTCCTTGCTGCTTCTTCTTTTCGTTTTGTTTTAAGTAAAGGCGTGAAATTTCGGCAAGTAACAACTTGCAAAATTAATATTCCACAGTGCTGAATCTCCAGAATTGCTTTAACTATTAATTGTTAAAAATGCTTAAGGTTTCTGCAGCACAACGTTCATTTTCTTGTCCATTTTCTTGTCGGCAGTTTTGCTTTCGAAAGAAGAGCCACACAATTAACTGTAGACAGAAATCTTGTGTAATCATTCAAATCTCATGCCCAAGGCCGTAAAATTTACGTAGTAGGTTAATAGTATCTGCAGCTAGGAAGATACGTTGAGTACAGAAAAGCAGGAACAGGATTGTATATCACTGAAGCTGATCAAAACTAGGTGAAAAAAGGTTAAAAAATTAATATAAGCATAAAAACTAGCCCCATATATTATGCTTTTATAATTGTAACTATCAATGACAATATATTAATCAGTGAAAAATTCAGACGCTCGCGGCCCCCGCACATTCTCGCGCCATACCAATGGTTTTCTTGGTTTTTGGTATTTAGATAGTTACATGCTCACAGAACGCTACATGTGCTCAGAGGTAGACATCTTTGACGGCAAAAAAATAAAGGTAATTATCCTTTAATATCATTTCCGTAATCTATATATCCTTTGTAGTAGAAAGCTTTCGTGTAGTTTACTTGTTTTGTTTAATCCTTATGCATGTAGATTACTTGTTTAATCGATCGTATGTCAGTAAACGATCCCAGGTCAAGATGCTTTGAGGTATGTTACATGAAAAGGCAAGTTGGATGCTGTTGTCGGAGTGAGATCTAATATCTAATCACCTCACGCATTGACACCAAATAAATTAGCATTCCACTGATGCATTAGTAGAGTGGTGCCAATACAATCATAGTTAAAGTTCTTCTTCTTTGTAGAACGATCAGACAGCAACTAGATCTACTGTTTTCTGACAATTATGAGCAAAGTTGCATTCGGCTTATGTGCCTAACACCGACAGTCAGGC
>CM060329.1:45838586-45851086 GCA_030674155.1 Stramonita haemastoma
TGAAGAAAGAACAAGAAGAAAAACAAGAAGAAAGAAACATGTGAAAGCGACGAAGGGTGTCCGTTCTACCCCCTCGAGTGCCAGATTGGCCAAGATGATGCCAGAGGTTTGGCGCTGTTCTCCCAACCTCTTCAATGTTCCCGCTCCGCTAGACCGTCTTACACGGGCCCTCACCCGTGTAAATTTGAGCAGCAAACCGTGACAAGCACTCTGCGCTTTCTGCTGGCTACTACTAGGCTACTAACTGCTCAGGGCTGGCTGTCTGGCTTGCTTTCTGCCCGTCCAAGTTCTGTTTCAAGACTTCTCTGGCTCCTCTGTTCTTTTGGACGGGGGAGAAATTTCACGAGCGGTCAAGCAAGTAAAAAGTGGGAGGTCTCTGGAGAATTTCTTCCCCTGTGTGTGCCCTGACGGGTCTTGACTTTCTGTACCCGCTACTAGGAGGACAAGAACAGAAGAAGGAGAGAGAAGGAGAAGGAGAAGAGAAGAAGAAGAAAAAAAGAAGAAAAAGGAGTTACAAGGATTTGTCTTGGAGGTTGGGGGCCTGATCGGGGAGCTAGAGAGAGAGAGAGAGAGAGAGAGAGAGAGAGAGAGAGAGAGAGAGAGAGAGAGAGAGAGAGAGAGAGAGAGAGAGAGAGAGAGAGAGAGAGAGACAGACAGAGACAGACAGACAGACAGACAGACAGACGACAGACAGACAGACAGACAGAACAGAGACAGAAGACAGACAGACACAGAAGGACAGAGACAGAGAGAGACAGAGACAGGAGACGAGAGAGAGAGCGAGCGTGCGAGACAGACAGACAGACAGACAGACAGACAGAGACAGAGAGAGTTGAGGTTGTCTGTCATGCGTTGAAAAGTTGTTTTGTGGGCTCTCTTTCTTGTTCTTCTCCTTTTCCTCTTGGGAATTGGGCGGAAGTTTGGGGGAAAAAAGGCATCACATGGGAGGAGAGGGTGAAATCGGCGTAAAGGCAAGGGTGGATGGAGCAAGGGGGTAGAGGGAGAGGGTGAATATGGAAGTGGGGGGGGGGGATTTTTGGGGGGTAGGGGTAGGAGAAAGAGGAGGTAGGGTCATTTGGGTAAAAAAAAAAAAAAGGTTGGGGGAGGGGGAGATGTGTTGAGTTTGTTGCTGGTGGTGGTGGTGGTGGTGGTGGTGGTGGTGGTGGTGGTGTGTGGGTGTGGGAGGAGGATGGGGGCTGTTTATTCAGCATCTGGATCACGATCTAAATGAGCAAGCAGCCAGATAGTAGTAGAGAGAGGTTTGTCTGCAAAACTCAAAGGGGAAAGAAAGAGCATCAGTAGCATCAGCAGCAGCAGTAACAGAGCAGTTCATTTGTGTCTGGTTGGTGTGGGTTTGACGGTTACACAACTGGGTTAATTTTGGGGGGCATTTTTCCATCTGTTTTCCTGTATTATTCTTGAATTCATACCACACATACTAACGCATCCACATAATTTTTTTTTTAAACACTATATTATGTGAAGATTAGCCTCTGACTCAAAATTTATGTGATTTTGCACTCATTTGGTAGGTTAGACAAATTTTTCAAAAATTTTCAACAAACACTGTATATCCCCCCCCCCACCCCCACCCCCCCATCAGTCCCCTGTTGTCTCCTCTCTTCCTTGCCGCAATACGCATGCGCGAGGTCATCACTATGGGAACACAAGCGATTCTCATTTTGATGATCATTTCCAACTTTCTCGTGATGACCTGGTTTTGCTCTTTGAGAAAAAAAGCTTGTGAAAATTACCCCCCCAATTTTTCCGACTAGCTGTCTATAGAAGATACTACATGACCCGAAAGCTAACACAGGAGTGTAACCTTGTGACGTCTCTGTCCCCAGCATCAGTCTAAGCTACTGCTTCATTTTTCTTGATGTCTCGATGAGGGCTGTCCTACACATGTAACTCTCTGTCTCTCTCTGTCTTCATCTCTGTCTGTCTGTCTGTCTGTCTGTCTCTGTCTAATCTATCTATCTATCTATCTATCTATCTATCTATCTATCTATCTATCTAATCTAATCTAATTTCTCTCTGTCTGTCTGTCTCTGTCTGTCTCTGTCTGTCTGTCTGTCTGTCTGTCTGTCTGTCTGTCTGTCTGTCTCTCTCTCTCTCTCTCTCTCTCTCTCTCTCTCTCTCTCTCTCTCTCTCTCCATCTATCTATCTATCTATCTATCTATCTATCTATATCTATCTATCTATCTATCTATCTATCTATCCATCTATCCATCTATCCATCTATCCATCATCATCTATCTATCTATCTATCCCCGTATGTGGGGTGGGGGTGGGGGTTGGCGCTTGCCCTTTTGTCAACATCTCAGAGTATCTTTAGTAAGGGAAGATAGAATTCTACATTGTCAGCAGTCTTGCTTTATTTCTATTTTCATGTTTTTTTCTACTAATTCACAACTAGATCTAGACGCTTATCATATAATCAAATGGTTTGATCTTTGTATAAAAATGGTCAGCTATTCATCACCTATATTATTGTATTTTCATGACATAAAAAGGCCAATCCACACACACACACACACACAACACACACACACACACACACACCACACACACACACACACACACACACACACACACACACACACACACACAACACACACACACACACACACCACACACACACACACACTCACACACACACACTCACACACACACACACCACACACCACACACACACACACACACACACACTACAACACAACACACACACACACACAACACACCACACACACACACACACACACACACACACACACACACAACACACACAAGGACGGACAGAGAGACAGACAAAATAATAGCCAGACTACACAAGGAACAGAACAGACAGATTCACAGAGATTATCATCAAAAACTGACATTCTTGTCAAAAAAATCAAAAAGACAACAACAACAAAACCCGAAAAAAAGAAAGAAAAAATTCCCCCAAAAGAAGATCTGCTACAATAGAACAATTCAAAATCTTTATTTGAAAAAAACACAAAAAAGAAGAAGAAAAAAAAAGGAAAAAAAAAGACGGAGACCGAATCCTTACAGGGCTGTGCTCAGATTTTAAGAATGCATAACATTAGCATTATTGTAATGAGAAGGCCTCTTTTGATGAGCAGCCGCTTGCGGGGTGAGCTCCCCCTTATCAGTGACAGTGACAGAGTGATGGGCCTTGCATTGATGGCGCGAGAGCGAGAAGAAGTTTGGGTTGATGCTTCGATCTAAATCGAAGATTGCGACGACAGAGACAGTTGATGGCGGGACCGAGAGAGAGAGAGAGAGAGAGAGAGAGAGAGAGAGAGAGAGAGAGAGAGAGAGAGGGAGAGAGAGAGAGAGAGAGAGAAGAGAGAGAGAGAGAGAGAGAGAGAGAGAGAGAGAGAGAGAGAGAGAGAGAGAGAGAGAGAGAGAGAGAGAGAGAGAGAGAGAGAGAGAGAGAGAGAGAGATAGAAGAGAGAGAGAGAGAGAGAGAGAGAGAGAGGAGAGAGAGAGAGATTGTCAAAGGAGATGAGAGGAATACGGTCGGTTTTGGGGGGCGGGGGGGGGGGGGGATTTAGTAGCAGGTGGGTGGCGGAGGGAAGGGATGGTGGTGATGAAAGTTCGTCTGGTCATATTGAACTCTTGAGGCAAAAAAGCGATTTTGCACATTCTCTCTCTCTCTCTCTCTCACTCTCTCTCTCTCTCTCTCTCTCTCTCTCTCTCTCTCTCTCTCTCTCTCTCTCTCTCTCTCTCTCTCTCTCTCTCTCCTCTCTCTCTCTCTCTCTCTGACACACACACGCACGCACGCATGCACGCGCGCGCGCGTGCGCACACACACACACACACACAAACAAATAGACATAGATTGCAAATACCGGTTTTATTCAGTATAAACCTTAGCCTCTTATGAAAGGGTGATGTGAACATTTATTATCTAACATTGCAAAACGTACTGCATAAGAAACTTTTGCAAATTGAGAGAGACAGATAGACAGACAGACAGAGACAGACAAACAGTCTGAGACAGAGATAGACAGACAGACGGACACTTAGACAGACAGACAGAGAATCAGAGAGAGAGAAACACAGAGGCATACAGACAGACAGACAGACAGACAGACAGACAGACAGACAGACAGACAGACAGACAGACAGACAGACAAAGGTTAATTACTCTTTTGTGAAAATAAAGGGTTTTTTTTAAAAGTCTTTAATGACAATTCCAGACGTGGTACTCACAGTCTGTTATCAATGGGTGGCCTTGGTTGGTGGTGAGAGAGTGCCGCGGACATGTATGTAGTACACACAGTAGCTAACAGAGATGTCAACATACCTAGAGGAACACCGCTCATTTCATGAGGTGCGTTCAGCTACTACAAAGCTGAAAAGTCCAAATTTCCAGTATGTGGTGCTTCGATTCCAGTTTGTGCCCGAAACTTTTCCCCCAATCCACTAGACCATGAGTGGTGGTCTGGGTGTTAGTCTTTTGGATGGGATGATAAACCGTGGTCCCGAGTAGTCATTTAGTGCACGAAAAAGAACCCACGGCAACAAGAACTCTTAAACACCATCTATCATTGTCTATCCTATGAGCGAAAATACGTTGTACTGTCGTTATTAATTAAGCGCCTGACAAGTTAGGCCCAGTGTATTGGACTTCAGCATGGGAGAGAGTTCCAGGTATCTTTGAAGTCTTTCTGGAACAAAAAGAAGGCAGGAGAATGAACCAAAAAGGCAGAAAACAAGACACGAAGGAGGTGACAGGAAGAAAGGGGAAAGGGCAGAAACAAAGAGAGGGATAGTAGTGTCAACAAAACCGTTTATATATTTTTTTTATATATTTGGTATAACTATGTAGCAAAAAAATGATTTTTTTGTAAAGTTTGAAAAAAAGAGAGGGAAGGTAAAGAGGGAATTTAACAGTGCCCTGTTTGCAAAAAAAAAAGAAGAAGAAAAAAGAAAAAAAAATAATAATATATATATATAATATATATATTAGAGAGAGAGAGAGAGAGAGAGAGAGAGGAGGAGAGAGAGAGGGAGAGAAGAGAGAGAGAGAGAGAGAGAGAGAGAAGAGAGAGAGAGAGAGAGAGAGAGAGAGAGAGAGAGAGAGAGATTAAACTTAGAAACAGTTGCTTCGGCTGAACGCGGCTAGGATTTTTCTGGCTCTGACCACTCTTGAAAGAGAGAGAGAGAGACACTGGTCAACACAGGAGAAAAGGATCACCATGCTGACAGATTGGCAGCAGTACTTACCAGAGAAAAAGAAAGTGTCAGCTTAATAGAAACGAACACCAGTGTTGAAAACTAGCTTAGTTGAGATAAGTGGGTGGGCCGGGGTTCTGTTATTTCTAATAGTTGGTAGAGAGTTGGTTATGTTTGTTGTGATGGGAGAAATACCATAGTGGTCAATGCATTTTTGTCGAGTGGGGGTTCTCTTGTGTCTTCTAATAATTGGTAGTGGTGCTTTGTGTTTAAAGTGATGGAATGGTGAAGACCTTAGCTGTCAATTAATTTTAGTTTTAACTCGAGTGGGGTTCCACTATTTCTTGTTGTACTATTTCTTGTCAGAATTGGTGGCAGTGGTGATTTGTGCTTGTGGTGATGGAATGATGAAGACCTTAGCGGACAAGGCATTTTAGTCGTTAAGTGCAAGTATGTAGGAGAGTTCCAGTCACAAAAGTTGACCCCAAAAATCGTAAAAATCGTAAAAATCCCTATTCTTCATCCACCAAGCATAATGCCCGAGATTTTGAACCGTTGATCCATAATTTCGGGATCATAAGGGATAGAATTTTGTTGTTTCTTTATAAATACTCCACCATCTCTTCCATAAGAGAGAGACAGACAGAGACAGAGAGACAGGGACAGAGACAGACAGATAGACAGACAGACAGTCAGACAAATAGACAGACAGGCAAGCAACAGAAACAGGCAGAAACAGGGAGACAGGCAGAAACACAGAGACGGGCACAGACAGAGACACCGTAGAAAAAGAAATGAGAGAGACAGACAGAAACAGAGAAAGAAAGAGAGACAGAGGGAGGCAAAACAACACACACACCACACCCACCACACACACCACACACACACACACAACACACACACACACACAACCAAACACAAACCCCCCCCCCCCCCCCTCCACCACACCACACACACACACACACACCCCACACACACACACCACACACACACACACACCACACACACACACACACACACACAAAAACGACCCCCCCCCCCCCCACATACACACACACACACACAACGACCCCCCTCCCCCCCTACACCACACACCGACAACCCCTCCAACCCCCCCCCCCCCCACACCACACACACACACGCAGCTGTGTGGGTGAAATAAGATAGGGAAAGCATGGGCAGCGACGGGATAGATGCGATAGTGTCAGCAGCGCTACTGTCTATGATACCCACCCCACTTCTGGATAGGCTCCCTAGTCCTAGGCTAGCCTGGTCCTAGTCTGCTCGAACAGAAACCGTAAAATCCAAATTATTACCTCTATATATGCTGTAAATTAGTTGTGTGTTTTGGGTTTTTTTTATAAACTCTGCAGGTACGCTTCTTTATATATATTTTTAATTGCTGTGATCTTTTGTGTTTTGTAAGTTATTGGCTGGTGTGGTTTTGGGGTGAGTTTTTTTTGTTTTTATGGGTTGTTGTTTTTTTTTAACTGAGGACTTTTGTTGTTCTGTCTCGTCTTGCTGTCTGTCTCTCTCTGTTCTGTCTTTGTCTGTCTGTCGCTTCTTCTCTGTCTGTCTGTCTCTCGTCTGTCTTCCTCTCTCTCTCTCGTCTTCTCTGTCTCTCTCTTCTTCTCTCTCTCTCTCTCTCTCTCTCTTCTCTCTCTCTCTCCTCTCTTCTCTCTCTCTCTCTCTCTCTCTCTCTCTCTCTCTCTCTCTCCTCTCTCTCTTGTTACCCTTGAAAAATAAAGATTATTCACTTCATTCATTCTCTCTCTCTCTCTGTGCGTGTGGGTAGTTTTGTTGATTTTTAATATACAAGTTGGCATTATTTAGGGGTAGGGTGCAGGTGGGATGCTCGTATCTGTTACTCATAATATCAGTGATCATCATCATAATCTCTCTCTCTCTCTCTCTCTCTCTCTCTCTCTCTCTCTCTCCTCTCTCTCTCTCTCTCTCTCTCTCTCTCTCTCTCTCTCTCTCTCTCTCTCTCTCCTCACACACACACACACACACAACACACTGGTGCGCGCGCCACGACACACACACACACTGGTGCGCCACACACACACACACCATACACACACACACACACACACACACTGATGAACATATGCGAGCACGCACGAGCGCTGTCCCATAAATTAAAAAAATCCCCCATACCATGTTATCGAAAACCAACAGACAGATTTAATCACGTAGTGAAATGTGGTTGATACACTATCTTCCAAAAGCAGAAATATCTTTGAATCATCCAATATTCTTTCAACATGTGTGAACAATTTTGAAAAGAACCGGTAAAATACGACTTGTGATGAAATGTTACTAAGAATTTAGTATACTCAGGGTCTCAATAGGTAGCCACGTGTTTTAATATGCGGGTGGAAGTTCGTGGTTTATTTAGTGTGTGTGTGCGTGTGCGTGCGTGTGTGTGTGTGTGTGTGTGTGTGTGTGTGTGTGTGTGTGTGTGTGTGTGTGTCTGTCTGTCTGTCTGTCTGTCTGTCTGTCTCTGTCTCTGTCTCTGTCTCTGTCTCTGTCTGTGTGTCTGTGTCTGTCTGTGTGTGTCTGTGTCTGTGTCTGTGTGTCTGTGTGTCTGTGTGTGTCTGTGTGTCTGAGTGTTGGTGCGTGCGTGCGTGCGTGTGTGTGGGCGTGTGTGTGTGTGTGTGCGTGTGTGTGCGTGGTGTGCGTGCGTGGGGTGCGTGTGTGTGTGTGTGTGTGTGTGTGTGTGTGTGTTGTGTGTTGTGTGTTGTGTGTGTGTGTGTGTGTGTGTGTTGTTGTTGTTGTGTGTTGTTGCTGTTGTTGTTGTTTCCTTTTCTGATTTGAGTAGTGTTATGGTTGTGATGACATAAACTAATGCTATGATTCATTGAGAGTATACATAAGAGACTTTGTCACATTATCACAGACACCATATTGGAATATCAGAGTAATATCTGTTACCACAATTCAGTACTGGAACACAAATCGTGGTACATGTAGCCAAGATGTTGAAACTCGTGGTTGCATTTGTACTAGTCCAATATGCTTAAGCAAAATGAAATTATTTAAGCCTCGAGTTTTCCTGACACCCTTGATATTTAGCAATCCTCCAACAGTCTTGTCTATCTTGTAACTCCTCTCTGGAAATCTATGAACATTCAGCTTATTTTTTGTTTTTTGTTTGTTTGTTTTCTTGGGGTTTTTAAGGGGGGATGTTTGTTTCTTTTTGTTGTTTTATTTCTTTAGGGGGTGGGGGATTCTTTTTTTTTTTCCTTTAAAGGATTTTTGTAACTGCTTACACACAGGCTTATATCAAAAGAAGTTCGCAGTTTATTCCTCACTACATATATTTAAACCAAAAACACCTCCTAAATTTTCGAACTATAACGGTTTGCAAGACCTGCAGTGTACTGCTGCCTTCACTGCAGACAGGACCTGGGCTGTTGTCCATTTTAAAAGCACAAAAGATTTTTCTTTTGAGAGAGAGAGAGAGAGAGAGACAGACAGAGACAGAGAGACAGAGAGACAGAGAGACAGAGAGAGACAGAGACAGAGACAGAGACAGACAGACAGACAGACAGACAGACAGACAGAAACAGAGAGAGACAGAGACAGAGAGACAGAGAGAGGAGTACTGATATATGTTCTATCAGTAATTGCTTATGTCATGATAAAAACAAGAAATGTGGATATTGCAGGAACTCTTTACATAATAACAAAACCAAAGCTGTAAGTAAATATTTTGTTGGGTATAAAATTTTCACATACAATTTGTTTTTTCCACAGAAAGTTTTCATGAAAACACTAATAATCTCTACATGATAAACAATGAGCATTTGCCCCCCTTTTCACTCTATTAACCCATCAGTGTGTGTGACAAAGCCTGTAACTATTCGTTGTTGTTGTTGTTGTTGTTGCTGATAATTATCATAAGAAATTAATACTTTCCCCTCACAGAAAACAACTCACAACACTAATAATCTTTTATATAAAAAAAAAAATGAACACTGTTTTTCTTTTCCCACCGTATTTTCTCAACAATATGTGGCAAAACCAAACTGATAACTAAATATTTTTGTTGCTTATAATCATATTATTTATACATTAGGGGGCGGGATAGCTAAGTGGTCAATGCAGTCACTTTCCCAAAGTCAAAGTTAAGCAGTCTCGAGCGTGGTTACCAGATGGATGGGTGACCATTTGCGTGCCTTGGCTTCAGCACAGTCCCACAAGCGCACCCAGCTGTAGCCTAAATGCATACCTGCCCTCTTTAGGATCAGGGATGGTTAAGCAGTGAGGGAGAGGAGATGGGCGCCGCCCTCAATACGCTGGCCCCTGGAGAAGCTGAGGTCTCTGATGCCTCGCTCCCCTACCACCACATAGGTTATGGGACACCGTTACATTTTTATAATCATATCACACGCAAATATTTTCCACAGAAACCTCAGAATACTAAGAGTCTCTTTCTAAAAAAAAAAGTTACTTATTTTCTTTTTTCACAACGCAAATAATTTTTCTGTCAAAAACCAACGAATACTTTTTCATTGTCCTCCTCTTTCTCAACAGTATGTGACAAAACCAAACTTTTAACGAAACATTTTTGTTGCTTATAATTATCATTAGAATCTAATACTTTTTTCCACCACAGAAAACAATTCACAACACTAATAATGTTTCTACAAAAAGAACAATGAGCATGCAGTTTTTGTTTCTCTTTCTCCCTCTGTTTGTGGGTTTATGGGTGTGTGGGTGTATGGTGTGTGTGTGGGGGGGGGGGGGGGGGTTGTCTGTGGGTGTGTGGTGTCTCTGAGTGTGTGTGGCAGGAGGGGGAGGTTTGTTTTACAGTTCCCAAGAGCGAGGCTGGTCATCCATCTTGCCTTATCACTCCTTTTGCCATTTAGAAAATAATCTTTTCGCACCTTCCGCGTCCGTTTTAATGGTAGCGCCAAACGGTGTATTTGGCCCGCTAACTTCTTTGTTGTCGTCTGCGCACTTGCGTCTTGTCTTCTCTCTCTCTCTCTCTCTCTCTCTCTCTCTCTCTCTCTCTCTCTCTCTCTCTCTCTCTCTCTCTTGATGGTTATCGCCCCCCCCCCTCTCTCTCTCTCTCTCTCTCTCTCTCTCTCTGTCTCCATCTCTTGATAGTTATCGGCCCAAGTAATCGTATACATGGCGTTACGCCCCTTTGACACGACTGAAAAGTTGCAGAAGTGGTGGAAATAAAGAAAGTTTTTAATTGGGTCTGCTCGTTTGGTTTGGTTTTTTTTTTATATAGCTGGACCGGTGTGGTGGGAGATTTGAGACTGTTTCAGGGATCAGAAGGAGATGGAGATTTGGTGGGGAAGGGGGGGGGGGGAGGGAGGGAGGAGGGAATGAAGATCTCTCTAGATTGGGGGAATAAACCTTTGACAGATTCAGTTTTTCTCCCCCCTTTTTTCGTTGATTTGATTGTTAGTTGGTTTCGTCGTTTGTTTTGTTTTGTTTGTTTGTTTGATGGAGTGATTGTTTGTTTTGCCTATTTGTCTTTAAGGGGGTGGGAAATGTTTTTTGTGTCTTTGATTTTGTGTCTTTGTGTGTTGTTGCTGTTGTTGTTGGTTGTGGGGTTGGTTTTTTTTTATTGTTTTGTTATTGTGTTTTGTTGCATTTTAGGAGGGATTTATTGGTTTTGTTGTTTGGGTTTGTTTTTTTTTGTGGGGGGGTCTTTTTTCAGTGACTAAATCAGGTAAAGAGAGATATATACAATGACAGGGACACAAATACAGAGAAAAAAGTGTGCAACCCAAAACAAAAAAACTAAAACATAACAAAACAAAAAAAACACCAGCAACAACCGAAAACAAACAAAAACCAACCAACCACACACACAAACACTATCGCACATCAAAAGATACACTCAAAATAATTACTTTATACCAACACCACATATTCTTCTTCTTCTTTTATTTCTTCTTTTTCTTCTTCTTCGTTTACTTCTTCTTCTTCTTCGTCTTCTCACCAGCAAAAGAAAAAGGCCCAACATTTAAAAGAAAAACCAGGACGGGTTAGTTAACAAATGACTTTTTCATTCAGTCAATCACTCCCCACCCCCCACCCCCCTGCCTCCCACACAACCACCCTACCCACCCTCGGACTCCCCACCCCCTACCCCCACCCTACAGACCCTCACCCTTCCCCACCCCTACCCCACCCTTCCCCACCCTTCCCTCTCACTTTCACAATGCCAGGTGTCGGGCAACCATTTCGCGCAAGGAAAATGTTCTGCCCGATGGCCCTGGTAATTCGTGGGGGGGGGGGGGGGGGGGGGGGGGGTTAGGAGAGGGGGGGCAGAGAGACAGACAGACAGACAGACAGAGACAGACAGACAAATAGACAAATAGGCGGGACAGACAGAGACAGAGACAGAGAGGGAGACAGAAGGTGAGAGGTCGGAAAGAGAGAAAGAGAGAGATATAGACATAGACAGAGGGATAGAGAGGGAGACAGACAGAGAGACAGAGACAGAGAGAGAAGGACAGGGAGGGAGGGAGGGAGAGAAGTGAAAAGTGGGCGTCGGCGTTGATGTTGTATCAATCAGAGAAAGCGTGGAATATAGAGAGGAGTGAGGGGGGGGGGTGAAGTGGAGAGACAGACAGAGACAGAGACAGACAGACAGACAGACAGAGATAGATGAACAGAGAGACAGATACAGACACAGAGACAGAGAGAAAGACACACAGACACACAGAGACACAAAGACAAACACAAACAGAGAGAGAGACAGGCATACAAAGACAGACAGACAGACAGGCAGGCACACAGAGCAAGGACGGAGGAGACAGAAGTTGGTAAGGGAAGAAGGAAAAAGTGACGGGGAGTGGAGGTGGAGGGGGATGGGGGGGTTAGAGGGAAAGATGGAGACATGAAAGAGGATGGGGGTGTATTTGTCACAGGCTGCACTGCAAGATGGGTGGGGGGGGGTGCACATTGTGTAGGCCCGGGTAGGGAAGGGGGGGGGTGCAAGAGGGGGGAGAGGGGAGGGGTGTGTGCGTGATGGTGTTGGTGAGGGGAAGGTTAGTAATTGCATGGTACTCTGTGGTTTCGGTTGGTTCCTTGTTGATTTATCCTTAACCCCCCACCCCCATCCCCACTCCCCCCTTCCCCCCTCAAGCATGCTGCCATAGAGACAGACAGACAGACACAAAAACACAGAGACAGAGACAGACAACCAGAGTGAGAGACAGAGAGAAACACAGACAGACAGAGACAGACACAGAGACAGAGAAAAACAGAGTCAGAGACAGGGAAAAAACACAGACAGGCAGACAGACAGAAACAGACAGGCAAATAGGAACAGAGAT
>CM060329.1:45861086-45863586 GCA_030674155.1 Stramonita haemastoma
ATTCACACTCAAGATGGGTGGTACTGACTTTCATGTTTGACCACAAAGAATCCTATACCCCATTTTCAAAATTCAACCAAGGATGTGCAAATCGGTGACTTGAGGAGTGAAATTACTGGGGTTGGCGAAGAACAGCCCCAGACGTTACAGAGGGGGGGTTTATTAGTGAAGACACGCGTCTGCTCTTTTGGCTGAGTGAGAAAGTGTGTCTGTGTGCGTGTGTGTGTGTGTATTGTGTGTGTGTGTGTGTGTGTGTGTGTGTTGTGTGTGTGTGTGTGTGTGTGTGTGTGTGTGTGTGTGTGTGTCTTGTGTGTGTGTATGTGTGTGTGTGTGTGTAGTAGTAGTAGTAGTAGTAGTAGTAGTAGTAGTAGTAGTAGTAGTAGTAGTAGTAGTAGTAGTAGTCTTTGAATTAACGTCCATGCACAGTTTGTGATTTGGACGGCAAACAAACAAATCAAGTACAAACAGAATAACTACCTACTAGTGTGTGTGTGTGTGTGTGTCTGTGTGTCTGCGTGTCTGTTTGTGTATGTGTGTGTGTGTGTGTGTGTGTGTGTGTGTGTGTGTGTGTGTGTGTGTGTGTGTGTGTGTGTGTGTGTGTGTGTCTGTGTGTGTATGTGTGTGTGTGTGTGGATCTGCGTCTGTGTGTGTTGAAGTTTAGCGTAAATAAGTGGATGATTTTGGGGGTAGTGACAATGGTCTCGTGGCCATTGTTTAGGTGTCTCATGGTTTGAGTCTCGACGATAGCGGGAGATTTTAACAGGAAGAGCTAATGGTTTGGGTTTGCAATGGAGGAGAGAATCGACTCTCCGAGGTGTTGTTTTTCTTTTCTTCCTCTTTTTTAACAGCAGGAAGTATATATACAGCAGATACAGATTGTGGTAGGTGTGATAAACACTGGTTGTTGTTTTTTTCTTTCTTTGTGCCTGTTTCTGTTGTTTTCGTTTATTATTTCTGTTTTCTGCCCTTGTTTTTTAAAGTTATTATAGTAAGTGGAACAGGATAGCTCAGTGGTCAGAGCACTGCTTTCCCCAAGCTAGGGCAAAGCAGCATCGAGATGGTTGCCAGTTGGATGGGTGACCGTTTGCGCGCCTTGGCTTCAGGACAGTCATCCAGTCCATCCAGCTGTAAATGGGTACCTGCCCTCTTTAGGGTCAGGGGAAGTAAAGCAGCGAGGGAGAGGAGATGGGCGCCGCCCTCAATATGCCGGCCCCTAGAGAAGCTGAGGTCTCTGATGCCTCGCCCCCCTACGACCATATTGGTTATTGGACACCTTTACCTTTTTACCTAGTGGTGACGTTAGACATGATCAGGTTATTCATTGTCTTGTTTTTTGTTTGTTTGGGGGATTTTTTTTTTCTTTCTTTTTTTGTTTTGTTTGTGGTTTACCCTTTGTGTTTATTTTCATTACTCATTTCTTTGTGCTCTTTTCTGTGCATACTTTGTTATGTTTGTTGTTGGGCTTTTTTTCTGTTTGCTCCACCCCCCCACCCCGCTCTTGTTCTGTTTCTTACTGTCTGTCTGTCATCCCTGTGTGCCTTGTTTTTAACCCCACCCCCACCCCCACCCCCCTCTTCTGTGTTTTACTCTTTATCTGTTTTTTTTGTAATCTGTTTTAGGAGGATAGGGACCAAAAAGGCAGAAAATTAGACAAGAAAGGGGTGAGGATATGAAGGGGGAAAAAACAAGGCAGAAACAAAGGGAGGGATAGAAAAGAAGGAATTTCTTGCACAGAATTTCCAGAAGGTGGTTATGCTATTTATACTGACAGGCTCCTCCTACGCATCCCCACTCACAGTAGAAGTGTGGAGCTTCTATTTTTAAAGAGACAGGAGTCACCTTCGTAATAATAAAATATGCAAGGACTACCACTTTCTTTCCAGAACTGAAACATGTGGATAGCGTTGCTGAAGTGTGGCTGCTATGGTTTACATTCAACTTCCAGCAGAGATTACATTTCATATTAATTTGGGCAGCGTAACTCAAAAACTCTAGGAAACGCTCTGTCTCATTATTTCATCATCCTACCCCTAAAAACCAGGTCTGGAGAGTGTTCGTGATGCGGTGGGTTAGTGCGTGGTCCAGCGGTAACGCATCTGGTTAGAAAACAGTAAGGTGGCGGGTTCAAGGGTTCGTGGGTTCGATCCCCTATTGATGCCAGATCCTCCACCCCTACCCCCATCCTACCTCCCACCCAGCTCCAGTCTGTTATTATTATTATCATTATTATTTATTCTTTTATATCGAGGATAACAGAATAAGCAATCATGTGCTTTTTTTCATGCGGTCCCCGTGTGTATGCAGTTTTGTAAATGTCATCTGTTCCCACCGGCACACGATGGCCTACTCTTACGAAAAGCGGAACAGGATTTAACATGTGTGCAAGATGTTCTGCGTGCGTTCGCACACGGGGCCTCGGTTTGAAGTCTCATCCGAAGGACTTTCGGGGAGAGTGGAGTCAGCACTGATGTTAACTCCAGGAGAAAATCTTCTCGACCGG
>CM060329.1:45873586-45878586 GCA_030674155.1 Stramonita haemastoma
AGTTCAGTGGTTAGAGCACTCGCTTTCCCCTAGCCAAGGTTAAGCAGCGTCGAGTGTGGTTACCAGTTGCGTGGGTGACCTTTTGCGCACCTTGACTTCAGTACAGTCCCTCAGTTCACCCAGCTGTTTAAATGGGTACCTGCCCTCTTTGGGGACAGGGAAGGTAAAGCAGCGAGGGAGAGGAGATGGGCGTCGCTCTCAATATGCTGGCCCCTAGAGAAGCTGAGGTCTCTGATGCCTTGCTCCCTCCCCTACGACCACACAGGTTATGGAACACGTTTACTACTTAACAGTGTGCCCTGTTTTCTGTCTTTCTCTCGTTTGTGTTGTTTCATTACAAAAGTCTGTTCTTGGTTTCATGGTGGGCTTTTAGCTTGTTTCTGCTCTGATATAAGTGTGTATCATTATGTATGATTTTCTTTGAACAAAATTTTGTTGATACCAAATTTCGTTCTTGTTTAGGAAGTTCTGCAAAGCAGAGGACAGAGGAGATTGCTGTTGTCATTCCACAACAGGTCTAAGGGGAAGAACTGCGTGTTCTCCAATCTTTGCATGACAGAGTTTTTTCCCCCTAAAATATCAAGGCTTTTGAGATGCAGATGTTTTTGTTGTTTGTTTATTTGTGTCTTTCTTTAATTCCAGTAAATATAGACATCTGGAATAAGAGACATTCTATGAAGGCAAACAGAAAGAACAACTATAGATGCTTTCTCTGCAAAACCTTTGGAACCACAGTGACAAATGGATTGGGATCTTTGTTCTCATTTGAATTTACTCAATTTCAACACCAGCTATTACTTTTCTTTCCGTTATTATAACTATTATTATAATGATCGTTAGCGTGTATAAGAAAGAGAGAGGGATATATATATATATATATATATATATATATATATATAATATATATATATATATATATATATGCAGAGAGAGAGAGAGAGAGAGAGAGAGAGAGAGAGAGAGAGAGTTTCGGTCTAAGGGGAAAAACTGCGTGTTCGTCGATCTTTGTATGACAGAGTTTCTTCCCCTAACACATAAAGCCTTTCAAGATGAGGTACTTAACTTGTTTGTTTGTTTCTTTCTTTAATACAAGCAAGTAAAAACATCACAAAGGCAACAAGAAAAAACAAACAAATAAAGATGCTTTCTCTGCAAAACTTTTGGAACCACAGTGGCAAATGGATTTTGATCACTGTTCTGTTTTGGACATGCTCAATGTCAAAACCAGCCAACATTTTTTCCATTATCATTATTACTATTAATATATATTATATATGTAGTGTGTGTGTGAGTGTGAGTGAGAGAAAGAGAGAGGGAGACACAGACAGACAGACAGACAGGTAGACAGACAGACAGACAGAGAGTAAATGTATGTATGTTTCTATTTACAAAGAATGAAGCAGTGAGCTGAGCCAAACCTAACAGAACCAAGCAAAATGCATGTAGCCATAATAAAAATACTTTATTGTCATACAAGTGATCATCACAACAGTAGCAGCACTAAAAATCAAGTTCAGCATCATCAAAAATAACTTGAAAACAAACACAAAAACACAAAAAAAATCCCAAACACATTATAAGAAAACAAATCTTAGTGACTATCACAATCACAAACCTGCAGGTAACAAACACTACAACTTATCATGTAAAAAATATCTTCACAACAGTAATTATGTAAAATGAAGAAAAAAACAACAAAGAAAGACAATCAAAAAGACAAAGGAAAATAAAATACAGTACATTACAATGTGTGTGTGTGTGTGTGTGTGTGTGTGTGTGTGTGTGTGTGTGTGTGTGTGTGCATGCCTGTGTGTGTGTGTGTGTGTGTGTGTGTGTGTGTGTGTGTGTGTGTGTGTGTGTGTGTCAGAAAATAAAATAAAACATGATGATCAAACATACATCAAAGTGAAATCATAAAACAAAACCCACCAAAAAAAAATTGAATAAAAAGTAACCAATATAAAATAGCAACAACAGCAAAGCAAAAGTATTTTTTTCAGCAATATTGCTTATGACAAATCCACACCACACATGTTCTCAGACCATTTTGAAGAAAGTGAATAATTCAGCAAATAAAACTACTAAAGATGCAAACAAATGGAGCTGTGATCACAGACACATCAATGAAAGGCAGGTAACAGAGAAAGACATTCATGAACAAAATAAGAGTTGCATAGTTTGACAATGTAAAGATACATTTCTCTGTGTGTGTGTGTGTGTGTGTGTGTGTGTGTGTGTGTGTGTGTGTGTGTGTGTGTGTGTGTGTGTGTGTGTGTGTGTGTAAGTGTGTGTGTGTGTGTAATCAAAAGTGTATACAGTACACACACACACACATAATTTTTTTAAAGAAAAAACTCATATTTAAAATAACTCATTCCATAAAATCAATCAATATAAGTGACATGAAAGAAAGTTTCATAGTTTGATTTTAAATCCTCAATATAAAGGACTATCAATTTTTTTTCATATTTTGATTTTAAATCCTGAATAAAAAGAACTAGACTATCAATTTTTTATATAAAAAAACTGCACCCAAGCCCTACCATCATTCTCATTAAAACTGACAGAACCAGAGAAATTATTTCATTAAAAATAAATAATATATATCTATATCTATATCTCTCTCTATATATATCTATATATCTGTATATATCTGTATATATCTGTATATATGTATCAAGTCACTTCAGATCCACCCACCCCTCCTAACCCGCAGAAATGAAAGAAGAAAATAAAACAAAAAAACCTATCAGTTTTTTAAAGCGTTCTTTTTGTTTTCTCCCCTGGTCCATGCTGATACATAGAAATGACTCTGACATAGCCTCTGATGAGAAAAATGTTGATGTTGGGCATTCCCCAGTTTAACAGCATGGGATCATCACCCAGAACATAAGTTCTACACTCTGTCTCACTCATCCACACACACCTGGGAATCACCGGTTTACTTTGAGTACATGCTGGATGAGAAAAAAAAAAATGTGCATGTATGGCTGTTTGTAAGTGCCTCGCCACACAGGCATCCATAATCAAACTTATGAAGATTCTGATAATGATACAAACTTCAGAGGATGTCTGATGAGAATAAATATTATCTGAATATCAGGAGAGATTTTTTTCCCTTCCTAGAGAAATTATTCTAACGTTTCTGTTATGAATCTAAAGCAACAGCCATAAATAGCTTTTTCCTTGATCTAAAAAAGAATGACAATACTTAAGGATCAAAGAAAGGATACAAAACACAACAAAGAAATGTCAATATCATAAAAGTTTGGTTCATCATATTACATATAAGATACTAATAGGCACAGCAGTCAAATGCATTCAGTGAATACTTGAAATAAATAAGTAAACTATACTTACAAGTTTGAGCAAAGTGAATATATAATATATTTACACATATCACGGGTGACAAAATTGACAAAAACAGCATACACACAGGGACTGGATGTAAAACAAGCACACGAGTGCTTATTCCATTATCCTTGAAATAAAAGAATAAATAAAATTTTAAAAAATGAATCAAAAGATACTGAAGACAACTCTAGCAATGATCTACAAAGCACAATAATATTTTTTTGGTGGGGAGGGGGGTAAGGGGGGGGGGGGGGGGGGGGGGTGAGGATGGAGGAGGTAGAGGAAGAGGAGCAGTAGCATAAGGTTTATCTGAAGTCATCTGTAATGCAAAAAATATATATGTATATATTAAAAATTTGTTCTAAAAATACTTTCTTTATTCCTACAACATTGTTTCTTAGCTCCCCCCCCCCCCCCCCCCCCCCCCCCAAATGAACAGAACCTGCCATTATTCAATTTCCTTTCATATTTATCCATGCCAACTGCCTCCATTTTGATTTTTAAAAAAAATTTTCTTGAAGTAAGAGGATGTGGCCACAACTGAAAAAGAAAAAGAGAGATATCTGCCAGAAAACAAACAAAACGCTAAAAACCAAAAAAAACTAAATCCAAAATCCAACTCAAGCACAAATGATTACAAACACATGCAAAATTACACAAAAAATATTATGCCTGATTCAGAATGGGTCACATTAGATAAGGGTAAGTGCAAGATCTAGTGACCGAAGGTTGAGCACTAAAACATCAGTAATAAGAAAATATGGAAACTTTTCTGTAGATAAATAGGTCTGTAGTATAAAAACTAGCTGCATATGTAAAACCGACAATGGTGTATCTATCTACAATACAGCAGCAACAACAACAACAAAATATCAGCTGCAGCATGAAAAAAACTGCCTAAGTCAGTTGAGATTTCATTTGACAAATCAAGAAAAATTTGTCTGCATGCATATAAAGTGGCATGCCACTTTATAATCCCAAGTTACTGGCTGGAGAACTGACCGACAGATTGTTTAAGTGCCCTATTCCTACTAATTCAGTTGCCTGTTTCTGTTGTTGACAAGTTTTGTTATTAAGTCCTTTTTGATATTTTCTTTTTTTCATACGCTATTTCATAGTATCTATTTACATTAAAGTAAAATTGAATTATCATTATTATTACTATCATACTAATAACTCAGTTCTATGAACACTTTATACAATAACATCTGTCACTATGAATATATATTTTATCCAAAAATGTATGACTCTTATTTTCTGTTAAAGCTTTACATAGTGTTCATTAACATCAGTTTCTTTTTGTGATTTCTTCGGTTCAAAATATTTGTCATTTACATAAAATTGCTACATCACCAGCAGTTATAATACAAATCAACAACAATGGAATTTCTGTATCAAAGTAAAAAGTTGAAAATGCAACCAAAAAACAGAAAAATGCATTAAAAAAATCCACAACCCCAAGTGAACTAATCTTCCATAACAAAGAAAAAAAAAAAAAAAGTAACAAGAACAATTGCAACAACATGTCAAAACAAAACCATCAACCACCACTATAACCACCCTTCCCCCTCCCAAACAAAAAAGCCAACAAAACAGCAAACCAAGCAAACAAACAAAACAAAAACCTTACTCTAAACTTTTTGTGG
>CM060329.1:45883586-45888586 GCA_030674155.1 Stramonita haemastoma
GTCTTCAAATTGCCAGCGCAATGTTCTGACCACTAGGCTATCCGGTATGAGACCGGATGAGGCCTTTACACTGATGTTTCGTATACGATCTCATGCAGAACGTTTAACGCATAGCCTACATTAAAAAAAAAATCCATCCACTTTTCACAGCAGTGTAGTAAGCCCGCTATGGCTGATGATACAATTTACTTCATTTTTTTTTTTTAATTTTATTTTATTCTTTCATATCGAGGTTAATGGAATAAGCACTGATGTGCTTTTTTTTTTTTTTACATCCAATCCCCGTGTGTATGCAGTTTTGTGAATTTTTTCATCTATTCCTACCGGCACACAATGGCCTACTCTTTCGAAAAGGGGAATACGTTTTAACGTGTGCGCAAGATGTTCTGCGCACGTTCTCACACAGGGCCTCGGTTTATAGTCTCATCAGAAGGACTTTTGAGGGGAGTGGAGCCTGCACTGATGTTAACTCCAGAGGAAAATATTCCCTTGAAAGGGATTCGAACCCGGGTCGTCAAATTGCGAGCGCAATGTTAACCACTGAGCTATCCCGGGATGAATGGCATAAGATACCCAGCATGCATCCTACTTCTGGAGAAGCCTGGGCTCCGCCAGGTTCAAATTACTTGCCTACGATGCACTTCCTTCCCTCTTAAAGAGCGAAAGAAAACAAAAATCTCAAGATGGTGCTGTGGTACCCCAACGACTCCTCAAGATGCTAAAGGAGAAGTCAAGCTAAGTCAACCCAAGGTAAGTCATGTCAAGTCAAGTCAAGCCAAGTCATGTCAAGTCAAATTGTATCAAGTCAAGTCAAGCAAAGCCAAGACAAATCAAGTCAATTCAAGCCAAGTAAAGTCAAGCAAAGTCAATTCAATTCAAGCCAAGCCAAGTCAAGTCAATTCAAGCCAAGCCAAGCCAAGTCAAGCCAGTCGTATCAATTGAAACCAAGTCAAGTCAAAATCAAGCCAAGTCAAGCTAAGTAATGTTAATTCTAGCCAAGTCGATTCAAGTCAAGCCAAGTCCAGCAAAGCTGAGTCAAGTCAAACAAAGCTGAGTCAAGTCAAACAAAGCTGAGTCAAGTCAAACAAAGCTGAGTCAAGTCAAACAAAGCTGAGTCAAGTCCAGCAAAGCTGAGTCAAGTCAAGCCAAGCCAATTCAAGCAAAGGCAAGTGAATTCAAGTCAAATGAGGTTAAGTCAAGTCAAGTCAAGCCAAGCCAAGTCATGTCAAGCCAAGCCAAGTTAATTCAAGTCAATTCAGGTCAAGGCAACTAAAGTCAAACCAAGTCATATGAAGGAACACTTGCTTTTTACTCTCAAGCACAATTCTTTCTTCTTTTTTTTCTCTTTTTTGATAATGAAAAAGAATTGACAAAGAGTTTTGAAAGCATGTTTATTTGTATGTAGATCACATCTAACTGAAATAAAACGAACACAGCAAAACAGATAACTCAAAAACGTGTGCAGAAACTGCGCACGTGTGGTAGGGAGGGGGAAAAAAGCGAGAAAATAAATTGTCTGTTGGAGACAGGTATGTACAAAAATCATTGTATACATCAAGTATACAAACCATGATTGTAGTTCACATGCATTAACAAAGTATATCTAGATACTTTATTATTATTATTATTATTATTATTATTATTATTATTATTATTATTATTATTATTATTATTATTATCATTATTATCATTATTATCATCATCATTATTATTATTATTATTATTATTATTATTATTATATTATTATTATTATTATTATTATTATTATTATTATTATTATTTTTTGTTGTTGTTGTTGTCGTTGTTGTTGTTCAATGCTAGCTATAGTTAGATTTTAATGGAGGTCAGGTTGATATTACAATCTACTTTCTTCATATCATTTTCACTTCAAGGTAACGATGCTAATGACGATTATGTACACATGACTATACTTGAATGGATTGTTTACAAAATCGATCTGAAACAACAGAAGTGATGGAAGTAATTGAGTTTTCTTTTTATTTTCTTCACTCTTTTACTTGCTTGTTCTTTTCAGTGAATAAAATATAACTATTTTTGATTCTCTTATCTATGATATCGGTGTTTTTTTTACAGAAAGTCCAGAAAATGCTCTTCATAGGATGACGAGAAAAAAACCCAAATGAAACAGGCAAACAGGCAATCCTAAATCAATCTAACATTTGATTAAACAAAGTGAAACAGAAAAAAGGCAATCTTAAAACAATCTAAGAAAGTTTGATTAAACAAAGTCGCCAATGGGTTAAATATATATTTTCTGGGACAATCTTTCTTTTAAACACAAAGTCACATACATTTCGTTCTCAGTCTAGCAGACTTGTTTCCTCCCAAACAAAATTATTGACATATTAAACTGCTTTATGAATAGAAACTGCATTCAAGTTTCTCCCAATGCATACACAGACAGCACCGGTGTTAGTCCAAAGAATCAATTTTTGTTCCGTTCGAATCGTTACTAGGTTACCCTGAAAATGATATAAAAGACAATGACAAAGATGAATCATAACAAAGTAAAGTACCACACATACGTAATCAATGTCATGACACGTACTTACTAAACTTCAGTTACACAGGCAGATTTCCCAAGATTTTTAGTGAATGTAGTACAAAGCACCATTGATATATACATTACCCATACACTAAAGGTATGAAAAAAAAAACCAAACAAAAAAAACATGCCAAGATAGGAAATTGTATCATGTCTGTCATCACTCATTAACTTGAAATTCGTGAGATGATTGCCACGCTTTCAGTAAATGTGATAGATCTACACAACGTCACTAAAGTCACTAACCTACCTTATTTTGTCATTAACGTAAGTTATGCAAACATAACTGAACACCATCTGGAGAGATCAAAATATCTCACTCAACTCCAAGATCAGACTAATGCGTTCCCTTGTCATATCCACTTTCTTGTATGCCCGTGAATCGCGGACCCTGACTTCAGATTTGGAGAGAAGAGTCCAGGCAGTAGAGATGAGAATGTTTCCGGAGACTCCATGGCATCTCCTACAGAGATCACATAAGAAGCGAAAGCGTGCATGACAGAATCCAGCAAACCACTGGTCCCTACTAAAACCTTTTAACAATCGTAAAGAATCGTACACTCAAATGATATGGGCATGTCACAACATCAAAAGGACTTGCAAAGACAAAACTGCAAGGCACTGTCCAAGGAGGAAAAAACAGAGGTAGACTAAGGAAGAGATGGGAGGATAACATCAGCGAATGGACAGGCCAAGAATTCAACAAAACCCTGAGAAAGGCAGAACAGAGAGAGGAATGGAGGGAACTGGTTGTCAAGTCTTGGGGGTGCCCCCAAGGTTGACAGACTACGGGGTAGACAGATAAAGAGGTAGATGCATACACATTATCAAGGTTTTAGCTATTGTACTAAAACGCCATCAATGTCATTAACACATAGTTGTGATAAGCATGAATTTCTCGAGCTCTTGAGATAGTAAAGAGTTTGTATTTATATTCACACCCGGCAACTCAAGCTATGCTTGCAGCTTGCTGAGATTTCAGCAAACATATAACAAAACACCATCAACGAAGTTAGATATGACTCGTTGACTATAACTATGCAAGCGTGCTGCCAAAAAGTTTTTGTAAACATTATACAAAATCTCATCATTCTCGTTGATGTACGCCTACAACACTCATGAACTTATAACTACACAAACAAACCCACCATTAATGTCACCAACGCACACCCATTCATTAACTTCAATCAGGCAAGCCATGTTACCATTATTTTAGTAAATGTAGTTCAAAGCACCGTCAACATCAACAACAATATATTACTCTTTAACCAATAAATACACAAAACTGCCGAGTTTTGGGTAAACATAAAATTTAGAAGACTACAACAACGGGAAACTCTTGCTTCAAATTCGAGCTGCCTGTTCATTGATCAGAGGTTTGCCCTTGTGTTCATCTTCAGATGTGCTGGAGCGATTGCGTCCCTTCAGTTGACGGTGGCGCTGCAGTTCCTGTGACCCCATGAAAAGTTCCTCCACTTCCTCCAGACTACGGTTCCTGGTTTCCGGTAGAAAGATAGCCAAGATCACAAACCCCAACAGTGTCACGCCGGCAAAGATCCAAAATGTTCCTGAAAACATATACGTTACTTTGAGTATTTTTTTTTTTTAATCTCTCTGTTCTTAAAAAAAGGTAAAGTGTAAAAGTGTCCCATAACCTATGTGGTTGTAGGGGAGTGAGGTGTCAGAGACCTCAGCTTCTCTAGGGGCGAGCATATTGAGGGTGGCGCCCATCTCCTCTCCCTCGCTGCTTTACCTTCCTTGACCCTAAAGAGGGCAGGTACTCATTTACAGTTGGGCGAACTGGGGGACAGTACTGAAGCCAAGGCGCGCAAACGGTCACCCATCCACTTAGTAAACGCGCTGGATACTGCTTAACTTTGGCTTGGGAAAAGCCAATGCTCTGACCTCAGAGCTATCTCGTCCCCATTAAAACAAAACAGTAAAATCAAATTTTCATTTCGTTAGACGCGTGGCGTAGCTCTCCAGACTTTCCTTTTTCTTTCTGCTTTGCAAATACAGTACTCCATAATTATGAATGTAATGTGTGAACGATAGAAGAGGTAAGTCAATCATGGTCAAACTGTATTTTTTCATTATTTGAGCCTGATCAAGTGTCCGTTTACAAGGTTTATCATTGCTTTAAATACTAGCAATCATCCACTTCATACGCAAGTCCCATTGACAAACTTCCACAGAGATACAGGTTCCAAAGATATTGTTATATTAAAACTTTTTTTAAAAATTGACTGATGATAAGTTTGCTTGCTGACGAACCTTTGCAACAAACGCATTGAATGGAGGAAGAAGATAATTCAGCTTTTCTTTTTAACATTGTCATCCTGTCATTACATTAAGGTATTTCCGATCTTTTCATGTTGGGAACTGAAAACGGACACAACTTATTTTCCACGAACATATGCATGCACCGACCCAT
>CM060329.1:45913586-45917618 GCA_030674155.1 Stramonita haemastoma
AATGGAAAAGAATTAAATGATAAATATAAAAAAATAGGATAAGATAGATGTAAAAATAGCATCAGTTGAGTGCATTCATGAAGGAATGTCCTCAATAACTTCTCAATTTACAAAATAAAGCCAGTCTCGGATGTATACTTCCATAAAAACCTGT
Source organism: Stramonita haemastoma (assembly GCA_030674155.1). Taxonomy (NCBI): domain Eukaryota; kingdom Metazoa; phylum Mollusca; class Gastropoda; order Neogastropoda; family Muricidae; genus Stramonita; species Stramonita haemastoma. The sequence goes on from CM060329.1 coordinate 45,913,741, forward strand.
CCAAAACATCTTCTTTAAGTGAAAAAAAAACATCAACAACAAAAACAACTACTGAACATATATGTGCATGACAGTCTTGGTTGAATGTCCTTGGAAAAGCAAGTCCATGATAATTTCTTTGAATGCATATTTTAAGTAATGGTTTTTCATGCATACAAAGAACTTTCCATAAATAGATCAATACGTACACGCACGCACACACGCACACACACACACAAGCAGGTGTGCATTTGCTCTCTCTCTCTCTCTCTCTCTCTCTGGCAGTCACAGTCTCCCACTTCTATCTGGGTTGTCAAGATTATGCTCTTTCAGTTATTTATTCAATATTGGTATGTCTTTTGTGCCCAATCCAAGTCACACATTCCTATGTGAATGAGTAGGCACAAGAAATCATTGTTATTGCCAATGCCCCCCCCCCCCCCCCCCCTCCCTCTCTCTCTCTCTCCACCACACACAACAACCACACACACACACATACACACACAACACGCACATACACACACAACACATATACACACACACACACGCACGCGCGCGCAAACACACACAACACACACACACACACACACACACACACACACACACACACACGCGCGCGCGCGCGCACCACACACACACACACACACACACACACACACACACACACACACACACACTCGAGTGTGTGCACTGGCAAAATTCATATCTGACACAGCTGTCTATCAAAAAACCACACTAAAGCAAATTAATGACATCAGTATTTGTTTATAACCTCTACCACATAAAAGGCACATAAAATCAATAATGATATGTTTCAGTCCCTGTATAAAAAATCTCCGTTGGGCCGTTAATTTCATCACAATGATAAATAATGATGTTTTGGACACATCTAGAAAAAATATCATTTTATTATGGTAAAAAGCTTTTGTCAGTCGTTCTAAAAACTTGACCAAATGTAATATTTCATCTCCTAATAATTTTTTTTAAAAAAATGATTAAGGTTGACAGTTCTGTACTTACCGTGGTAAAATTTAGGTCCTTTAGCAGTGAGACATATTACTATGCAACACACACACACACACACACATACACACACACACACACCACACACACACACACACACACACGTGTACACACACACACACACATATATATATATAATGTATGTATATATATATATATATATATATATATAATATATATATATATATATACATATATATAATATATATATATATATATATGTGTGTGTGTGTGTGTGTGTGTGTGTGTGTGTGTGTGTGTGTGTGTGTGTGTGTGTGTGTGTGTGTGTGTGACAACTTGTGTAAATAGAGTTCAGAATGAAAAAGAAGATATCATTACGTGATTTAAAAAACAACAACTATGCAATAATCACCTGAATGACGTAATTTTTTCATGAAGTCGTCACTTTCTGGTAACTATACGAAGGCCTCACGCCGGAACATTCAGATGTGTGATTTGTATTATGACTTGCTGCACATTTTTATTCTTGTTTCTATTTCTCTCTCTCTCTCTCTCTCTCTCTCTCTCTCTCTCTCTCTCCTCTCTCTCCTTCTCCTCTCTCTCTCTCTCTCTCTCTCTCTCTCTCCTCTCTCTCTCTCTCTCCTCCTCTCTCTCCTCTCTCTCTCTCTCTCTCTCTCTCTCTCTCCTCTCTCTCTCCTCTCTCTCTCTTCTCTCTCTCAGAGACTTCAGAGGCTGGATCCAGAACTGATGCAACAACAGAACAAAGAAAAATACCAACCCATTCCACAGTACCAGCTTGCAATTCACAACACTTCCCACAAATCACAGACAGTTGCTGGCATCTCACCTAAAGGAGCACAGTCAGTACATGTCAGAAAAGTACTTACTCTACAGTACATGGAACACACCTATCCAACAGAACTCTGGACACATGTATTCACAGATGGGTCAGCAGAAAAAGCTAACTATAGATGGAGGAGGCAGAATCTTTACTACACTGAAAGTTGACACAGAAACCCGCCAAACAACACCAACTGGAAAGTTTTCAAAAAAACCTTCACGGTTGAAGCTGATGCGCTGTTAACAGCAGCCAACACACTCTGCACCAACAGAGAGGCAATTCACCCCCACAGTTGGCGTCTTCTCAGATGTGCTGTCTATGCTTCAGACCATTCACAACTCACAGAACAAGGAACGCAACGCTTGCCTCTAGAGGCTCTTGTTGCCCCTCAGCAGTCCACTGAGCATAGGCCTACAATCATCCAGTGGCTTCCTTCACACTGTAGCGTCCATGGCATCGTGGAAGCTGACCTACTGGCGAAGGTAGGAAGTCAGATGCCTTAAGAGGATCAGGAAGTGACGTATGAAGAAGCAAAAACGAAGGCAAAAGAGAAGATGGTTTTAGCAGCACCCTAATTTCAATAATAAGAATGACCACTACCTCATGCCCAGAGAAAACCATGTGACCATTGTGAGACTGAGAACTGGACACTGCAGACTCAGACATCACATGTTCACCAAGTTCCACATTGGAGATTCTGAGGCGTGCCCCTGTGCTACTTCTCCCATGACAGTGGAACACTTCCTCCAGACCTGTCCAACACACCCAAACCCGAGGTCCTACATCTGCCTTACTGACTTGCCGATGAGGGACAAGCTCTTCGGATCCCTGGAGGGCCTTCAGTTTACTGCAGCGTTCACCAGGGCCTCTGGAGTTGCCGTATTAGCATTCCACGAGGAAGAAGAAGAAAGGGGAAAAGGAGGAGGGGAAGGAAGGGGAAATGTCAATGTCGAAGTCAAAATTTTATTTCCAGATGGTACATTGAGTAAGAAATGAATTTGCTTTTTTTCATCAAGCCATCTATCTAGCAAAAAGAACAACAAAACAAACATTACAAAAAATCCCTCCCAAAACAACAACAACAACAACAAACCACTTATAAAAAAAAAAACTGACAAAAATGAAGCAGCAAGCAAACAAGCAAAATACAACCAAGAAAACCCACCCCAAAAATATTTAGCTACAACATTGTTACAACTCATAACAACAAAATAAACTCAAAAGGAACTAAAGAAAATATAATGATGATAATGATAATAATAATAATAATAATAATAATAATAATAATAATAATAATAATAATAATAACAATAATAACAATAATAATAATAACAATAATAACAACAATAATAATAATAATAATAATAATAATAATAATAATAATAATAATAATAATAATAACAACAACAACAACAACAACAACAACAGTAATAATAACAACAGTAATAATAACAACAGTAATAATAATTATAATGCACTGTAAGACTCATTCTTTCACGTAAGCCACACACCACAAACACACACACACACAACACACCCACACACACACACACACACACACACACACACACACACACACACCACCACACACACACACAAGCGCGCGCGCGCACGCAACTCACTCACACACGCACGCAAACGTTAAATACACATACATATCTCTTCCCCCCCCCCCCCCCCCCCCCCCCCACTTACACAAGCATATATCCGCGCGCGCACATGCACTTGAGTTGTTTTTTAAGTCATAGAAAAACCCCATAAAAGTCAATCATATCAGGTTACAATATCATCCACTCTTGACATTCATACTTTATAAAAATAAACAAAATAAAACCAGAAAAAAGAAAACAAAACATCCTGAAAATGGATATGCAATCCATGGCACTCAGACCAACGCAATTTTCAAACTAATAAATCATTCATAACAATAATGATAAAGTTTACAATAATATGATAATCACCCGGTAATCACCACTGAAAGCAATAACACAACAGTAACTAAAAAAAAAAAGATTGAAAAGGACGGGGGGGGGGGGGGGGGGGGGGGGGGGGGGGGGGGGGGGGGGGGGGGGGG
>CM060329.1:45917718-45922718 GCA_030674155.1 Stramonita haemastoma
ATTCAGTTCATTCAAGAAGCTTCCACAAGGTGGCTCCCTCCTTCCCCCCCCCCCCCCTCCCTTCCCTGCATGCTGCCCCCCCCTTCCAAGCAATTTTTCCCTGCATTTTTAACTCTTTTTTTTTTTTTTGTTTTTGTGTGTGTGATGGTGGGTGTTGGTTGTGTGGTGTGTGTGTTTGTGTTTGGTGGTGTGTGTGGTGTTTTGTTTGAGAGAGAGAGAGGGGGGGGGGGGGGAAGCATCTTTTGACAAATCGGGTGTCAAGTGCTCTCTATTTCTTGTCCTTCAGGGTAAATGTATGATTGGGAAAAGGAAAAAAAAAAAAAAGGGGGGGGGGGGGGAGAGAAGCAATCTTTTTGCTTGGCCAGCGTCCGTTTGTCCACCCCAAACACCCCCCCCCCCCCCCCCCCCCCCCCCCCCCCCCCCCCCCCCCCCCCCCCCCCCCCTTCTCCTCTCTCCTTTTCCCCCCCTCTCTCCTCTCTCTCTTCTCCTCTCCCTCCCCCCTTCCCCTCCCCCCCCCCTCTCTCTTCCTTCCCCCCCCTCCCCTTTTCCCCTCTTCCCTCTGTCCCCCCCCTCTGTCTGTTCTGTCTCTCTCGGCGCGTCTACCCCTCCCCCCCCCCCCCCCCCCTCCCTCCTTTCCTCTCCCTCTCCCCCTCTCTCTCTCTCCTTTCTCCTCTCTCTCTGATAGGAAAAAGGTTGTCTCACCCAAAGACCCGCAATGCCCAGAAGGGGCGGTGACCCTTTCTCCAAAGCAGGGGGATCGGAAAGGGTCGTTTTTCCTCACTTCTCTGTCTCTCCCCCCCCGCCCCCCTCAATCCCCCTCTTCCCCCCCCCCCACCTCTGCTCCCCTCTCCCCCAACCCATCCGCCCATCCTCTGCTCTCCTCTTCCCCATCCCCTCCCCCCCTCCGCCCCTCTCTCCTCTTCCATGCCATCCTCTTTTCTCTCTTTGGCCGCAGAGGTCTATTTTTGGCAGGGCTGGTATCGATTTTTGTGTTGGCTGATGAATACCCACTCTGTTTCCTTTCACGGTGGTAGCAGCGTCCAGTTTCTCTCCTCACCAGTGCTACTGACTGCTGATGATGTCCTCCTCTGCCTGTCTCTCTTGTCTGTCTCTCAGTCTCTCTCCCCCCTCTCTCTCTCTGAGTCCCCCCCCCCCCCCCCCACACACACACCCCTTTCTCCCCCTCTCTCTCTCTTTTTTTCTCTCCACCGCCTCCCCCTCCTGCAGTTGTGTGCGGGGCTGTAGTAGTAGTAGTAGTAGTTTGCCCGTGCTGCTGCTAGTGATGGACTCTGAGACGTTGTGTACGTGTGGCCAGTGTGACAACAGTGCTGTCTAAACAAAGTGCTGATGAAGAACTGACACTAAACCCCGCCTTCTTACTGTGTGGTATTTGTGTGTGTGTGTGTGTGTGTGTGTGTGTGTGTGTGTGTGTGTGTGTGTGTGTGTGTGTGTGTGTGTGTGTGTGTGTGTGTGTGTGTGTGTCCTTCGTCGTGGGGGGAAGGGAAGGGGAAGGGGGAGGAATGAAATAAAGGGAGGTGAGTTGGGGTGGGGATGGGGGGGGGGGGGGGGGGCTGGGCCCTCACCCTGTTTTTGGTCCCCCCCCCTCCCCCTCTTACTCCTTCCATCCTCTTTTCCTCCCCTAGGCCCATCTGTCACTTTCGTATGCTGCTCGTTTCTCGGCACATGTATTGGTGGCTGGCTCTCACCATTACTCTCTGGAATTGCAGCATTCTCTGGTGGGGAGTGTAAGGGAGGGTGCTGATCGGTCAGTACTGACCGTTGACTTCTTGGCGTGGAGGACTATTTTCAGAGGTGGTGTCATCATCAGAGATCCGTTTAGGCTTGAGCCGCGGGTAAGAGTCCTCGTTGATCCTGAACAAGAGGAGATAGGCCCTATGCCAGGCCAAGTGCTCAGGAACTTTGGAAAACTGTGATTTCTTGTGTGAGCGGTTTGGGGTATGATATATATATCATTGCTGCTGTAAACAGTGTCGCTGTGTGAAAGAAATCTTGTTTAGTTATGATCCTACATTGCTGGAAACAGACTTGGATCATTTATCATCTGGATAGTGCCCATTGAGGTTCAGTCACCAGTTGTGGATAAATTGAATTTATAAATTATTTGTGGAAATCAGAAATGTGAAGAAAAAATCGAATTAAGACATGTGCTTTTAAAGTTAATTTTTTAAATATTATTATTAAAAGAAGTAGTTTGTATCAGAATAGAGTGTGACTGGCAAGAAAATCAAGAAGTAGATATATTCAATTCAGTAATCCTGTGAGAAATTGTCAGTAAGAAAACCCATCAGCTTACAGAATCTTGTGGTTATTTTCACCTGCAGGCAGTTCCATCTCAGAATCTTATCAGTAGCTAGAATCAGGGAACAAAACCATAAAGATAATTAGATATATATGTCTGCTGATGTGTTGTGTTACTTTTTCTGAACTGATATTTTAGTGCACTAGCCTTTTTTTTTTGGTTTTAATCAATTATCAAAGAGTAAGAATATGACTTTACAAGTATTTAGAGAAGTGTGATTATTTGTCTTTGTTTTTAAGCCCTTTGTGACACTGACAGAACCATAGAAACTAAGGAAGTGTCATAGGCTACTGCTTCATCTTCAGGAGGCTTGTCAGACATGTATAATAAAAATAATAATAATGATAATAATAATAGTAATAATAATAACAACAATAATAATAATGCATGGAATTTATATAGCACTATATCTATTGAATACATATATGTTACGATGTATACATGTAACATGTATCTGATCTACAATGTACCACCATCTCAGCTTCTGTGTGTTGTTCAGTGTAAGCAGTTTAGAAGTAGGCTTGGTTTAAAAAAAATATGTATTGTATTTTTTTTACTGACAGATAGAAGGAAACAATATACTGTGGCTTATGGAAACAAATAACATACATTTTTGAGAAAACGGTCTGATTATAATTCAGATAGGTAGTCCTGAGCAACTCATGTTTGGATTGAAAGTTTATGATATCAAAAAATACATAATGTATGGATACTACAAGTGACACTGTACACATCAAATCATTATATCATCTCAATAATAATCACATGACGATTTAGGGATTCACACTGGTGGTGTGGGGTAACTTGTAAGCCATTTCTTGATATAAAAGATCATATAAGACAGTAGTAAAAAAAAGAAAGAAAAAAAAGTAGCAGTACAGTTGCTGATCATATGAAGCAACCATAGCTGACAGGAGAGAAAATCAGAAAATGTCCCTTTAAATTATAGAGGGAAACATGGAGTGCACTTATACAGGGTACATACATAAATGTATACATACATGTTACTGAGATGTATGCCAACAGAAACAGCTGCTGCTAGCTGGCTGTATGATGCACCACATTCGGATACAGTATGATTTGTTTGGGTTTACAATCCAGCTGGCCATCAGGGCTGTATAATTTATAAAAGCTAAAAACAAAATAATGGAAAGCTGAAAAGAAAGAAATAAAACGTTTTTTTTTAAAAAGCATACAAAAAAAATGTACATAACATTTTCTTTGCATAAATTTTTTTTGTTTGAATTAAATGTATGCACTTGATTTGTAACAAAAAAAAAGGGTAAAAAAAAAAAAAAAAAAGGTTGGATAGAAAAGAAGAAGAAAAAAGCTTGAACTGTTTCCCGACTTGGCTAGGGGAATTGTTATGTCTCATGTGCATGAATAATCTACTTGTTAAATATTTAATCATTCGAAGGCAGAAGCATAAAATAAGCTTGAAAGAAAAGACAACATCGACATATATATATAAAGAAAAGGACAGAAAAATATCACAAGAAATAGAAAAGAGAGAGACAGAACAGAGGCACATAATCTATAGTTCAACATATTTATTCAAGAAGCAAAGATACCTCCTGGAGACATTCTCATGTAAAAAAATGATAAATACGTAACTAAAGTGAAGATGACCATGACATTAGCTGAAAGTCAAGCAAAATAAACAGCAAATAATACCCCCCCCAAAAAAACAACAAAAAAACAAACAAACAAACCCATACAAACAAAAAATCACCATCACCACCACCGCCAACAATGACAAAACAAAAAAACAACAACCCCCCCTCCCCCAAAACAACAACAACACAACAACAACCCCCAAACAGCCCAACAACAAAACCACACTCAAATCTATTTTCAAGAACAGGCATGCATATAGTGATACGTATACTATGGCTTGCAGAAATTTCTAAGTGAATTTGGTACAAACTGACCAGTGGAAAACCAACCAACCAACCAACAAATGAACGAAAAATGAATAAATGTACATGCTGTTAGGAAAAAACAAAATCATAAAAGTGGTGAGGAAAAAACATCCCAGAGTACTTACTTGCTAGGTGGGAAAAAAAAGCTGTAAATATAAAAAAAACCCCCCAAACCCACACATCCAAAGCTAGGATGTAAATTGGTGGAAAACCACTGAAATACAAGCTGGTAGGAGAAAATAAAGGGCCATTTCATGGTAGAACACATGTACCACTAGCTGATAGTTTTTGTGTGATAGTTTGTGTTTGTGTGGGTGTGGGTGTGTGTGTGTGTGACTCTGTGTGTGTGTGACTCTGTGTGTGTGTGTGTGTGTGTGTGTGTGTGTGTGTCACTGTGTGTGTGTGTGTGTGTGCATGCATGTATACAGTGTGTGTGTGTGTGGTGTGTGCGCGCGTGCGTGCATGTGTACAGTGTGTGTGTAGAGTGTGTGTGTGTGTGTGTGCCTGTGTGCGTACAGTGTGTGTGCATGCGTGTGTACAGTGTGTGTGTGTGTGTGTGTGTGTGTGTGTGTGTGTGTGTGTGTGTGTGTGTGTGTGTGTGTGTGTGTTCCTGAATCCGTGTTTAACACATGCATTCCCGATCGTATTACCTGTAATTCCACCTGGCGGGCAACAGGTGGGGTGGGGGCAGTGAATCAGGTAGACCTTTATTCTGACGGTTGAACACCATCACTCCCAGTGTCACCTTCTGGCTGCGG
>CM060329.1:45927718-45930218 GCA_030674155.1 Stramonita haemastoma
CCCATCCCCCTCTTTTCTCTTTCTTTCTTTTGTCATTCTCTGTTTCATGTTTCATACAGGTCTCTTTCTGTCTGTCTTGGTGATGTTCTAATAATATTCATCTACACCGACCACAGGTTTGAATTAGAGCGTCATAACAATGTACATGATAACAATACATGGATTGATGGAATGTCTAGCGTTTTTTGTTTTTAATTCACAGGAAGTTGGTAATTATCTTGTAAAATATACAGTCAATAACTACAGTTGTGTGACATTTGATTTTGAAGTCCAAAAGTACACTAAGAAATGATCAATGTTTTGTTGCACGATGGCAACATGCAGTGGCAGGACATTGTCAGCAGAGATTTTTCAGGGCAAGGATTAGGAATAGATAGATCTCTTTCTGCCTGGTGCTCCTTGTGGACCTGTGAGCTAGCTAGCTTTCTTCACACCAATCATCACCTTCAAACAACTGTAGTTCAACTAAGCTTTGTCAACAGTAATTGATTACAAAAACACAAATCTATAATAGCACACAATAGGGAAAGAACATCAAGCTATGGTTTATCCCAGTTCCTCTTCTTCTTGAAGTTCTTCTCTCATTCACTTTACACCATCAGATGTGTCTGGGGAAAAAATGCCATGTCCTTTCCAGCTCCTCTTGTGTGCATACAGCTTGGTTTGCAGGGTTATCTCTGTTGGCCGCATAATCTTCCTCAGGTCACTGTATACTGTATAGCAATAGCATGCGCCTCTGAAGGATGTGCTCGCTAGACTGGTTTTCTTTACCACATGCTCACAGGGGAGAAGGAACGAGTTACAGCTTTGTGGTCATATGGTGATTTAGCCAGTTCCTAACTTCCTCCCATTACCAACTATCACTGTTATTGCATCATTTGTCATCAAGGCATGGCCCACAGTGCCATACTCTTTCTGCTGATGAGTTTGTTAAATTCTACACCAGGGATGTGGTGTCCAGCAATACATTGATTTAATACGTTTTGGCTACATCCTTATGTTCTGTCTCCATTTTTGTCTCCCTGATATTGAAGCACTGTTTGTCTTTACCCTTATTCCACATATTAAGGTGTGCTGTTTGTCTCCATTCTTTTAGTTTTACCATATCATCGTACTGAATATACTCTTCTGAGTCTTCATCTCAATCTCTTTCCCCAGATATAACATGATAATCTGTCTTCATCTTTTTGCCATTGGGGAGACAGGGGTCCTGATTGACGATCATCAGGAATAGATCAGGGTTGTGATGAAGGTGTATGGGAAGGTGTTCATCTTGGGAGGACCCATTTCTTCCCTCGGCCTACTTTATATGTAAGCTGGATTCGTTCCAAGTTATTGCTTTCCAAGATCAGCCTGTTGGCTGTTTAATGGTTGATGGGCAATTTTCAGGTTGGTGTTCCCTGTAGACTGAGCAGTTTATGTTGTTGTTGCTGGTACTGTCATTGTGTGTGCTTTTGTTTTTAGTTTGCTTGTTCACTAGTTGTTTTTTGTTGTTGTTGTTGTTGTTGTTTATCAGGACTGTGCCAATCATTCTGCCCAAGCGATTCTTGATTAAAAAAAAGAAAACCCTGCCATTGATTCTGCCTGTGTTATTGTTCTATGAATAGTGGTTAATTTTTTTTTTTTTTTTATATTTGGGGGGGGGGGGGGGGGGTTCTTTGTGTTTTGTTTGTGTGTTTGTTTTCAAGAGGGAGTCAATTCGAATGCGATGATCAGACTGTTCTGTTTGTTCCAAGGATAGAATTTAGGAGTGACGGGTAGAGATTGAAGACTGCGGTAAAAGGTCAAGGGGTTTCTCACTCGCTCTCTTGCTCCTTTGCTTTCGATCTGCTATTGATTTCCACATGTGGACCCATGCTCTCTCTACCATTGTGGCACCTCCGTGCCTTGTCCCTCCCTCCCTCCCTCCCTCCTTCCCTGTTCTCCTGTCTTTGTGCTGTTGTCCCTCCCTCCCTCTTTCCTTGTCTCTTCTCTTCTCTTCCTCTTCTTTCCCAAACTAATTTCGTGTGCGAAGGGAAGCATGTTCTTCCGTGCTTCAACTTTCCAAGTAACGCAGACGTGCCTTATATGGATACAGTACCTTTGACTGCCGTTTTGTGTGTGTGTGTGGGTGTGTTGTGTTGTGTTGTGTTGTGTTGTGTTGTGTTGTGTTGTGTTGTGTTGTGTTGTGTTGTGTTGTGTTGTGTTGTGTGTGTGTTGTGTGTGTGTTGTGTGTGTGTGTGTGTGTGTGTGTGTGTGTGTATGTAGTGTGTGTGTGTGTGTATGAGAGAGGAGGAGAGAGAGAGGATGAGATGAGGAGAGAGAGAGAGAGAGAGAGAAGAGGAGAAGGAGAGAGAGAGAGGAGAGAGAGAGAGAGAGAGAGAGAGAGAGGAGAGGAGAGAGTGCGTGTGTGCGTTCGTGCGCGCACGTGCATGCGTGCGTGTGTGGGCATGTGTGTGGTTGTGTGTGTGTGTGGGCATGTGTGTGGTTGTGCTGTGTGCGTGTGTGGGCATGTGTGTGT
>CM060329.1:45932718-45937718 GCA_030674155.1 Stramonita haemastoma
CTGTCTTGGTGTGGGTAGTTCCTGATCTGGATGGTTGGTTTGTCTGTTGATATGTTTGTCAGCGTGAACAGGGAAATTATTTAAAAGTACTTAGAGACATACCCAGGCATTGGCACGCAACTGACATAAATGGATGAATTTGGTAGTCAACTCTTCAGCGCAGTGCGCTTATAAAATCTGAACAGTGTTAGAGGATAGGAAGAAGGGGGGGGAGGGGCAGTAGAGAATTTTGCAACGTGATGTGGCAAGAGGATTGAGAAAAGGAAAGAAATTGTAGACAGGGGAAAAAAAAACCCACTCTGAAATCAGGGTGGTGCTGCACCTGTGGTGACTCGCTCTTGCTGACCTGGGAGAGCAGTATGAATAAACATTTATAATATATCTATCATGACTGTTACATGAATACATGTGTATGATGTATAAATAATTACAATATATATATTCATAACCACAAACAATACAATACAGTCCGCAATGAACAAGCATTCTTCTACCCCTTCTATGTCACTAGGTTCATATGTCCCGTCCTAAAATTATGGTTATACACGCACACGCACACACTTTTCAGATAACCTTACAGACTGACAGATATGAATCATCAGACATGAATGCAATTTTGCATCTTAACTAAATTTATTAGACATTGATCATTAGACTTGAATACAGTTCTGTATCCAGACTAAATATTAGACATTAAATTGTTAGACATGAATACAATTCTGCATACAGACTAAATATTTCATTACATAAGACTGCAAGATTGGGGAAAGGTCAGACACACACACACACACACACACACACACACACACACACACACACACACACACATACTCACCCACGCACACACGCACGCACGCACGCACGCACGCACGCACGCACCACACACACACACACACACACACACACACACACACACACACACACACACACACACACACACACACACCCCCCCCCCCCCGAGAGCCAGCCTGCCAGCCAGTCAAGTGGTACAGACAGCCAACCTCTCAGACATGTATCCGAGATGGACAGACACAGACAGACAGGGACAGACATGTTTCTTTCAAGCAAGCAGACTAACTTGATAACTGCATGCAAAATTGTGGCCATCAGACGCAGAGGTCAGGGGAGGTGATCGTCCACAATTGTCCTTTTCCCTCTTTCTCTTCTGCCACCCCCCTCCCCCTCCTCCCTTCTCTGGTGAATTCTACAATCAATGCCTGGGTTAACCACCGGGCTCTCTTGTCTGGTCTGACAGAATTCACTGCCCGTCGACAAATTTACATGAAGTCTGTGTTTATTACATGTTAAAGTGTGTGTGTACATACGTGCGTGTGTGCGTGCGTGTGTGTGTGTGTGTGTGTGTGTGTGTGTGTGTGTGTGTGTGTGTGTGTGTGTGTGTGTGCATGCGTGTGCGTGTGCGTGTGTGACCCTGTGTGTGTGTTTGTGTGTGTGTATCTGTGTGTGTGTGTGTCTGTGTGTCACTGTGTGTGTGTGTGTGTGTGTGTGTGTGTGTGTGTGTGTGTGTGTGTGTGTAGAATGTATCCACAGATCTATAATATTCTTAGAGGGGCTTCTGCATCTAGTGTTTAGTACTGTTACTGTGAAAGAGTGCATTATGTATTCACTCTCTTTGGAGAAGTACTTTTCTGACAGCACAGTGTACTTTTGAGTTTAAATAGCTATACAGTGTGTTTTTCTTGGTAAAGCTTTGTGGTAAAAATCTGGAAGATTAGAGTATGGGGATTTTGAATGTCCAGCCTTCAGGCGTTATGCTTAAATAAATGCCTTTGTATTATGCATCATGATGTATAAAACTGTGTCAAAAAGCACACATGGTTAGGTACATATAGTATACATATTATGTATTCAATTTTGTATGAAAATCTGAGCATGCGCATGCATGCATGCACACATGCATGCATGCATGCATGAACGCATGCACACACACACACACACACACAACCTTTACATACACACACACACAACACAACACAACACAACACAACACAACACAACACAACACAACACAACACAACACAACACAACACAACACAACACAACACACACACACACACACACACACACACACACACACACACACACACACACACACACACACACACACACACACACACACAAAACACACACACACACACACACACACACACACACACACACACAACACACAACACACACACACACACACACATACACACAACACACACACACGCACACCACACATACACACTCCCTTGCATTCCAACCACCAGATTAAAAAAAAAACCCAAACATTTAGAATAACACCATTTTCAAACAGTTTCGCTATGATCTAGAATACCCACAAGTACAAAGCTACTGCTTCAAACAGGATAACAGCATACATGTATGTATAAATCATTGCGCCCTAGTGGCAAAGTGAAAGAGATATAATAACAGGTTTCCCTTGGTATGATATATTATGTTTCTACCACCATCCCATTGATCAGTGTCTGAGTAATTCACCACTACAGAGCCAGTAATGGGACATGAAAGCGATCACACTCGCAGACAGGGTGAAGGGATAATGGTAGCTGGTATTGGCTGAAGTACTGTGTGTGTGTGTGCTGCACCAAAAAGAGCCATGGCCAAACTGTTTGTAACTTTTTTGTTGTTGTTGAATATTATCATGTATTATATAATATTCTGCTGGTTTGTGTAGGCTGGGTGCCAGTTTCGTTCCGTAGGGTCCATGATGAATAGAAAATGTTGTAGCAGTTTTATTGATAGTGAAAGTGTTTGCACGGAATAGATCGACCTACTAGCAGATAATTTTGTTGTCGGATATGTTTGGTATTTTAACTGAATGGAGTAGATTGATAGGGAAGAGAGAGAGAGAGAGAGAGAGAGAGAGAGAGAGAGAGAGAGAGAGAGAGAGAGAGAGAGAGAGAGGAGAGAATTTGGGACCTCCCCCCCCCCAAAAAAAAACAACAACAACACCCAAAACACACACACAAAACAAACCAAACCCCCCCCCCCAAAAAAAAAGCCAACAACAACCCCCCCCCCCCCCCCCCCCCCCCCAAAACTGACCCAATAACTTTATTTGCCATTATAGTACACATACATTATGTAGACACACACACATGCACGCTCGCACGCACGCGCAACACGCACACACACACAAACACACACAAATCCTCATTTATTGTCATTTGCCCATCATTTTGCCAGAATATGAAGTAATATAACATAAATTTATAGACTGCATTTCATAATAATGGCACAGAAATGGGAAAAGACTCTAAAGAGATAGATCTATGTGGTCAAATAGCTTCTCTTAGAGTAAACTATTTAACTGTCTAGATATTGACCAGTGTCAGAATGATTTAGGCATTTTGTGGGACGTAAAGGAGATCATCCCCCCTACAGGAATGGTTACAGTGTAAAGTACAATGTATCAGGGAAAGGATGGTGGTGTGTTGTATTGATCATATTACAATTGAGAGAGAATTGGTGCAATGCCTGATTATGGGGTAATGATGGCCGTGCAATAACTGGTATTGTACCATGCCAGGAATGTTTGATCCAGACAGAGGTGATTGATTCTTTTCCCTGCTCTTTTATTTATTTAACTCTATCACTTGGGGAGGGGGGGGGGGGAGGGGAGATAGCTTAGTGGTTATCTAGAGCGTTGTGCTCGCGATTTGACTGCCTGGTCCAAGCCACCAGTGAGAAGCCCGCTCAAGGGGATTTCCCCTCCCTGGTGTAAAGATCAGTATTGACTCCATTCTCCCCAAAGTGTTTCAGATGAGACTATAAGACTGAGGCCCCATGTGCTAACGCACGCAGAACATCTTGCAGGGGCCATGTTAAGACCCGTTCTGCCTTTCAGAAAAGAAGGCCATTTGTGCTGCCAAGAACGGATTTAAAAATATATAAATAAATGCATGCACTCATGTCACTTGTACTGTAGTAGCAGTTCTGACTCACTGGTGTCATGTTTGATTAAAATCATCAGAATGTGGCTGGCTATCTAAATGGTGGGCATAAAAAGGTCACATATCACAAACAATCTCACCTATGGTGAACTTCGAAGCTGGAGTAAAAAAAAAAAAAAAAAAAAAAAAAGAAGGAAAAGAAATTACCTATTACTTTTTTTTTTTAATCACTGATATTGAATTTGATATCTAGCTCAATAGCTGATGTGTATGGATGAAACATTGTGGCTGTCTCATTGATCAGGCATCATGTTGGGTGTTTCACAGGAATGAGAGAGCTGGTGTTAAATTCCAATTGATCATGTCAGCGCTGTGTGTGTGTGTGTGTGTGTGTGTGTGTGTGTGTGTGTGTGTGTGTGTGTGTGTGTGTGTGTGTGTGTGTGTGTGTTGTAAGAGAGAGAGAGAGAGAGAGAGAGAGAGAGAGAGAGAGAGAGAGAGAGAGAGAGAGAGAGAGAGAGAGAAGGAACTAGAAAATCAGCCCTTTTAAAAAATTTTTTATAACGTTCTCTGTAGGGTTAAAAATTCCGTGCTCATCACACACATACACTCAAAAAAAACAAACAACCCTTACACATAAGTTTGCCAAAATGATGAAGCTACTGCTTTTTGAAAACACAAGTTCTCAGAATGACAGCACTTGACCAAAGAGAAAAATGGGCTCCCCTGGCATGTACACACATACTGATATAGTAGGTTCATAGATCAATGCGAAATGAATACTGTGAGGGTCCAGTGCCAGAACATGAAAGGCATAGATCTGTCTGTCTCCTCTCAGGGGTGGTGGAGTGAGGATGGTGGGTATACTATATTACTAGTGCCATGCCGCTGCCAAAATTGTTTGACCCAGACAGAAGTTGTGGTTGTTATCATTTATTTAGTTCTTTTGAAAATTATTGTTCCCCGATGCTTATGAATAGGAAATGGGACTGTCTCGTCAATAAGGAGTTTTGCACTTTGTGATTTTTTCAAATGTGCGTGTGTGTGTGTGTGTGTGTGTGTGTGTGTGTGTGTGTGTGTGTGTGT
>CM060329.1:45950218-45967718 GCA_030674155.1 Stramonita haemastoma
ATTGTATACCACTTTCAATGATGGCAAGATTTTTTTGGTGTGAAATGTGGGAGTGGTGCCACCTATTTCTTTTATCTTAAATTAAAAAAACAATTCTTGTTTGGTGATTTGTTTCCCTATGACTTGGTTGTTTGCTACATAATTTTGTCAGGGACAACTGTCTTGATGACAAGGGGATATCTTTCATTCACTGAATGCATATTGCACAAGAAACCTTGCTGTATCTGTATGATCTCATGTGAAAGACTAGCACCCAGAACACCACTGTAGATCTAGTGGATGGGGGGAATTCTCAGGCTCGAACGGGGGTGAAGTCCACTTTTCTTGCTTCAGTTTTTAGAAGGGTGTGTGACCACTAGACCACTGATCCACTGCGTGTGTGTATGCCTGTCTGTGGATTTTGGGGGCTTTTTTTGTTAAGGGTTTCCTTGTTTGAATTGATTTTGTTAACTTACTTTCTTTGTTTCTCTTTTCCCCTCTCTGTTATTATTTTCTTTTTTTGTGATTTTCTTAATCTCTCCCTGGTGTTTGTATAATTAATGTTGGCGTTTTCCCTTCTTGTCTCAATTAATTTGATCTTTTTATTAGTTTTTTTGTGATTCTGAAATTTTTTTCTTGTTGTTCGATTGCTTGCTTAAATCTCTTCCTGGTGTATGTATAATTAATTTAATGTAAGCATTTTCTTTCCTTCTGTTCTGTGGGTTTTCTTTTTTTTTTTTTTTATCCTTTTTTTGGGTAATCAATAAGATTAAGAGGATAGGTTTGTTTTAGGTTAAGGGAGAGAAACAGAATCCTTTTTCAAGATTAAAAAATAATTCTGACACAGTTTTTTTTTCTTGTTCTATTTAGAAATTAATATATGATCTTTTTTTTGTAGTTCTTTTTAGAAATGAATGTGCTACTTTAGTCCTGTTGCTCTTATGCTTCTTATCCTAAAATATGACATACATACATACATTGCACAGCAACAACCAAACGCTAAACTTTTGCGCTCTCAAAGTAAGCAGTCCACAGAGGATGATCTGTGTTAGGCTGCCATGAAGCCACCTGCCAGAAAATGCCCTGCACTGCTCCTGGCACTCTTGGGTGGAGTGTCTTATCTGGTCCATCTGACACCATCTGCTGACCCCCTTGTTGATAACAGTGATGGCTTTGTCAAGGAGCTAGAGGGAGATGTTCTCATGTTCTGTCCTGAAAGTGGTAACTTGCCTGTGTGCCATATCCACTGACATTGGTTCTTTGAAGTTGGATGGTGACTTTGGTGACTTGCCTGTGTGCCATATCCACTGACATTGGTTCTTTGATGTTGGATGGTGACTTGCCTGTGCCATATCCATTGACATTGGTTCTTTGAAGATGGATGGTGACTTGCCTGTGTGCCATATCCACTGACATTGGTTCTTTGATGTTGGATGGTGACTTGCCTGTGCCATATCCACTGACATTGGTTCTTTGAAGTTGGATGGTGACTTGCCTGTGTGCCATATCCATTGACATTGGTTCTTTGATGTTGGATGGTGACTTGCCTGTGCCATATCCATTGACATTGGTTCTTTGATGTTGGATGGTGACTTGCCTGTGTGCCATATCCATTGACATTGGTTCTTTGAAGTTGGATTAGTCAGAGCAGTTGGATGATGCCATTGTAGGCATGCTGGAGGTAACACTTGGAAATGATGCTGATGGGTTTGGTGCTTGGGGTTATGTTATGATGATGATGATATTGTTGCTGCTGCTCCTTATTCTGTCACCATTGTTATTGTTGGGTTTGCTGTTGTTGAAGGTGTAAAGAATGCGGGTTAGGATGCAAACAAAGAAACAGACTAGTATTGTACATGCAGTAGTGTGTTTTCATCTTTGTTTGAGGATGTGAAACCCCTCTATTGTATGGCGCTTGACTCCATCAGTGTGTACATTCATTGATTTCAGTGATTTTTCCCCCCTCAATGTACAAAATTATACCTTAAATTTATCTGTTTGTACTTTTGAATGGTGTAAAACTTCTTTCTGCATTATAATCCTCTGAAGGCACGTTTCTGTGTTTTTCATTCACTGGAAGGGTAACACTGCACAAGTAATCTTGTAAAGAGGATGTTTGTTTTTTTTCTTCAGTCAGTGAAGCTGAATACCCATTGAATATTGGTCTGCCATCTTTTTGATGGTGGTTTACATCTAGTCTTTCTTTTTAAAACACCATATGAGAACACACTTTAAAATTGATTTATATATAACTTGTTTGTCTGTCGTGTTGTCTCCTCCACTCTCTCAAGGCCAACTAGCCCCCAGGGCTGCAACACACAAGGACTGTGCAAGTCAAGCCTCCTAGTCAGAGTCGTAGTTGATCACTAAAGACTAAGATGTAAAGTGGAATTCCATGAGTGGAAAAGCCACTGATCATACAGCCTCTCATTTTGCTGTTGCCCCCATCATCAATATTTTAAATAAAGGACAATGATAAAACCTAAGCACTGAAGGCGAGATACTAGTTTGACAACTGTTTTTGTTTGGGTTTGCTCTGCAGACTGCAAGTTGTGGCGGAATCCGCTGAACCTGTTCCGAGGAGCGGAGTACCAGCGCTTCAGCTGGGCAACAGGCAAGGAGCCCCTCACCTACTACGACATGAACCTCTCCGCCCAGGATCACCAGACCTACTTCACCTGCGAGGCAGATGCTGGCAAGCCAGAGTTTGAAAGTGAGTACTGCTTGGTTTGAATTAACTGCACTTATTATCGGTGTTCAGGAATTGTTGAAGGTTGGAGAAACGCATAAGGTTACTTGACTTTGCTTTGTAATAGAAGTGGATTTTTAACAGATGAGTAGATGGTACGTTACAGATGTCTCCACAAAGCTGCGCCCTGTTATCTCTGCAAATGTCTTCGCCTATATCCATCTTGTTCCCTCCATTCTGCTGCAGATGCCCTATGTTTTCAAATGTCCAGATTCAAGCAATCCATGGTTGGCTGTTGCTCTTTCTCTGTTATTGATCCCTCCCCATGGAATGACCAGCCCCTCTTATTTCACCAAAAGCCTTCATTTGATACTTCCAAATCCAGGCTCAAGACCTCCTTTTTTTTGACATGACCTTCCCATATAGGACATCTCACCTGTTCCTGCTTTCAGTAGACATCTACATCTCCATCACCCTACCTAAGCACTGTGTGGTGTATGCGTGTGTGTGTGTGTGTGTGTGTGTGTGTGTGTGTGTGTGTGTGTGTGTGTGTGTGTGTGTGTGTGTTTAGAAATTAATGTGTTAAATCAATCTATAATTTATTCATAATTTAAATCATAATTTAAATCAAAAGAAAAGGTTTCAGTGGAAGTGTGGTTAGTTCCATTGTATATTGAAAGATACCTAGCCCAGTTGTGTAGAACTATTCTAAAGGTATTCTGAGGGTGTAGCTGTGTATATCTCTTTACCTATGAATTTATCTATTTGTTATTTATCTTTTATCTGTTTTTCCAGTCATGCAGATGGCTTGGAGGGAGCGGAATCCCCAAGCTCGTATCAAGGCAGCACACGAGGCATTGGAAAAGAATGGCGAGTGAGTGTTTTCCTGCGCAGGAGCTTTTTTTTGTTTTTGGTGTATTCCATTTCTTGTTTGTGTGTAATGAATTAATAGCTATCTTTGTTATATTTGAAAAAAAGAAAGGGCTGTGTATATTAATTATGCCTGAATTTTTCGCACATTATGATAATATTAGGTTTGAAATGTTGAGATTTTTGAAAGCTTGTGTGGTTCTGGAATATACTTTGATTTGTACGTAGATAATTATAGTAAATATGTTAGGTGTCTGTAGTGACTCACAATGTCCTTGTTGGCATTGTCTTTTGCACAGTGAATGTAGTGATACTGCAGCTGTTTTTTGGTGTTGTTGCTGATTTTGTATTGTTTTATGTAAAGAGATACTGGTCTTGTTGGTCCTGTAGTATATTTTTATGCTAGTTTATCTTTTTTCTTGTTTTATACTTTTGATTGATTTGTAACATTTTCTCATGTATTAAAAGTTCTTTTTGACCTGATTTAGACACCTGTTTTTTTTGGTTTTTTTTTTCTGTTTCTTGGCTAGAGTTCTAGGTTCACCAACTGTGAGATTTTTTCGTATGGAACTGTCCCCCCCCCCACCATTTAGGTAGCCGCATTCCGGCTTAGGGGATGGTGTCTAAACATGACACCTGTGTGTTTGCTGGATTTTGTTTTTTGGTTATCTGTTTCTACTGGCAAACAATAGCCTTCTCTTCCAAAAGGCGCAACCAGTTTTAATGTGTGTGCAAGATGTTCAGCATATGTTCGCACATGGGGCTTTGGCTTTTAGTCTCATCTGAAGGACTTAAACATTCAGTTCGATTTTTGCATCAAACTGGCAAGAAAGGGCGAGGCTGGGAATTGAAGCCAGAACTTCACAGTTTACTTGTTGGCAGGTAAACGTCTTAACCATCATATTACCCTCCTTCTTACATGCCTGTTTAATTTTCTGTTTCTACTATAGCTTTGATTGTGTATGGAAATTCTGTATCCATGGAACAAATGCTCTTTTTGACCTGATATACATGCCTAGGGGGACGGGATAGCTCAGTGGTCAAAGCACTCGCTTTCCCCAAGTTGAGGTTAAGTAGCATCGAGCATGGTTTCCAATTGGATGTTTGCACACCTTGGCTTCAGTACAGTCCCCCAGTTCACCCAGCTGTAAATGGGTACCTGCCCTCTTTAGGGACAGGGAAGGTAAAGCAGCGAAGGAGAGGAGATGGGCGCCGCCCTCAATATGCTAGCCCCTAGAGAAGCTGAGGTCTCCTCTGATGCCTCCCTCCCCTATGACCACATAGGTTATAGAACACCTTTACTTAACCTTACTGTACATGCCAATTTATTATTTTTTCTACTGTAGATTTGATTGTTTATGGAAATGTTATATCGCTCATCAAATGCCCTTTCTTTTTCTGCTGATTTCAGGTGTGCCCCAGCCCTGATTCTGTTAGCAGAAGAAGAAGCCTCCACAATAGTTGATGTAAGCAAGATGGGGAAGAAAAACTGTTGTGTGATGCTGTTGATGATGATTGTGAATGTGTAGATTGGTGCTTTGAGTGGAAATACTGCTGATGAGTGTTAGATGAACATAACAGTGAATGTAAAGAAATGAAGAAAGTATGGAACACAGTGACATATGCACACATGCATGCATTCACATGCACGCACATGCACACGCTTTTTTCCTATGGAAAGCAGAGGACTGTAGAGAGTGGAGGAAGCTGGTTGCAAAATTTTCCACGGCCTTCAGGACTGCTGGATTATAGGAGAGGTGAAAGTGAAGGAAGAAATACTGTATGCTTTACTATATAAAGTGCCTTAGTCAGTTAGGTCTGTCTTTAGCTTAATTTTATATGCTATGCTGTTGTTGTGCATTCCCCAGCTTAACACTCTGAAGGTCTACCAGAATGTGTACTCTGACTCACTCATCCCACCTGAGAATCACTGTGAGATTGAAATTGCACACTGACTGAGAAGTTTGCGTATATGACTGTTTTCAAGTACCTCGCCATATAAGCTGCCATACTCAGACTACAGAGGAATTACATATATATATGCTATGCGGTGTAAGCTTATGACACATAACCAGAGTATAAAAAAGCTAGTTGTAGCTGTGCTTTTTGAATAATTATTTAAAATTTTTTTTTATATTAAATTGGACACAAGACTTGTGATATTGATTCTGTATTCATGAATGGTTTGATTGCAGGCAGAGAAAATTCTGAAGCAGGCCTACAAAGCTGCAGAAACCAATTACCGCAAATCTCAGACAACACAGCATCAAAACTCTGTACAAGAGGCGTTACATCGTGAGTTTTGTGTTTCTTTTGAGTTCCTGATTTTCTGGTTATGGTACAACTTGTAGTATGTATAGTTTGATGACTTTTCGTATGTATGGTTTGGTGGAAGTTTTGTCTTTGTTGTGTGTTTCTTGTGGGGTTGTTTTTTGGGGAGTGAGTGGGAGAGTGGGATTTGTTTTTTTTGTTTTGAGTTGTTGTTTTTTTAAGAAAAGATTTCTTTTATGTGCCTGTAGTATGTTTGAATAATATGGTTTCTTTGATGTATAGACAGAATTGTTTTTTTTTTTTCCTTATTTTTCTTACCTGGGCTAGAGCTCCATGGACCAAGATTCACCAATGGTGAGTTTATGCGTATGCGACTGTTTTTACCCACCATAAAGGTAGCTGGATTTTGATTTTAGGAATACACAGAATTACATTGTTCATATCTCTCCAGTGTGTTTGTGTGTGTGTGTGTGTGTGTGTGTGTGTGTGTGTGTGTGTGTGTGTGTGTGTGTGTGTGTATGTGTATGTGTGTTTGAGTGTGTGTGTGCATGCTGGTATGTGAAAAAAGCAAATGAAACTCCCTATGTCTTGGAGAGGATAAAATTCATTTGGTACGTATTTCTCTCTCGGGTGACAAGATTAGTATGATTATGATTTGATAGTTTTTCCTTGATGGTTGCTGCACCTTGTACCATTGACAGATGACATTTTCAAAACTACATACACACGGGGACTGGATGTAAAAAAGCACATGAGTGCTTATTCCATTATCCTCAATAGAAAAAGAATAAATAAATAAAAATAGAATTGAAATAATTTAATTGGGTAATCAAACTTGGGGATTAATTCTTAATAATATGTCTTTCAGGGCTGTAGCATCCATAACAATGTATATATCAGAAAACAACAACACCTACAAACCCAGCATCAGTTGGGGATCATACTGAATTGACTTGTTTTGATGCTGTGACCAGTGGTGTGTCTCATTGTGGTTACAGGGCGAGACACCAACATTCTAGTCTACATCAAGCGACGGCTCGCTATGTGCGCACGGAAGCTGGGGCGCACAAGAGAAGCTGTCAAAATGATGAGAGATGTGAGTCAGTTTGTGGCAAGTTTTCCATTGTACTCTGTCGTGAGCGGTGTGTGTGTGTGTGTGTGTGTGTGTGTGTGTGTGTGTGTGGGTGTGTGTGTGTGTGTGTGTGTGTGTGCTGTGTGTGGTGTTTGTAAGTGTGTGTGTGTGTGTGTGTGTGGATGTGTGTGTAAGTGTAAGTGTAAATGTGTGTGTGTGGATGTGTGTGTAAGTGTAAATGTGTGTGTGTGGATGTGTGTGTGTGCATGCGTGCATGTGTTGAAAATTTTCTGATGTTTTTGTCATGTTAAGATTTTTTTGTCACTTTGGATTCTTGTTTTCAGTGTTCACGATTACTGTGTTTTTTAAAATTTTGAATGGTATGTACCTTTAAAAAAAAAAAAGTTGTCTTGTTGTGCTGTGGGTTTGTTTTCATGTTGTTTTTGACACATCACTGTTGATGGACATGTCACAGCTGCTGAAAGAGTCTCCAGTCATGAACTACAGCATACAGGAAAACTTGATAGAGGCCTTGCTGGAACTGCAAGCGTATGCTGATGTACAGGCCGTCCTGGCACGGTTTGATGGTGAGTTTGATCCCCAGTCTACAATAGAAACCTTTTGGTGGCTCCAACATTTTGCTCTGAGTTCAAGAAAAAAAGTTTGATGACATGCTGGTGAGGCGATAAACCAAGGTCCTGTATGCAACACCTTCAGTGCATGTTAAAGTACCTAAGGCAACAAGAGAGCTGCCCTAGCAAAATTCTGTAGAAAAAAGTTGTTCTTGTAGGAAAACAAAGACACATGAAAACAAGAAAATGGAAAAAAAGTATGGGTTGTACTGCTCTTTTCATGACACACACACTCACCTGAATTTTATGCAGAGAAATTTGCTGTGACTGAAAGGGGTATTCAGTTCAATTCATTTCAATGCTTTTTTGGACTCTAGCAACATAAGTTTGTAAGATAAAGGCTGGTGTCTTTTATTCCATGGATAAGGGCTTTAATCAATATTTAGGTAGAGAGGAGGGCTAGGGAGGGAGTGCTTTTGCAAGCCGTTTTCATGTCCATTGTTATTTAGAAAAAAAACGATGGAGGAAAGGGGGTGTGGAGGTGGTTTCTCTAGAGGTTTCAAGCAGATTAAAAATCTGTGGATAGGACAGTTATTAAAAAAGAATGTGACAGATGGTTTATTTGTAGAACTCTATCTTTTACATTTTCTTCTGTGTATCTTATGCACTTTGTAAAAGATCCTGTGAAGAGAAGCTGTACAACACTGGCATGATAAAGAGAAGGGAGCCTGACAGTTGTTTTACTTGCTGTGAACAATTTCTCCTCTATGACGAACTTATATTCATAGTTTACCATGCCATTGGCTATATTATATACATAGAGGATTTAGATCCAGCAGCCATTTTCATGTGTTTATAGATGGACAGGTTGATCAGAAATGGAAATCTGTGTGTGTGTGTGTGTGTGTGTGTGTGTGTGTGTGTGTGTGTGTGTGTGTGTGTGTGTGTGTGTGTGTGTGTGTGTGTGTGTGTGTGTGTGTGTGAGAGAGAGAGAGAGAGAGAGAGAGAGAGAGGAGAGAGAGAGAGAGAGAGAGAGAGAGAGAGAATGAATGAATGTGTGTGTTAGAGAGAGAGAGAGAGAGAGAGAGAGAGGAGAGAGAGAGAGAGAGAGAGAGAGAGAGAGAGAGAGAGGAACATGTGTGTGTGTTTTCATGCAGACCATGTGCGTACAACTAATTTGTTGTTCAAGTATTGTGTTCTAGTTTCTCTGTGTATGTATTATGTGCTTATGAGAAAGATAGAATTAGGTAAATTTGAGTACATGTGTATCCACATTTTGAATTTCTTAGAATTTTTTTTTTGTTTTCACTTGTCATACTTTGTGTGTTGCCTATGTTTTCAGATGTGTGCTAACTGGATGTTTTTTTAATTTATTTATTATTTTTTTAAAACAGATATCAGTTTACCAAAGTCAGCCACAATATGTTACACCGCAGCGTTACTCAAAGCCAGGGCTGTGGCTGACAAGTGAGTTATCATTTATCATTTTATTGTTCATCAGTATGGACTTGTTTGGGTTTTTTTGTGTGTGTATGCAGTCATTTGGTTTTCTGTCATTTACTAAGTTTTGATTTCACTTATAATGTTGGATAGTGAGTAGAAAGTGGGGATTTGAATGTGGGCCAATTAGAGAAAATGTTACATATTCTTTCCTTGTTAGTTGAGGCAAGTCTGTACGGTGTGTGTAAGTCAGTCTTCAATTTACTTATTGTGTGTGTGTGTGTGTGTGTATGTGTGTGTGTCTATGCATGTATATGTGCATGTGCGAGTGTGTGCGTACATGCGTATATAATTCTAGTCAATGGTTTTAATAACATTATGTCCATACATTGGGGGGGGGGGGGGGGGGGGGGGGTGTGTATGTGTGTGTGCGCATTTATGTTTGTTTGTGCGTCTGTGTGTGTGCATGCATGTGCGTACGAGTGAGTGTCTGTGATGATTTTATTTGAAGTGTATAATGTTAGAATAAATATGAAATGTAGCTATCTTGTGTCTCTGGATTATGTTTCGTATCATTATGCCTGTCAGTATTGTAAATACCCTTCAGGGATGATTAAAGTGTTTTTGACTTGACTTGACTTGACTTGACTTGAAACTAAAACTTCAAAAACATGAAAATCACTAAAAAAAAAAAAAAAAAAAAAAAAAAAAGAAAAAGGTATAGACAGCTTTTCCAGCCTGTAGGCAAAAACTCTCCCTACAACTTTATGTACCCTTGATGTAGTGCGTCACAGTTACTTGGGAGCAATGATAAGCGTCAGTCTGACCTGTTTGTGTTTCAGATTTTCCCCAGACATAGCCTCCAAGCGAGGCCTCAGCACAGCAGAGATGACAGCAGTAGAGGCAATACACAGAGCAGTGGAGTTTAACCCACATGTTCCAAAGGTGGGCTTTTGTGACTCTGTGTGTGTGTGTTGGGTTGGGTTGGGTTGGGTTGGGTTGTGCTGTGCTGTGCTGTGTTGTGTTGTGTTGTGTTGTGTTGTGCTGTGCTGTGTTGTGTTGTGTTGTGTTGTGTTGTGTTGTGTTGTGTGTGTGTGTATGTGTGTGTGTTTATTCATTTATTTATTTATTCTTTTATTTTTTATTTCCAAGATAATGGAGTGTGTGTGTGTGTGTGTGTGTGTGTGTGTGTGTGTGTGTGTGTGTGTGTGTGTGTGTGTGTGTGTGTGTGTGTGTGTGAGTGAGTGAGGGAGGGAGGGAGTGTGTGCCCTTTTTTTTTTAATTACATGCATACATTAAGAGGGATATTGTGTGACACATTGTTTCATAGTGTCATGGTTTGAAACTCTCCTGTTGCATACACTTCGCCAAAACAGGGCAATGTAGAATTTATGCAGCCTCTTTTTAGAGGACACATCCTAACTATCGAGCCCTGCCTTGTACCTGGAGTGTTGTGCAGAGATGGGAGATTAAAGATCTCAACTCTATTACATTGTTGTTGTTGTTGTTGTCATCAGCATCATCATCGTTGTTTGTTATTATCATCATCATCATCATCATTATTATTATTATTATTATTATTATTATTACTACTACTGCTATCATCATTATTATCATTATCATTATTATCATCATCATCATCATCATTATTATTATTATTATGATTATCATTATTATTATTATTATTATTATTATTACTACTACTACTACTGCTATCATCATTATTATCATTATCATCATCATCATCATCATCATCATCATCATCATCACCACCACCACCACCACCACCACCACCACCACCACCACCACCACCACCACATCGTCATCATCATCATCATCAGTATCATCATCATCATCACCATCATTATTATTATTGCTACAACTATCATCATCATCATCATCATCATCATCATCACATCATCACCATTATTATCATTATTGTTATTTTATCATTGTTATTAATATTAATATTATTATTACTATCCTCATTATTATCATCATGATCCTACTACCTTTTTCCAGTATTTGCTGGAGACGAAGAGCCTGATTCTGTCCCCGGAGCACATATTGAAGCGGGGGGACAGTGAGGCCATCTCCTACGCCTTCTTTCACCTCCAGCATTGGAAGAGGGTGGACGGGGCCCTCAACCTCCTGCACTGCACCTGGGAGGGCAGTAAGTAGTCTCCTGTTGTTGCTTTTTTCTTCTCCCTTTCATGTGAAGTGAAGGGGGGAATGTGTGTGTGTGGGGGTGGGAGGGGGGGTGTGGGGGGGTTGAGTGCGTGGGTGTGTGTGTGTGTGTGTGTAGTGTGTGTGTGTGTGTGTGTGTTCGTTTTAACATCTTCCACTAAAAAGTGTGTGTGCGTGTGTGCAAAAAGGGGAAAAAGACGGGCAGAAGAGTGTTTGGAAGAGGAACTAAATCTTTTGCACTGAACTTGGGAAGGCAATAAAAGTTTTCTCCTGTGCCGTGTGGGAAAGGAAACGTTTGTGTGTGTGTGTGTGTGTGTGTGAGAGAGAGAGAGAGAGAGAGAGAGAGAGAGAGAGAGAGAGAGAGAGAGAGAGAGAGAGTAAAAGTGGAAGAGCTTTGCAAGGGGAACTAAATCTTCTGCTTTGTACCTGTTAAGATGGTAAGTTTTCTCCCTTTCTGTGAGGGAAATGGAAAAAAAGTTCTGTACATGTATACATGTGTATGTGCAAAAAGGGAAAATATTTGGAGATGGGAGGAAGGGGGGGGAGGGGGGGAGAATAGGGATTAAAAGGAGTAAATGAAGAGAAAGCAACTGATGAGTATGCACAAAGTGCCAACCTGCCTGTGCTTTCTTGTGCGTGTGTGTGTGTTCATGTACCTACTTACCTGGGTGTGTGTGCAGCGTTCAGGATGATTCCCTATCCCCTGGAGAAGGGTCACCTGTTCTACCCCTACCCCACCTGTACAGAGAGCGCTGACCGGGAGCTGCTGCCATGTGAGTGTTTTATCTGCCTGCTGGCTTATTAACCCTTTCACTACAGTAAGCTGGTTTTCCAGCTCAGCTTCCTGCTACCCTTCAATCTCGTAAGGAGGAAAACCGGCACAATCAAATTTCCTTCAATTCCTAGATTTCTGAGGTGCAGAAGAGTGCAAAATGTGTACCTTGGTAAATTTTACATACACACACACACAAAGCTCTATAAACATTCTCGTAGTAAAGGAGAAGCAGTGTTTGCTGTATCAAAACTATTTTCCAGAGTCCGTTGATGCCAGTTAGCTGCGTGACAGATTTCTATAAACAAATCCTCCTCTTGTACTGTTATCTCTGGAAAACTGGCTGACAGGACTGAAGGGGAGAGCACTGAGGCAGAAATTCAGGATAGGGGAAGTAATTGTCAGCAGATATTCAGTACTGTAAGGGTTAACCATCACATTATAGAGTACAGGAAACTTCTTTTTCTTCAGCGTTCCCTGGCCAGTTTTGTATATTGCATACTGCCTGGTTTTCTTCTGCATTTGTAACTCTGCAAGAGGTCTGGCTTCTGCCCTCATTCAAGAATTCTAACTGCAGGGCAGTTTATGAACAAGTTTGGGAGAAAAAGACCAGTAATAGGTTTGAGTGACTCCGTCGTCATCCTCATGGTTGACTACTGTTCAATGTGCTATGCAGCCACGCATAGCTTTCACAACAAAGCGTCATCATCATGTTTGACTACTGTCCAATGCTATGCAGACACGCATAGCTTTCACAACAAAGCGTCATCATCATCATGTTTGACTACTGTCAAATAGCTATGCAGCCACACATAGCTTTCACAACAAAGCGTCATCATCATGGTGTTTGACTCCATGACTGTCAGATCAACTTTGCAGCCACACATAGCTTTCACATCAAAGCGTTATTTTCATCATCATGTTTGACTACTGTCCAATAACTGTGCAGCCACACATAGCTTTCACAACAAAGCATCATCATCATGGTGTTTGACTAAATGACTGTCAGATCAACTTTGCAGCCACACATAGCTTTCACAACAAACTGTTATCATCATCCTGTTTGACTTTGACTAAATGACTGTTAGAACTACTTTGCAGCTACACATACCTTACACAACAAAGTTTTTTTTATCATCATCCTGTTTGACTTTGACCAAATGACTGTCAGAACTACTTTGCAGCCACACATAGCTTTCACAACAAAGCGCTGTCATCATCCTCATGTCTAACTTCTGTCCAATATGCCGTGCAGCCTTTCATACCTTACACAACAAAGTTTTTCTCATCATCATCATCCTCATGTCTAACTCCTGTCCAATGTGCTATGCATCCACACATACCTTACACAACAAAGTTTTTCTCATTATCATCATCCTCATGTCTAACTTCTGTCCAATATGCCATGCAGCCTTTCATACCTTACACAACAAAGTTTTTCTCATCATCATCATCCTCATGTCTAACTCCTGTCCAATGTGCTATGCATCCACACATACCTTACACAACAAAGTTTTTCTCATCATCATCATCCTCATGTCGAACTTCTGTCCAATATGCCATGCAGCCTTTCATACCTTACACAACAAAGTTTTTCTCATCATCATCATCCTCATGTCTAACTCCTGTCCCATGTGCTGTGCAGCCTTTCACGAGGTGTCTGTGTACCCGAAGAAGGAGCTGCCCTTTTTCATCCTGTTCACGGCCGGCCTGTGCTCCTTTACAGCCCTGCTGGCTCTCCTCACTCACCAGTACCCTGAACCCATGGGGGTGGTCGTGCGCACGGTGCGTTACTTTGTGTGTGTGTGTGTGTGTGTGTGTGTTGTGTGTGTGTGTTGTGTGTGTTTGTGTGCGTGCATGCGTATGTGTGTAATCATGAACAAACGCAAACAAGCAAAGTTTTATTTTTTTGAAAGTAATGGAAAAAGCTTAACAAGCTTCTCTTTTTTATTATTATTATATCCATCGGTCTAATGATGTTTATGATAATAATGATAATACTGATAATGATGATGACAAAGGTGATGATGTATCGCTGCTTGTGGTTGAGTAGATAGGTGTAGTTAAAGCATCTTACAGGGACTGGATGTAAAAAAGCACATGAGTGCTTAGTCCACTTTCCTTGAAAGAAAAGAAGGAAATAAAATAAATAAATGAATGAATAAATAAACTAAACTAAATAAAGGTGTTGGTCCAGACTCACTTCATGGCTGAGGCATCCAATTGAGGGATCCCCCCCCCCCCTCCAAAGTTAGTATTGGCTCTGACTCCATACCTCCACAAGTCTTTTATTTTAAAGTGTAAACCGTGGTCCTGTGTGTGGAGGCATACTGAACATCTTGAATGCACATAAAAGAAAAAAATCCCACCCCCCACCCCTTTAACTCTTTTGAGTCTGTGGAAATGAAATATCTGGCAAGCAGATTTTATTGTCAGATTTTATTGCCCTGTCTACAATGCATGGGGACAGGATAGCTCAGTGGTCAGAGCACTCACTTTCCACAAGCTAAGGTAAAACAGCATTGAGCATGGTTGCCTAGTGTATGGGTGACCGTTTTTTTGCGCCTTGGCTTCAGTACAGCCCCCCAGTTCACCCAGCTGCCCTTTATAGGGTCAGCGAAGGTTAAGCAGCGAGGGAGAGGAGATGGGCACTGCCTTCAATATGCTGGCCCCTAGAGAAGCCGAGGTCTCTGACACCTTACTCTGCAATGACCACATAAGTTATGGAACACCTTTACTTTTTACATATACATACTTTTTTTTATAACTCTTTGAAAGTTATCAATTTTTGCAGAGTATTCTGATGAAAAGCCACTTTTTTGTGTGTGTTGTCTTGGTCACTTGCATTCAGCATCCTTCCTCATCTTTATTTGTTTTTATTTTTGTTGTTGTTGTTTCAGATGCTGGGCTGGCTGTATCTTCCCCTGAGCTACATCCTGGAGAAACTGGAAGCCATCCTGCCCTCCAATCTTCTGCATCAGCTCTCCCGCATCTGAGTTCTCTGACCACCACCACCACCACCACCACCACCACCACCACCACCACCACCACCACAGCCCCTATACCCCCTCCCCTCCTCTCCCCCCACACCTAATTCTGCACCCCGCATTCACCTCCACCCTACCCCACCCCCATGATGTCCACCCCTACTCCTGCTTGTATTCCAACGTGCTGCTGTTTCCTCGACGTTGGTTATTCTCTGGTAACGGACCTTGTGGGCGGCTGTTGCAGCGTGGTGGGGTTGTTGCTCAGTGGCCCTGGCTGAAGCTTCTGTGATGTTGTGAGGACCTGTGACTGACACTGGCGGCCCGTGGAGGGAGGGATGGGCAGTCAGCAAGTGCAGCGTGCGGGTCCTACCACTAGTCTTAGTTCTCAACAGTGTATAAAGAAGTACCAACATTGTTTGGTGTTGATTTTTGTGTGTGTACAGAATAAAGACCCTCGCTCGCCTTCCCCGTCCCCTTCCTTCTTCCTCTCCCTTGTTTCCACCTTGGAATGGAAGTTGTGACGATTTACTTGGATACAGAAATGTACGTTCTGCTGGAAGTGTAACGGAAGACACACAAACGCTCGTTTCTAGATGGGACTCCAGAGAAAAAGAAGAAGAAAAACTTTTTTTGTGATCTGCTGTTCAAGAATGTCAGTGAAGAAAATCTGACGAGCTGTGAGTGGTTTGAGGTGTTCACACCTATCCGCAAGTTCAGAACTGTGACAGCCCAAGGCAACTTAAATTATTATGATGATATTGGGTACCACGAATATTGTATGATCAGTATAAAACTTTTGTTCCAAAGAAAAAAAAAAGTATATGGTGAAGTTTGTGTCTGCAGCTTGGTGGAGGTATGTTGATGGGTACAGAATCATTCGGTCTTCTGGTTCCTGCTGATCGGGATCAATCCAGGTGTTGGTTTTCTCTGACAGGTACAAAGGTATACGTATCGGCCGTTCCACTCTCTCGCGGCCTCTGGTGCTTTTGAATCAGGCATGTGATTTCTAGTAAAAGTGAATTTTGATTTGTGAAGTACAGGGTATGTCTCATTTGAGAAGTTTAGTTGTAGATGTGCTCTGTAGTTGAATGCTAGTTGGTTTCTAGTTTGATTTGTAGGCTGTTGTGTTTCGTTCCCCTTTTTTTTTGATGTTGTTCTCCTTTTTTTTGTGTTGTGGATGATTCTTAGGAAAAGTTTTGTTTAGGGTATATGTGGATAGCTTTGTTTTGTGGATGATTTGTAGGAGATGTTTATTTGATGAAGGTAGTTGGGTACCTTTGATATTTGCTTTTTGCTGTATACAGCTTAGTTTATTACCGAAGTGCTAGCTGACACTAGGTTTTAAAAGCCTCTTTAGTTCTGAATATTATGAATTTGGGGGAGGTTGAACTGCAGTTTTTGTACTCTTTTGGTCAGACTTCATTATATAAGTAAGACTGCTTTTTATGTTTTGAATATTACATTGCGGGTCAATTTCAAGTAGTGAAGTATTTTCCCAACAAAGGAGAAGTTATAAAACCCTCACATTTGTGAACAGAAGATGGGATAGGCATAAACTGTGATTCTGACACTACAGCAGGGACAATAAGTACACAGTTCAAATTTTGTCAGTCTGATTATGATCATTTCAAGACATGGGACACACAAGGTTTAATGCTTCCATTAAAATAATTGCTCAGTCTTTCAGTAATCTAAAATAAATTGTTCAGCAGAACCACCAGAATTGCTCTTGAAAACGTAAAAACATAGATTAACAGCAACACTTATAAAAACCACACTGTCACTTTCAACATCCTCACCAAGGGAAAAAATGTTTGTACAAATGGGGCTTATGTGACAAGGAATGTGTGTATCTATGTATGTATGGATCCATGTGAGGGGGAGGGGGTGTATGCAGATATGTATACTGTATACATTTATAAATGTGCACATGTGAATACATACACATGTGCGTGCACATTCATACATGTACACATGATTACACACACACATGCATACATGTACATATGTATGCATGTGTGTGTGTAATGTATGTATGTTGGATGGATGGATGGGTACATGGATAGATACCGCCTCCGCATCAACAACGAGAAGATTTGTAGAATATTTACCGCTGTTAGAGATTTCTCTGCCTGCATAAAATATGGGCTCTCTGGGTACAGCAAGTTGTTATAGTTTGTGCCATCTTTTTTTTTTTTTTTTTTTTTTTTAATCAGTTTTGTTTATTGTCCTTGTATGTATACACTTGAAGATTTTTTTTTTTCTGCAGAATTTTTCCAGGGACAGCTCTTGTTATGATGGATTCTTTGACTCAGGCCAAATTGATGTTGCACAGAAGATGTTTGTTTTCTGTTTCCTTATCTGAAAGACTAGCACCTAGGCTACCACATATGGTCTAGTAGATTTGGGGGGGGGGGGGTAGGGGGAGAAGTCTAGTTTTAGATTGGATTTAAAATGACAGGCCTCTCTATTTCAGAGAATTGTGTGACCTCCTTACCCGGTGCTGCCTCATGGTAAGAACATCAGTGGAGACAACACCTAGATAGCATAAACTTGTCAGGCACTTAACAGCAGTGCAACACACTTTTGCTCATATGACAGACAACATGAGTTGATGTGTGAGTGTCCGACGATGAAGAAGAAGATAACAACAGGGTTTTT
>CM060329.1:45972718-45977718 GCA_030674155.1 Stramonita haemastoma
GATTTTACCAGGACTGACAGGAGGTACCTCCCTGCTTTTTTTGTATGATCTTCAACTGTTGTGGGTTCTTTTGACATGCACACGTCTGTAAGTGCATAGATCCAAGGGGTTCAGAGTCTCCTCTGAAAGACTTTATATTCAGTTTGATTTTCCCGTCAAACTGGGAAGAAAGAGCAAGGCTTGGAATTGAATCGGGAACTTACGGTTACTTGTTAGGCAGGTAAACGTCTTAATCCATCATGGGCATACGTTAAACCCCATTCCGCTTTTTGGAAGAGTAGGCCATTGTGGGTCAGTGTGAATGGATGATAGAAATTGATAAAAGTGCATGCACATGGGGACTGGATGGAAAAAAAACCCTCACAAGTGCTATTCCATTATCCTTGAAATAAAAAAAAAAAAGTAAATAAATAGTCCTGCCACCTTTTTTCTTCTACTCTTCTTCTTGTGATTTTTATTTATTTGCACAACTATTGTTGTTGCTGCTATCATTATTTTTTGTGTGTGGTTTTGATTTATTTATGCTGTTTGAATCATCATTGTGCTTTGGTACATTTACTTTTTTAAAGAAAAAAAAAACAGCTGTTGTTGTTGCTGCTACTATTTCTTATCATTATTTTTTGTCATCATCATCATGTTTAGTAGTAAAAGTACTGTTGTTGTTGTTTTTGTTGTTATGGAAGCAGGGTTTTTATTTCTCTCTCCTCAAAATGACAGTGCATATTGTGTTAGTCTTGATATTATCAAACAAAACATGGACGATTTGGCTTTGGTGACATATCGCTTTTTAAACAACTTCATTAGCAGTTTATTCAAATAATAATACTTAATTTTTTTTTTTTATCAAATTCTGATTTATTTGATTGTTTTAGTATTGATTTATATTAATGTAAGTTTATTGAAGTTTGCTGGAAATCTATTTGCCTGAGAGAGAGAGAGAGAAGAGAGAAAGAAGACAGAGGGGTGGAAACACGACTGATGTTTTGTACCGTCTTCGTTCTGCCATAAAGGTGTTCAGACTTTGAGTTTTTGAGTGTTTGAGTGATTTTGGGTGTGTGTGTGTGTGTGTGTGTGTGTCTCTGTCTGTCTGTCTGTCTGTCTGTCTGTCTGTCTGTCTGTCTGTCTGTCTGTCTGTCTGTCTGTCCTGTCTGTCTGTCTCTCTCTCTCTCTCTCTCTCTCTCTCTCTCTCTCTTCTCTCTCTCTCTCTCTCTCCTCTCTCTCTCTCTCTCTCCTCTCTCTCTCTCTCTCTCTCTGTAACTAAGGTAATGTGTGTGTTTGTATGTTGTTGTTGTTGTTGTTGTTGTTGTGTGTGTGTGTGTGTGTGTGTGTGTGTGTGTGCCCACATGCACATGTGTTTTTAAAAAAAAGAGTTTCTGTTCTTTGATTTTTGTTTTTGTTGCTGTCTCTACTCCTTTCTT
The DNA here is from genome assembly GCA_030674155.1 of Stramonita haemastoma. NCBI lineage: Eukaryota > Metazoa > Mollusca > Gastropoda > Neogastropoda > Muricidae > Stramonita > Stramonita haemastoma. Next base: position 45,974,137 of record CM060329.1, read on the forward strand.
CCTGTCTTGCATTTATTGTTTTCTGAAAAGGTAAAGGTGTCCCATAACCTATGTGGTCATAGGAGAGTGAGGCATCAGACTTCAGCTTCTCTAGGGCCCAGGATATTGAGGGCGGCGCGCCCATCTCCTTTCCCTCACTGCTTTATCTTCCCTGACTCTAAAGAGGGCAGGTACCCATTTACGGCTGGGTGCACTGGGAGACTGTACTGAAGCCAAAGTGTGCAAACGGTCACCCATCCTCTTCTTGGTAACCACGCTCAATGGTGTTTAACCTTAGGTAGAGGAAAGCGAGTGCTCTGACCACTGAGCTATTCCGTACCCCATAAACACGTCTCTCTAAATGTGGTGTAACCAAGGTAATGTGTGTGTGTGTGTGTGTGTGTGTGTGTGTGTGTTATTGTGTTTATGAGTGTGCTGGTTTTTTTCGGTTTTGTTGTTGTTGTTTTTAATGAGTGTGCTGCAGACTATGTGTACACATTCCCAAAGCTGGAATGCAGCGACCTGAATGGTTGGGGAAAAACAATCGCATTCGCAAAAATCTCACCATTGTTTTTACATCCAGTCCTTGTGAGGGTGTAGTTTTGTAAATTTTGTCATCTATTGTTACTATTTGTAATTCCCACCGGTACACAATGGCCTATTCTTCTGAAAAGCAGAACAGCTTTTAACGTGTGTGCAAGATTTTCTGCATGTGTTTGCACACAAGACCTCAGTTTATAGTGTCATCCAAAGGAGTGTGTGTGTGTGTGCGCGCGCGCTAGTACACACGTATGCACGTTTATGTATGCATGCGCTCTTGTGTGCATCCACACACAAGGTGTTTTACTGATGAACAACTTCACAATTTTTCACCTGTCATATTCAGGTCTGATAGTGATAAATATTTTTTTGAAATCGTAGGCATGACACAGGTTTGAAATTTCGTAAGGCTGTTTCATGCCTGAGTGGTTATATGCATAATTAAACTTGACTTTCCTTTATCATGTCTTGGGGAGGGGGGCTTTATAAAGCCATCAAGTTAATAATGATAAAGTATGAAATGAATATTAGTTCTCCCCCATCCCTTCACACACACACACACACAAACACACACACCATCAAGTAAATAATGATAAAGTATGAAATGAATATTAGTTCTCCCCCATCCCTTCACACACACACACACACACAAACACACACACCACACACACACACACACGCGGGCGCGCGCGTGCCAACACGCACCAACACACACACACACGCCGCACGCGATGATCACACACCGCACGACGCGCGACCCACACACACACACACACACACACACACACACACACACACACACAACACAACACACACCCACGACACACACACCTCCATCACCACCACCATCACTGCCATCACATCTACCTCACCACCAAAAACACAACATAACTTTTTTTTGGTTTTCTTTTCTTTTTTATATATATATTTTTTAGACACAAACTGGGCTGTGCTATGAGATACTCTTGGGTCGGTGGATCAGGGGTCTAGAGGTAAGGCATCCGCCCTAAAAGTGAGATTGGTGGGTTCAATCCCCGTGTGTGCCCAAACTTTACCCCTCATCCACTAGACCTTGAGTGGCGATCTGGCTGCCAGTTTTTAATTTTTTTTTTTAAGAGGCTATTAACCGAGGTCCTGTGTGCAACATTTATTCAGCTGTCGTAAAAGACTCCGCGGCAACAAGAGAGTCACCCCTGGCACAAAGTTATTAATGAAAAATAGGTAGGTATCCGTCAGTCTTGGAATACTATGGGGTTGCGCTTAAGGCTCTAGAGCGCAAAGCCTGGGTAGGTAAGTATGGAGGGCAAGCTGTTACCCATGCAGCAAGACCCCCCCCCCCCCACCCCCTTCTCTCTCTCTCTCTCTCTCTCTCTCTCTCTCTCTCTCTCTCTCTCTCTCTCTCTCTCTCTCTCTCTCTCTCTCTCTCCTTTACGTCGCTGGAATGGTTCATTGAAAAGGCAATTCCCCATACGAATGGTTCCAATGCCGTCGCAGGAGTCGCCAGAACGTTGCCATAATCATGCAGCCCCAAACCACCCTGGGGACACCAACTTCCCGATTTATTCTCAGGGATGGTGTCTAACCACGACACCTGTGTGTATGCTGATTATTTTATTTTGTTGTCATCCACCCCTAAGTTAAAAAGCTTTTCTCGTAGGGAAACAACCATACATAGTCATGTAGACATGAAAAATATCTATAAATATATATAAAAGGATACTGCTGCTTTCGCATGTTTGATATATCCAACTTGATTCCCCCTCCCCCTCCTCCTTTCTAGATTCCAGAAAAAATCTTTTAATAAAGGAAACATAGGCGAGTCGATTTCAGATACCCACACCATTTTAGACTGCTGTGAATCACAACATTAATTCACTAAAACAAAACAAAAACAAAAAACCCTAATATATCGAAGTACTAAAAATTGCACACATGACGTAATTTTTACAAAAAAAGAAGACAAAATCATGACCTATGACGTCAAGTCACACACTTCGCTGTTCTCCAGGCCAGTGAAGGCCTAGAATGGAGAAGTGGGCAAGGAGAAGAAGAGAGTCATGCTGGGGCCCATCAGAAGGACCCGATTCCCCGTGGGTACCTTCATGACCAGTTTCATTCTGCTGCTGCTGATGATGCTTTTCATATGGAGTTGCCATGTTCTCCAGCTCTATCCTACGTCTATTATAACATCAATGTGAGTGGCATTTTCGTGTTCTTCAGCTTTATACCGTAAAGCTCTGTCTGATTGTCTGTTTGATTGTCTGTCTGTCTGTCTGTCTCTGTCTCTCAGTCTCTCTGTCTCTCTCTGTCTCTGTCTCTGTCTCTCTCGCTCTCTCTCTCTCCATATATATATATATATATATATATATATATATATATACATATATATATATATAAAAATAAATAAATAAATAAAATACATATAATCATATATATACAATATCTAGATCTCTGCACTCGTGAGACAAAGTGACAGAAAACCTATTTCAAAAGAGTGTATCATTCTGAAAAAAAGCTTTTTTTTTGGAGGAAGAGGGGTGAGGGTGGGGTATGTTGTTACTAGTTAAATATTCAGCCAAGGTAGCTTACTTGCATCGAAAGTTAAACGCTAGATCTTGATTTCAAACAATCTTGATTATTGCATGTGACTTAATTTGAGCCAGGCTATGATGACCCCCCCCCCACCCCCTACCCCCTGTGTGTGTGTGTGTGTGTGTGTGTGTGTGTGTGTGTGTTGTGGTGTGTGTGTGTGTGTGTGTGTGTGAAATTGTCTTTTTTAAAATTTCCATATAATTATGTGTGTGTGCGCGACGATGACAACATCCGATCAACGATGCCGTCGATTGTGATTGCAATGATGATGATGATGATGATGATGATGACAACGACGACGACGACGACGACGATGATGATGATGATGATGATGATGATGATGATGATGATGATGATGATGACGACGACGATGACGATGACGACGACGACGACGAGGACGATGGTGGTGATGACGACGTTGGTGATGATGATAATGATGATGAGGTGATGATAATAAAAAAAATATCTCTG
>CM060329.1:45982718-45995218 GCA_030674155.1 Stramonita haemastoma
AGCCCCACTCACCCTCCTGTCCTCTGTCCGTCTGCCGGACTTTGACATCAAGCACACCCGCACCACTGACTGTACTGCTATCTACTCTACTGGTAAGTTGTGTGTGTGTGTGTGTGTGATGTGTGTGTGTGTGTGTGTGTGTGCGTGTGTGTGTGTGTGTGGGGGGGGGGGGTGATTGTGTGTGTGTGTGTTGTGATGTGATGTGAGTGTGTGTGTGTGTGTGTGTGTTGTGTGTGTGTGATGTGATGTGATGTGATGTGATGTGATGTGATGTGATGTGATGTGTGTGTGTGTGTGTGTGTGTGTGTGTGTGTGTGGGGGGGGGGTAAGTGAGTGAGTGAGTGAGAGTGTGTGTGTGTTGTGTGTGTGTGTGATGTGTGTGTGTGTGTGTGTGTGTGTGTGTGTGTGTGTGTGTGTGTGTGTGTGTGTGTGTGTGAGTGAGTGTTTGTGTGTGCGCACACGCGCGCGCCTGTGTGTGTATACATGTACGTGCGTGCGTGTGTTTGTGTATGTAATGTGTGTGTGCATGTGATGTGTGTGTGTGCGTGTATGCATGCGTGCGTGCATACATGGGTACGTGCGTGCGTGTGTGCGTGCGTGTTTTCTTTATTCTTTTGATGTTTTTACAGTACAAAAGAGATTGTAATTTGATGCTATTTTGCTTTTCCTCCTAGTCCGGATATGCAACATGGCGCTGCAGTAAGAACATGACAAAAGAACTGGGCTGTAATGAAAAAAAAAGCAATAAACGATCAGCCAGCTCATAATATATCATGCTCAAAACTGCTCAGCTGGAGGTCAGTTCTGTGTTAGAACTGACAAGGTTGAGCGGAATCATACAATTGATGCATTAAGCCAGCCATACAAAAAAGCGAAATGTGATACCTGCCTGAGGTGGTTTTTAAAATTTTTTTTAAATCAAAGCCAATTTTGCCTGCAAGGAATTATGTTTCATGTATTAAGCCTGCCAAACAAGGAACTTAAGAATTTGAGAGGTGAAAAAACGAACACTTGCTTACACAGACTGAGCCCAGTTGTTTTTACATGCATTTATTTTCAAAATTGGCAATGTACTTGAACGACACAAAACAATGAGAGAGAGAGCATCAACAAGTTTAGAGTTTATATTGTGCGAAATGTTTAGTAAGAATTGATAACAAAGAGCGTAGTATTCAGTAACATTTGATAAGAAAGAGCGAAATGTTTAGTAACAGTTGATAAAAAAGAGCGAATTTTTTTTTAGTGATTATTAAGAGTGAACTGTTTTGTAACAAATGATAGAAAGCTTACCTGTCGAGGACACTGTTTTCACATTCATACAACTCTCTATCTATCTACCCCTTAGTCTGGTGACCGTGGGGGCACCCCCAAAGACTTGACAACCAGTTCCCTCCATTCTTCTGTCTGTTCTGCCTTTCTCGGGGTTACTTTTGTTGAGTTCTAGGCCTGTCCATTTGTTGATGTTTCTCCCATTTCTTCCTTGGTTTGCCTATTTTTTTCCTCCTTGGACAGTGCCTTGCAGTATTATTGTTTTTGCAAGTCCTTTTGATATCGTAACATGCCCATACCATTGAAGTTTACGACAAAATCAGTAAAGGATATCTATTTGTTCTACAGGAACGTTTCCCTGCCTTCAAGTGACAGTGGCGCTACACAGGAACATTGGACACCATCTTTGCCACGTCTTCTTTCCCAGCATGCTCCTCGTCTTCCTGTCCTGGGCCTCGTTTTGGATCGACCCCAGTGTCATGGCGGTCAGAGCCATGGTGCCGGTAGTGTGCCTGTACGCCCTGATGCAGCAGCTGTCAGGGTCCACGGCAAAGCTGCCTCCTGTGGCCTATGTTACGGTAGGCCTACTCTTTCTGTTCTGTGTTCCTTGTTTGTTGTTGTTGTTGTTTGTGTGTGTTCTCCAGCTTATCACTCTTTGGGGTCACCCAGAATGGGTACTCTTGGCTTCCTCGTCCCTTCTGGGAATCACTGTGAGATTTAAATTGCACATTGGGGGAGACGTTTGTGTGTATGACTGCTTTTTAGTTCCTCGCCATATAGGCAGCCATACTTCAGCATCAGAGTTGCAGGTTATGTTAAGAACTTTGTCATGGCTGAAGGCAATCAAAACAACACACACACACACACACACACACACACACACACACACACACACACACACACACACACACACACACACACACACACACACACGTGCTTATTCCATCATCCCTGCGGGAACTAAACCCTCTACTGTTCCGTGTACTCAAACACACTACAGGCTATGGATGTCTGGGCTTCAGTCAACCTCCTGATGGTGCTGGGTGTGTGTGTGGAGAGTGCCATCGCCGTTCTGCTGGTCCAGAACTCTCTCTCAGCCTCCCGGCATAGTGCCTCCTGGTCCTCTCAAGGCGAGTTTCTCCAACAGGTGAGGAAGTGAAAATTTAACGAACAGTGGATAGGTTTTATCAGGTTCGAAGATTTAATGCTGTCGCTGGTTGTGTTGTGTTATGATGCGATGGGGGTGGGAGGGGAGTGGAGGGGGTGGTGAGGGGTAGGGATGGGATGGGGTGGCGTGGGGTGGGGTGGGGTGGGGGGTATTGGGATGGGATGGAATAGAACAGGATGTTAGTGGAGGGAAGGGGATGTGATGAGGTACTAGGTGGGGGTGGGATGGGATAGAATGGGAGGGGATGTGGATAGGATGGAGTGTGATGGGAGGGTTTGGGATAGAGTGGTATGGGGATAGGATGCCATGGGGTGAGGAATGGAGGGGAGGTGGGGGAAGGGGGTGGGTGGGATCTGATATGATGGGGTGTGATGGGATGGGGAGAGGAAGGCAGGGGGTGGGATGGGGTGGGATTTGATGGGATGGGGTCATGTTGACATATTTCTAGATACCATCCTTCCAGCCTAGCGCTCTTCTTTCACAATGCGTTCAAATTCATATCAACACACAACCCATTTTACCCACCTCTACTCATGATTTTTGTTAAGAGTTCTAGCGAAGCTATCCGATTTAGAGACTGTCCTATATCAGTCAACCACCAACCTCATCAATACAAAAAACAAACCGTTAAAGTAAGGAACAAATTACGAGTAGTAAGGCCTCAATCCAGCTTTAGCTTCCGGGCGATGTAATGTCTTCTAAAAAGGGCTGCACAACAGTCATAGAAAATGCATTTCCTCTCTGGTCGGTTTAGTTACCGCCCTTTTCTTTTCAGTCTGCTACCTTTCTCCTTTCCCTTTATCCAGATTGTCCATGGACACCCCCCCCACCCTCCACACACACTTCCTCATCGACATTCTTACCATCCTGTATGCTTTTTTGCCATCAACTTTTCCTTCTCTCATTGATTGTTTGACCGTTTGTTTGGCTAACTGATTGATTGATGGATGGATGGATTGATTGATTGATCGATTGATTGAATGACTGACTGACTCGGTTATTGGCTGGCTGGTTGATTGATGTATTGATTGACTGACTAGCTGATGGACTGGCTGGCGGGTTGGCACGCTGACTGATTCATTGTTGGATTGACTGACTGGCTGGCTAATTGTTTGACTGACTTACTGACTGACTGGCTGGCTAATAATCATTTAACTGCCTGATTAACTGACTGACTGGTTGAGCTGGTCGGGCCAGCTGGCTGAGCGATTGACTTGGCGATGAATTGATTGTTTAGTTGATTCATTGATTGGCTAATTGATTAATTGATTAGTTTGCTTTGGTTTGGTTTTACCCTTACGCAGACGGACAGGGTCGGAGACAGAGGCAGAGAGACTTTAGCGCCAGGGTCTCCAGGCAGCTCTCACCCACAGAACACTCCAGAAGCAGCAGCGATTCGGAGGACGGCCTCCTTAGGGGATGCTGCTGGGGGTGGTGGTGGCGGTGGTGGTGGTGGTGGTGGTGGTGGTGGTGGTGGCCGTGGTGGGGGTGGTGGCCGTGGTGGTGGTGGTAGCCGTGGTGGTGGTGGTGAGGGGAGAGATGCGGTGGACAGGTCATTTCGCGTGCTCTTCCCTGTCCTGTACAGCACCTTTAACATCGCCTTCTGGGTCTTGTATGCTGCCTGAGGCATTGGTGAGAAGAAGAAGAAGAAGAAGAAGAAGAAGAAGAAGAAGAAGATGATGATGATGATGGTGATGGTGATGATGATGATGATGATGATGATAACAACAACAATAATGAAAATGATGATGATAATAATAATAATATTGATAACAACAACAACAACAGTAACGATAATAATGATAACATCAACAACAGCGATAACAACAACAACGATAACAACAACAACAACAACAACAATAATAATAATAATAATAATAATAATAATAATAATAATAATAATAATAATAATAATAATAATAATAATGATAATAATAATAACAACAACAACAACATCAACAACAATAATAATAATAATAATAATAATAATGATAATAATAATAATAATAATAATATAAAGACCAGGGAAATATTGGGCGTCAATAATTCAGTGTCATAGACTTATTCCCTCCCCCCCAAAAAAAAAAATAAAAAAAATCGTTCTTTTATTTTGAGAATAATGCAATAAGCACTCATGTGGGTTTTTTTTTTGTTGTAATCCAGTCCTCGTGTATATGCATTTTTGGTAACTTTGTCATCCGTTCCGACCAGCACACAATGGACTACTCATTCCAAAAAAAAAGCTGAAAAGATTTCATCTTGTTATTTCATCTTGTTTACGATATTGTAATGTGTCATCTATTTCCAAGGCACATGCATGCACACAGAACATAGAAATAACTGAATTAATAGATTTCACGCATATAATCTATTCTATTATTCGGTATGTATGGCGACAGAAGATTAAAAAAGTTGACTGTTCTTCAAGAAAATCACATTCAAAATATGTACTTGTATGCTTATTATTTTTGTTGTTGTTGTGATTGCTATTCTATTGGTTATTGAGTATAAAGACTCTTACATTAATCAACAAATTTGGTATGTGTCATGATAATGTACTGTTTAATTTGTCAATTTACTTTTTTTTTTAGAAGACTACTTTGTCCATTATTTTATTGCTTTCAATTGACGATATTGAGAATCTTACACAAAAGTAAGGTGCTTAGATCAACTTTGCGTAACAAGTTTAACTAATATTTTTTATCTGTCGATGCGTATGGTTTTTAGAAGATGACTTATTAGTCGATATTGTTATTGTATATATATTGATAACTTTGTAACATGTTTTAGATTCTTGGCATTTGTTTTGTTCTGAGGTGCATTTCTTCAGGATAATTAATATATTCTTTAAATTTGAAAACAAGATTTTTTACCTTGCGTAGTGCTGAAGTAAAATCATCAGATCTATGGGATAATTGACTGCAAGTTTGTGTGTGTGTGTGTGTGTGTGTGTGTGTGTGTGTGTGTGTGTGTGTGTGTGTGTGTGTGTGTGTGTGTGTGTGTATCTGTGTCTGTGTCTGTGTCTGTGTCTCTGTGTGTTTTATTTATCTTTATCTTTCATTTCGAAGATAATGCAATAAGCACTTTTGTGCTTTTTTTTTTTTTTACATCCAGTCCCGTGTATATCCAGTTTTGTCAATTTTTTCCTCCATTCCCACCGGCACTCAGTGGTCTACTCTTCCGAAAAGTGTGTGTGTGTGTGTGTGTGTGCGTGCGCGTGTGCGCGTGCGTGCGTGCGTATGTGTGTGTGTGCGCGTGCGTGTGTGCATGAATGTGTGCGTGCGCGAATGTGTGTGTACGAATGTGTGTGTATGTATGTGCCTCTTTCTGTGTCTGCCTGTCTCTTTGTCTCTGTCTCAGCATGTATATGTCAGTGTGTAAACATGTCTGTCTGGTTGTCTACCTGTCCTCTAATACCCCCCACCACCACCACCCATACCCACCTGACTTAACAGACGGTAGAGAGAAGAAAGCAAACAAAAAAGGGAACTGTGAACAGACATTTGCCAATGTGGAGGAAATGGACTAGAAGGCAGCTAAAACTGTTTAATCTCTGAATCTTGTCTGAAGGGAATATGTGTGTGTGTTTGTGTGTGTACATGTGTGTGTGTGTATGTGTGTGCGTGTGTGTGTACATGTGTGTGTGTGTGTGTGTGTGTGTGTGTGTGTGTGTGTGTGTGTGTGTGTGTGTGTGTGTGTGTGTGTGTGTGTGGAGGGGAGAGGTAAGTGTGTGTGTGTGTGTGTGTTTGGTGTAGTGGTGGTGGTGGTGGTGATGGTTTGTGTGTGTATGTATGTGTGTTTAGGGGGGGGGGGAGGGGAGAGGTAAGTGTGTGTGTGTGTTGTGGAGGGGAGGTAAGTGTGTGTGTAAATATGTGTGTAGATATGTATGTGTGTGAATGCATGCGTGCATAAATGTGCGTGCGCGAATGTGTGCACGTGCGTACGTGCGTGCATAAATGTGTGTGCACGAATGTGTGTGCATGAATGTGCGTGCGCGAATACGTGTGCACGAATGTATGTGTGTGTGTATGTGTATGTATGTGCCTCTATCTGTGTCTGCCTGTCTCTTTGTCTCTGTCTCAGCATGTATATGTCAGTGTGTAAACATGTCTGTCTGGTTGTCTACCTGTCCTCTAATACCCCCCCCCCCACCACCACCACCCATACCCACCTGACTTAACAGACGGTAGAGAGAAGAAAGCAAACAAAAAAGGGAACTGTGAACAGACATTTGCCAATGTGGAGGAAATGGACTAGAAGGCAGCTAAAACTGTTTAATCGACTGAATCTTGCCTGAAGGGAATATGTGTGTGTGTGTGTGTGTATGTGTGTGTACATGTGTGTGCGGGGGGGGGGGGGGGGGGGGGGGGGAAGGAGAGAGGTAAGTGTGTGTGTGTGTATGTATGTGTGTGTGTGTGTGTGTGTGTGTGTGTGTGTGTGTGTGTGTGTGTGTGTGTGTGTGTACATGTGTGTGTGTGTGTGTGTGTGTGTGTTTGGTGTAGTGGTGGTGGTGGTGGTTGTGTGCGTGTATACGTATGTGTGTGTGTGTGTTGGGAAGGGGAGGGCGAGAGGTAAGTGTGTGTGTGTGCGTTTGTGTGTGTGTGCAAGTGTGTGTGTGTGTACGCGTGCGTGTGTCTGTGTGTGTGTGCGTGCGTATCTGTGTGTATATGTGCGTGCGTGCGAAGAGTTGTGCGTTCCTGTGAGTGTATGCGTGCGTGCGTGTGTTTGTGTGTGTTTGTTGTGTGTGTGTTTGTGTGTATGTGTGCGTGCATGCATATGCATTCATGAATTTGAGCGCACTATGGTGTGTGTTCAAGAGGATGCGTGTATCTGGGCAGGCACACTTATTTCTGACCCCTCCCCCCCCCCACACACACATACACACACACCAATTTTTTAGGATTTATTCCGTATTCTATAGTGTGCAATTGACAGTGCAATGTGCAGAGCAATAAACAAAAAACAAGAAAAACAAATGTCAGTATGCACCATCCAAGAAAAACTATGATATATTACGTGAGCAGACGAGAAAACGAATAAATAATAACGATAATTTCTGCCTCTGACTGTCTGCGTGTCTGTGTGTCTGGCACGCACGCACGCACGCACACACATACACAGAGACGCAAGCACGCACAGACGCACACAAACACACACGCACGCACACATTCATATAAGCGCAGTCATCCCCCCTCACACACACACACACACACACTCCTGCGCGCGCGCGCGCGCGCGCGCACGCACACACACACACACACACACACACACACACACTCGCAGACACACACACACACACACTCGCAGACACACACAAACACACACACACACACACACACACACACACACACACACACACACACACACACACCAATTTCTTCTATACTGGTTCATCACATTCCGCTCTCTTTCGCCTGTATACTACATACTTCCTGTGTCTCTCATTCTTGATCGGTCAGAAACTCGGACACATTATCCACACACACACACACGCACGCACGCACGCACGCACGCACGCACGCACGCACGCACGCACGCACGCACGCACGCACGCACGCACGCACACACATACACACACACACAGAGTCAGTCATACACACACACACACACACACACACACACACATATGGTCTGAAATCCTAAGGACATACATAAAAACACATCGAACATTCCACCCTTCTAAACACACACACACACACACACACACACACACACACACACACACACACACACACACACACACACACACACACACACACGTACAGGAAAGGCCAGGTATCGATTTTATCATCGGGCCTTGTTATTCCACAGTGTACCTGAGAGGGGAGGTCGGTTTGATGGTACGGATGGCGGAATGGGTCAATATTGACCAGGAAGCGTCAACGAGCAAACGGGAGTTTTGTGCTGCTTCACTCTTTCGGATGAAACTGTAAACCGAAGCCCTGTGTGTGAACGCACGCAGAAGATCTTGCGCACACGTTAAAACCCTGTTCCGCCTTTCGGAAGAGTAGGTCATCGTGTGCGGTAGGAGCAGTTGACAAAATTATTTTAAAAAAAAACTAGCATGCACACAGGTGTCGTGTTTAGACACCATTCCTGAGAAAAAATCGGGGAGTTGGAGTTCAAGGGCGGCTCGGGGCTGTATATGGCAACGTTCTAGCGGCTCCTGCGACGGTACTGGAACCATTCGTATCGGTCATTGCCCTTCCAATGGATCATTCCAATGGCGTGGAGAGGGGGGGGGGGGTGTCTGCTGCATGGGTAATAGTTTGCCCTCCTTACTTACTTACCCAGGCTTTGCGCTCTAAAGACTTTCGAGACTGATGGGTGCCTACTACTCCAGGATGAAAAGCATGTTGAGATGTGTTTTGTAACGTGAAAGCATCCTATATGCAAATAACTATGTTTAAATATGTTTCTTGTAACCACTATAAGTGCAAAGGGAGGATTTTTTTCATGAGAAATGTGTTTCCTGTGACACGAAAAGTGATGCAGGTGAAAAAGAGTTAGTTAAAAGTTAGTCTGTCTCGAGCCTAAGGCTCATCAGGCCGGTGCTTATCCCGGTTTCTGTGGCGTTAAGCGACTGAGAGTCATAGACTCCCCCCTGGATAGGACGCCAGTCTATCGCAGGGTTAACCCCCAACACAAGGTTGGTACCCCTTTTTACACCTGGGTGGGGTGAGAAAATAGCCGTAAAGTGCCTTTTCCAAGGGCACAACGCCATAGCCGACAGCTGGGATCGAACCCGCAACCTTTGGATTACGAGTCCAACGCCCTAACCACTAGACTACAGCGGCGGCTAGGTGAAAAAGAGGGGACGCATTAATTGGGTGAAGATAGTGTTACTCACCTTTGACCTCTCTGTGGATTTCAGCATGCCCATCGCTATTTTCTGCTTGAAATCTCAACATCTGTAAATCATGTTTTGACCTTCGTAGGATAATTCAAGTATTTTTGACTTGACATACACCACCACCTTTACCTTCACCTATTTCGTAGTCCTGTAGACTGTTGGGGCACCACTAAAGATTTTTCAACTAGCTTCCTCCAATCTTCGTGGTTTTCAGCTTTGTGTAGCAAGTCGTTCCATTCAAGGCTAGTCCATTCTCTGATGTTGTCTTCCCATAGGTTTCTCTGTCTGCTTCTTTGTCTTCCTCCTTGTACTGTTCCCTGTATGTCAGTCTTGGCCAGTCCAGATGTTTGTGTGACGTGCCCATACCACTCCAGTTTGTCTTTTTTCCTCCACAGAAGTCAGGAGCTCTTCATATAGCCCAATGATGTTTTCAATTTTGGGTTTTGCTTTTCTCCTTAAGTAAGTTATGTGATCTGTGTATGAGATACCAACAAGTTTGCAACAGCATCTCATCTCCATTGCTTGTATACTTCTTTCAGTGACTTGACATGCATCTATCCCCAAGCACCTCGTATTGCTTTTCGTTTTACTTCCATTACTTCCTTCTTGGCTCTCTTTTGGTGTGGTATTGTGTAGCATTTATTCACATGAAACATTCCTTTCCCATCCCGTATAAAGAGGGGTTTACTCCATGTGAAATGTGTTTCCTGTACCATGTAAGCTTTATAGGTGTAAAAGTATGTTACCTCCATGTTGAAATATGTTTCTGTAATGTGAAAACGTTAGAATTTTGTTCTTCTGGACTGAGCAGATTTGGTTTGGATTGTAACTGATTTGCTGTGGGTTGAAGCAGTCTGTTTTGGATTGAGCAGCTTTGGTTTGGATTGAACTGGTTTGATGTGGGTCAAACTGGTTTGCTCTGGGTTGAACCAGTTTGTTCTGGATTGCACTGTTTTTTTGTTGAACTGGGATAAGGTGCTTTGTGGCTAGTCCCAAGACCTAACTCAGACGACTACTTTATTGTCTAAAAAAGATAAGAAGGAAACTCTAAATGACAGAGATGGACACTGTTGGCTTGTTTTTTACTCATTGAGTTTTAGAATGGACTGGTTTCTCATGGAATCATTTCATTTTGTTTCTATTCCCTAAGTGGAAATGCCACTACCCTCATAGTGGGCAATAATGGCAGCATACACAAAATCTCAGCATTGGTGAACATGGGGGGATTTAGGCCCAGGAACCACATGAGTTTGTCTCTTGTTAAGAATGTTTTGTTCTGCACCTGACAATCTGATTTCAAACAGGAAAGAACTGAGGCAGTCTTATTTTTTATGAAGTCAGTGTCAACAACACCAACAGCAAAACCGACCCCCCCCCCTCCTACCCCCCCCCCCCCAGAAAAAAACAACAAAACAAAAGAACAAAATAAACAAAACCAACCAAACAAAGCACCCCCCCCAAAAAAAAAAACAATCTCGATAACAAACAAATAAAAACAGGACTGCATGAAACCTGACCAGGCAGAAATAGAAGATACCTATGTGGATAGATAGGACTGGAGTAGTTGTTGACTGAACTAGACATTAATAGCTTGGATACGGCTGTTTGAAGAAGCCCAATCGAGCTAAAAAGGCTCCCTTACAAAATAAATTTCCCAGTGTAAAGAAAATAAGGTCAGCTAATTTCAAGTCCAGGAAGTTAATTAAGCTAGGTGAAGCTGAATAAAAGCTAAGCTAGGTTAATAAAACTGATCTCAGCTGTGCTAGGCTCCCCGTGGGGATATACCCGGGCCTGTCAGTATAAATGGCATCCCCACCTTCTGGAAACACTGCCCAAAATGTCCTCATTTCTATCCCTCTCTTTGTTTCTGCCTTGTTGTTCCTGTTCTTCCTGTTACCCCCTTTCTGTCTATTTTTGTCTTCATGGTCTATTCTCTAGCCTTTTTTTCCAGAAGTGCTGAAAATATAACAGTTCTCTCCTACGCCGACGTTGGATGTGCTGGGCCTGACTTGTCAGGCGCTTAACGGCAGCACGACGCATTTTCGTTCATATGACAAGACAACAATAGTTGCTGTCTGAGCGTTCAACGACGAAGAAGAAGTTCTGCTAAGCTATGCTCAAATTAGCTCAATTTTAAGCCTAAAATTTTAATAAGCTTGAAGTCAAAATGCGGCTACCTTCATGGTGGGAAAAAACAACGGTCGCATAGGCAAAATCTCCCACCATTGGTAAAACTAGGTCTAGCCAGGAACAAAAACAGAACCAAACAAAACATTCACCCAGTTAACAATCCAACCTACAAATGAAATCAGCTTAGTTACCCTGTTGAACTGAATCCCTAAGTCTTCCTACTTCAAGTTCAGGTGAAAAAAATATACAACTCTCTGGGCTGGTTTACAGGTATCTGTGTCAAAAGCCTTCTACAATTCCTTGGTGGTGCCATAAATGTTCCTTTGGAATGACATGAGGCGTCCTGTATGTAGGCCCTTATGGCAGCGACCTTCTTTTCTTTTTCTTTTTTTCTTTTAAAAATGCATGACATGATATGCTTTCTTGCATGTGTCAAAAGACAGACAATCCAAAAAGTCATTTCAGCTTTTGTCGAAGGTGGGGGGGGGGGGGGGGGGGGGGGGGGGGGGGGGGCGGAAGAGAAGGAGAAGAAACATTTCAACATATAGATAAGTATTTAGTATAAAAGATGTAAAGGTAAAGGTGTCCCATAACCTATGTGGTCGTAGGGGAGTGAGGCGCCAGAGACCTCAACTTCTCTAGGGGCCAGCGTATTGAGGGCGGCGCCCATCTCCTCTACCTCACTGCTTTACCTTCTCTGTCCCTAAAGAGGGCAGGTACCCATTTACAGCTGGGTGAACTGGGGGGACTGTACTGAAGCCGTGTATAAACAGCAATATTGACAACGAGGCCACTAATACCAAGAAAAAGGACGAGACAACAAGAACAACAAACAGCAACAAAATTGTCAACAGTAGTAACAATTATTAAAAGTTAGACATAATGACCAATATTTCTTAAACTAGCTTCAAATGAAAAATAGAAAAGTAATTCAATAAGCACGGGACAAGCATAACATGATGAATATAGTGTTGATTATGTTCGTCATTTTGTGCTTGTTCCATGCTAAAACATGAACAAACATTTATAAAACCAAATAAAACGGCACAAACTAAAAAAAAAACCCAGTGAATATGTACA
>CM060329.1:46002718-46005218 GCA_030674155.1 Stramonita haemastoma
TTGGGGAGAGTGGAGTCAGCACTGATATTTACTCTAGGGAAAAAATGTCCTCGAACGGGAATCGAACCCAGGTCGTCAAATTGCGAGCGCAATGTTCTGACCACCAGGCTATCCCGTCCCTTTTGTGTGTGTGTGTGTGTGTGTGTGTGTGTGTGTGTGTGTGTGTGTGTGTGTGTGTGTGTGTGTGTGTGTGTGTGTGTGTGTGTGTGTGTGTGTGTGTGTGTGTGTGTGTGAGTGAGTGTTAAAGTCTAACCAAATCAAATATTTGCTTTTTTAAATCAAGCCATCCATCTAAGAAAAAAAGCTTATAAATGCTTTAAAAAGAATATAGTGAATATATTTATTCCTAAAAGAAAAAGTGATACAATTCAGAATAGAGACATATCACGTTACAATAATTATTCTCCTATTACATCAACCACTTCCTTTCTTCTCCTCGTCTATTCTTCCACAGACATACATTGTCTCAAATGCATGCAGCTCTAGACCTTTGTAGATCTCAGCAAAGCCTTTGATAGTGTGATTCATTAGCATCTTTTTGACACAATATATGATATAAACTTTTCCAAACACATACTCTCCCCGATTTCCTCATTTTCTAAACACCAAAATGCGCTCTATCCGATGGGAGAACCAGAAGTATGCAATTTTAAACAACTCAAACGGAGTTAGGCTAGGATGCGTCATTTCACCTGGCGTTTTTATGATAAACACAAAACAAAGTCATGAGTGAGTTTGATATCCAGGACATGGGTCTCAAGACAGGCGGTAGAAATATAACAAATCTGCGTTACGCTAATGATAGTATAGTATAGTATAGTATAGTATAGTATAGTATAGTATAGTATAGTATAGTATAGTATAGTATAGTATAGTATAGTCTAGTCTAGTCTAGTCTAGTCTAGTCTAGTCTAGTCTAGTCTAGTCTAGTCCAGTCCAGTCTAGTCTAGTCTAGCATAGCATAGCATAGTCTCGTATAGTATAGTATAGTATAGTATAGTATAGTATAGTATAGTATAGTATAGTATAGTATAGTATAGTATAGTATAGTATAGTATAGTGTAGTGTAGTGTAGTGTAGTGTAGTGTAGTGTAGTGTAGTGTAGTGTAGTGTAGTGTAGTGTAGTGTAGTATAGTTAGTAGTATGGTATGGTATGGTATGGTATGGTATGGTATGGTATGGTATGGTATGGTATGGTATGGTATGGTATGGTATGGTATGGTATGGTATAGTGTAGTGTAGTATAGTATAGCATAGCATAGCATAGCATAGCATAGCATAGCATAGTATAGTATAGTATAGTATAGTATAGTATAGTATAGTATAGTATAGTATAGTATAGTATAGTAGTATAGTATAGTATAGTACAACATAGTACAACATAGCATAGTATAGTATAGTATAGTATAGTATAGTATAGTATAGTATAGTATAGTATAGTATAGTATAGTATAGTATAGTATAGTATAGTATAGTATAGTATAGTATAGTATAGTATAGTATAGTATAGTGTGGTGTGGTGTGGTGTGATATAGTATGGTGTGGTATAGTATAGTATATTATAAATAAAACACACTCACACGCACACACACACACACACACACACACACACACACACACACACACACACACACTCACACGCACACACACACACACACACACACACACACACACACACACACACACACACACACACACACTCACACACACACACACACACACACACACACACACACACACACACACACACACACACACACACACACACACACACAAGCGGTACCGTCTTTCTCTACTGCCATTGTTTCCTTTTTTGCCATGTCGACCCTCTTCAATGAAAAACCTTTCATAGACTTAGGAGGCACAACAAAAACTGATTAATTCAATGGCGCTTTTCAGGCCTGGTTATGAAGTATATTGATTTATCAATATGAAGAGGGATCGAGAAATCGTTCGGTTTTTTCATTATTTTATTATGTTTAAACCACGGCATATTTCTTTGCATGAAATTCAGGATGCACTCACAGGAAAGAGCGCGTCGCCACAAGAGCAGCGCCACCTTTTTTTTATTTTTATTTCCTGTCTGCATCTGTGACTGTTTCTCTATTAGAGTGGCTTTGCTTTCTACAGAATTTTTCTACAGAATTTTACCTCGGTTTAAGGTTTCATCCAAAAGACTAGCACCCAGACCACCACTCATGACCTAATGGATGGGGGTAAAAGTTTCGGGCCCAAACGGGGATCAAACAACCCCACACTTTTTAAGATTCAGACTTTTCACTTTCTGGGCAAGTGCGTTTTCTCTAGGCTACCGATCTATCTATTTTTTTAAATATATTTTGTATTCTTATTTGATTGTTTAAATCTATAAATGAATCACATGGCCGAGTGCTTAGAGCATTGCACTCTTGATTTGACGGCCCAGGTTTCAGCCACCACCGAGACACCACTCAGAAGGGTTTTCCTCTGGGTGTTTACTTTAGTGTTGAATCCATTCCTC
>CM060329.1:46015218-46017718 GCA_030674155.1 Stramonita haemastoma
CCGGCCAGAGTGTCCGTGGGTCTGCTGACCGTCCTGACCATCACCACACAGCTGGCCGGCTCCACCGCTCTCCTGCCCAAAGTGCCCTATATTAAGGTGGGTCAGTGGGTCTTGAAGTGGTCCCAAAATCATGTTTTTTGTTGTTGTTGTTTGTTGTTGCTTCTGTTGTGTGTGTGTGTGTGTGTGTGTGTGTGTGTGTGTGTGTGTGTGTGTGTGTGTGTGTGTGTGTGTGTGTGTGTGTGTGTGTGTGTGTGTGTGTCTTTTTTTCTTTTATTCTTTTATATCGAAGATAATGTGTATGTGTTTGTGTGTGTGTGTGTGTGTGTGTGTGTGTGTGTGTGTGTGTGTGTGTGTGTGTGTGTGTGTGTGTGTGTGTGTGTGTGCATGTGCATGTGTGTGTGTTTGTGTGTGTGTGTGTGTGTGTGTGTGCTGCCCAAAGTACCTTTCATTAAGGTGAGTCTCTGGGTCTTAAAGTGGCCCCAAAACATGTTTTTGGTTTTTGTAGTTTTTGTGTTGTTGCTGCTGTTGCTGTGGTTGTGTGTGTGTGCCCTACATTAAGGTGAGACACAGGGTCTTAATGTGACTCAAATTATGTTTTTGTTGATGTTGTTGTTGCTGTTGCTGTTGTTGTTGTTGTTGTTGTTGTGGTTGTGGTTGTGTGTGTGTGTGTGTGTGTGTGTGTGTGTGTGTGTGTGTGTGTGTGTGTGTGTGTGTGTGTGTGTGTGTGTGTGAGTGTGTGTGCTGCCCAAAAGGCCCTACTTTAAGGTGGATCACTGAGTCTTAATGTAAGTGGCCCAAACCATGTTTTTGTTGTTGTTGTCGTTGTGTGTGTGTGTGCTGCCCAAAGTGCCATATATTAAGGTGGGTCACTGGGTCTTAGAGTGGCCCAAATCATGTTGTTGTTGTTGTTGTTGTTGTTGTTGTTCTGTGTGTGTGTGCTGCCCAAAGTGCCCTATATTAAGGTGGGTCATAGGGTCTTAATTAAAGTGGCCCCAAAACATGTTTTTATTTTTGTTGTGTGATGTGTGTGTGTGTGTGTGTGCGTGCTTGTGTGTGTTTGTGTGTGTGTGTTGTGTGTGTGTGTGTATATGTGTGTGTAAATACAAAAGTGCTAGATGCAAATTATAGAGATTTTCCTAAGTAAATTGTCATATCTTGTTTTGTGTGTTTTTATTCTTGAAATAAAAAAGATCTTAGATGCAAATATGGAGATTTGATTTGTTAAGCGCTTTGATTTGTTTTTGCAAGATATAGCGCTATATAAATTCCATTTATTATTATTATTATTATCATTATTATTATTATTTATTATTATTATTATTATTATTATTATTATTATTATTATTTATTATTATTATTATTATTATTATTATTATTATTATTATATTTCCCTGAGTAAATTCAAAGATGGGACGGGATAGCTCAGTGGTCAGAGCAATCACTTTCCCCCCAGCTAAGGTTAAGCAGCATCGAGCGTGGTTACCAATTGGATGGGTGACCGTTTGCGCGCCTTGGCTTCAGTACAGTCCCTCCAGTTCACCCAGCTGTAAATGGGTACCTGTCCTCTTTAGTGTTAGGGAAGGTAAGGCGCGAGGGAGAGGAGATAGGCGCCGCCCTCAACACGCTGTCCCTTGAGAAGCTGAGGTCTGTGATGCCTTGCTCCCCTTTGACCATAAGGTTATAGGACACATTTACCTTTTACCTTTAAATTCAAAGAATTCATTTCATTTCATTCCACTTTAAGTCACGCAGGTTTCTATGCGTGAAATGCGGGGCTGCTCTCCCTTCTCGGGGAGAGCGCGTCGCCACGAGAGTAGTGCCACCCATTAGTAATTATTTTCTTTCTTGTCCTGTCTGCAACTGTATTTGTTTGTTTCCCCTGTCAGTGACATTTTTCTACAGAATTTTGCCAGAGACAAGTCTCTTATTGCCGTTGTATTTTTTAGATTATTATGTACGCTAAATAACTGTACGTAACGCACAGGGCCTTGGTATTTAGTCTCACACGAAAGACTAACACCCACACCACCCGTCATGGTCTAATGGATGGGGGAAAAGTTTTGTGGCCCTAACGGGGATTGAACCACGGCACACTTCTGACCCGAACATACGGCTTTCTAGGCAGGTGCGTTACCTCTAGAGCACCGATCAGCAAGGTTGTAGAACATGTCTGTAGAAACAGGTTTCTTCTGCTTGTTATCGATTACAGGCTTAGAAATTCGAAACATTCAGCCACATTGGATTGTTTCCATGGCAACAGTGCTTAAAGTTGAGTAACTGGCAGATTTTCATGCTTTACAAGCGATGCTCTTTCACTTTACAGTACCAATTTGTAACATGAGATTGTAAACACAATTTTATCAGTTTCGACCCCCATGTCCCACTTAAATTTAAAAAAAAAACTTTTATACCAAGGATAATGGAATAAGCACTCATGTGGGTTTTTTTTTTTCATCCTGTCCCCTGTGTATGCAGTTTTGTAAATTATTGTCATCTGTTT
>CM060329.1:46020218-46022718 GCA_030674155.1 Stramonita haemastoma
AGCATATTGAGGGCGGCACCCATCTCCACTCCCTCGCTGCTTTACCTTTCCCTGACCCTGAAGAGGGCAGGTACCCATTTACAGCTGATTTCAACCTGCATTTCCTAAAAAAAAAAGAAACTGTCACCAATATCACTTCAGCACACTCATGCACTGTTACCCTAATAACTGACCACAAGAATCTGTTTTTAGTCCATCTACTAGACACATACATAACTCTTCATCGCACAACACTAACATTCTTCATGTTTACTTTCTCTCCCGATCTCCTGCTGGCAGAAATCGACAGAAACTCCATCATCCCCCAACATGGCAAAACGGGCAGGGTTTCGTCAGCCCCCAAGAGAAGGGCAACCCTGTCAGAGATCATTTTCCCCAGGCCTCTTAAAGTCAGAAGATCCTCCATCTTGCCGCCCAACTTGGACAGCAACGACACAGGGAGGAAACTGGACAAAAAGTGTCGTGTGTTCTTTCCCTTGGCCTTCGCCATCTTTAATCTCGTGTACTGGGTTTACTACATGGTTTGAGACATGGTTTTCGTCGCTGTTACTTTAGGTGTTTTTTTTTTCCTTTTTAGTTTGTAGGTCTGAGAGGGGTTTTTTGTTGCTTGATTTTTTCTTGTTTTAGTTTGTTATTGTTGGTGGTGGGTTAGTTTTATGTGGAGAGGTGTGAAATCGTGATGAATTCTTCATAATATAAATATCCGCCACACCTTATTTGCCATGAATTCCACTACTGCATTAGCAGAAAGTTCACATCTGTATAACCCGGTACTACACTTGAAAGTTGTGTTCGGTGCTTGTTGGGTGTTTTCGTGATTCTGCTACTTACAAGGATCTAACATAAGTTCTGGAATCTTTAATGGGGATGCTTAACCTTCTGTGAGCATGCGCACAACGAGGGACATAACGCACTGGTAGATCAATATATGAATCACCAAGGAAGGTTACGACAGTTCATAGCTGGTTGGACAAGTCGACAGGCTTCAAATCATGTGTCACGCCGAAGTTGGATGCGCTGGGCCTGACTTGTCAGGCGCTTAACGGCAGCAGAACGCATTTTCGCTCACATGACAGATAAACATAATTGCTGTCTGAGCGTTTAATGTAGAGAAATTCTGAGTCATTCTTTTGGATAAAAGATTGTAATAAAATATCACAATGGAAAGAGAATTTTGATAATTCATGAAGAAATGATAATGATTAGAAATAAGATAGGGCAAAATATATTGTAAAATAATGTTTCTAGATGATTTTTTCTGGATAGATTTTCTTCCTTTGTGTAAAGTATTTGTTAATCTTGTTTGGTTTATTCATAAACTTTAAGATGCTGGATAACGTGATGCTTAAGTTACTGTTGCTGTTGTTGTTGTTGTTGTTGTCGTTGTTGTTGTTGTTGTTGTTGTTGTCGTCGTTGTTGTTGTTGTTGCTGCTGTTGTTGTTGTCATCTTGTTTCAGGTTTGTTTAGCTTGTTTTGGGGGTTCGGTTTTAGATGTCTGCACACATTGTCACGCCATATCAATATTATTATATGATCAGGGTGAATGATTGATTACTGTATTTTCTTTGAGATGTATTATCTTAAATACTCAGCACAAACTCTGTCGTGTGAAGAATGATTGTGTTCACATCTTTTGTATTCTGCAATATTGCTCAGTGTTTGGATCTGATGTCTCCTGGCTTCTAGAATTGGGTGAGTTGGCTGTGTGTGTGTGTGTGTGTGTGTGTGTGTGTGTGTGTGTGTGTGTGTGTGTGTGGCGTGCGTGTGTGTGTGACAGACAGACAGACAGACAGGCAGACAGAGAGAGAGAGAGAGAGAGAGAGAGAGAGGAGAGAGAGAGAGAGAGAGAGAGAGAGAGAGAGAGAGAGAGAGAGAGAGAGAGAGAGAGAGAGAGAGAGGTTGCTGTTATTTTCCCTTGCTTATTGTATTACTGAACCATTCCACCATTGATAACTATTGTATTATTATTGTACATTATAAATTTTATGACAGGATGTGAAACAGTTGTATAAATTTTTTTTTTTCAAAATCTTCAGTTTTGTTTTTGCTATTTCTGCTGGCTTAATGAAGAATACGTCTGTGGTTCTTCTTGATCTCTCAGCTGCATTTGATTTTTCTGAACTGTTTATTTTCTTAATAAATATAAACACACTTTTGCTATCTTCAACTTGGCACTTTACTTGCTTTGGTACTACTTGTCTGCTCACATTCATAATTATTGTTTGTGTAAACAGAAAATATTCTGCTCAGTCTTCACTTTATGTTGGTGTATCTCAAGGCTGTGTTCTTAACCCGTTTTTGTTGTATTTCATGGCTCATTTTGTCTGATGTGAGTCCTCCATTCTTGAATGCTGTAGTGCGCCTTCATCAGTAATAATCAGCTTCATCAATAAGTGTTTATATCATTCTTATCTCAGTGTCACGAATATAACACTGCATCTAGAAAGATTAACCAGATTAACTGCAACTTGGTGACAATAGTAAACGTCATGACAGCCTA
>CM060329.1:46047718-46052718 GCA_030674155.1 Stramonita haemastoma
CACAAAACCCTTCAGCAACTTCCATCCCACCCCCAACCCCGTCTCCAACCTAAGCGGTGACGTGACTGGCAGAGTGATGCTTTATTTTATTTATTTATTTTATTTTAATCTTTTATATCGAGGATAACAGAATAAGCAACCATGCGCTTTTTTTCATCCGGTCTCCGTGTGTATGCAGTTTTGTAAATATTGTCATCTGTTCCCACCGGCACACGATGGCCTACTCTTACGAAAAGCGGAACAGGATTTAACGTGTGCGCAAGATGTTCTGCGTGCGTTCGCACACGGGGCTTCGGTTTAAAGTCTCATCCGAAGGACTTTTGGGGAGAGTGGAGTCAGCACTGATGTTAACTCCAGGGGTAATGCGCTTATTTAGAAAGTTAAAAGTTGCGGGTTCGAGCCCCATTTGAACCAAAAAGTTTCCGTCCATGCAGTTGAACCAAAACTCACAATGTAATAATATAATAACAAAGAAAGAAGATACTTTTTTTTCAAATGTGTAAGGATTATAAAAAAAATTGTTGTGAGATAAACTCTTTAAAAAAAAAATGTAGATGTAAAACAGAACAAAAAGGACTGAACCAAATAGTAGAATTCAAGATAAACTATTCCCTGATATATATATATATATATATATATATATATATATATATATATATATATATATATATATAATATATATATATATAATATATATATATATATATATATATATTCGTGACATATTTATTTATTTATTTATTTATTTATCTATTTATTTATTTATTCTTTTATATCGAGGATAACAGAATAAGCAATCATGTACTTTTTTTCATCCGGTCCCCGTGTGTATGCAGTTTTGTAAATATTGTCATTTGTTCCCACCGGCACACGATGGCCTACTCTTACGAAAAGCGGAACAGGATTTAACGTGTGCGCAAGATGTTCTGCATGCCTGTAAACTAACATTGTTCCTAAACTGAACATATCCACAAGCTAACACTGCCGGTAGACAGAACATGTTTGCAAAGTAATACTACAAATTAATGAGATAAAATCTACAAAGTAGCTTTCTCGGTAAAATGAACATATTCGCAAAGTAACGTCCTCGCCAAAACTGAATATATTCTCAATCTAATAAATAATCATCACTAAAGTGAACATATCCGCAAACAGACATTGTCGCTAAATTGAAGACTTCCGCAAAGCATATTTATGTGAACAATACCCCGCATGCATCATCCCATAAAAATGTCATTTATTATTTATTTATTTATTTATTTATTCTTTTATATCGAGGATAACAGAATAAGCACTCATGTGCTTTTTTTCATCCGGTCCCCGTGTGTATGCAGTTTTGTAAATATTGTCATCTGTTCCCACCGGCACACGATGGCCTACTCTTACGAAAAGCGGAACAGGATTTAACGTGTGCGCAAGATGTTCTGCGTGCGTTCGCACACGGGGCCTCGGTTTAAAGTCTCATCCGAAGGACTTTTGGGGAGAGTGGAGTCAGCACTGATGTTAACTCCAGGAAGAAAATTTCCTCGACCGGACTCGAACCCGGGTCTTCAAATTGCCAGCGCAATGTTCTGACCACTAGGCTATCCGCCCCCCTTCAACCTTAACCAGCTAAATCCCGGGTAACCACAACGTCTGTAGAATAATCTGGAACTACGAGTATGGAGATAGTAACCTGTATTGTATTCCACAGATAGGTAGATGAAGCTACGAGCTTGCAGATCGATACAACACAAAGCCATTGATTTCTCACTTACTTCTGTGAAGCGAAGTTCAGAAGAAGACTTCTGTTTCTATTGTTGTAAAAAATCGATTTTCATTTGTTGTTGGGCTTATTTGTTTTTGTCTTTTGCTGTTAATTTTGTATACCGTGCACAGCATTGTATTTTCCCATGGCTGTTTCCAGCAAAAGAAAGAGTGAGGGGATTTGACTATGCATGTCTCAAGAGCTTTGGTGTAGCTCTTTAAAAGTAATCAAGGGTTGGGATGGAGGGTGTGGGTGGGATGGGGGGAAGCAAGGAAGGAGAGATGAAGGGTTGTAGGGTTAGGGGTTGGGGTTGGGAAGGAGGGGGTGGTGGTGGTGGTGGTGGTGGTGGTGGTGGTGGTGGTTAGGTTTGATTGTGGAAGTAAAGGTAAAGGTACCACATAACCTGTGTGGTCGTAGGGGAAGAGAGGCATCAGAGACCTCAGCTTCTCTAGGTCCCAGCATGGTGAGGGTGGCGCCCATCTCCTCTCCCTCGCTGCTTTACCTTCCCTGACCCTAAAGAGGGCAGGTGCCCATTTACAGCTGAAAAGGTAAGAAAAGGTCACTATTTTAAGATTTCAAATTGTAAGTGAGCGTGTCAGACTTGGACATATCTAAGACAATGTTGTATCGATGAGTAGCAAATCTATCTCTGTGTGTGTGTGTGTGTGTGTGTATGTGTGTGTTTATGTGTGTGTGTTTATGTGTGTGTTTATGTGTGTGTGTGTTTATGTGTGTGTGTTTGTGTATGTGTTTTTGTGTGTGCGTGCATGCGTGTGTTTGTGTGTGCGTCAGTCTGTCTGCCTGCCTGTCTGTCTGTCTGTCTGTCCACTGTTGTCAGAACATGTCAAAACCAATATGTTTTATATTGATCCACAGATATCAGTGACACAACTAACAATGGCTGAGGAATGGAATAGCGAATGCTGTTATAAAAGATTTAATGTGCAAATCCCTCAAAAGATTATAAGCATAATAAACACACACTCACATAATCACAGGCAAACATACACTGATGGATTTCAGTTGACTAACACCCCCCCCCCCCAAAGACACACACATACACACACATACGCACACACACACACACACACACACACACACACACAAACACACACACGCACGCACTCACGCACACACACACACATTCACACACGATGTTACTATTTAATGTACAATGTGGAAATAAAAATTTGACTTAGCTTGACTTTACTTGACTTCACACACACACACACACACACACACACACACACACACACACACACACACACACAACACACACACACACACACACACACACACACACCACACACACACACACTCTAACACACACACACACTCTAACACACACACACACACACACACACACACACACACACACACACACACACACACACACACACACACACACACACACACACACACAACACCACACACACAGGGAACCACGCTCCATCTCATCACATTACACATGCATTACGAATACAATACAGACGAACCAGATAAGCACGTTTTAATTCCAAATCCTGCATTAGAAAACAAAACAAAAAAAAGCTTTTTGAATGATTAAAATAAATAAATCACAAGGTTTTATCATCGCATCAAAGCCCATAGTAATGCAAATAATTCACGATTAATTTTTTTTTCATTTTAGCTGACATCATCCCGTGATGTTAACATCCATCATTAACTTTTGACTTCTAGCAAAATCGATGTCAAACCAATCAGGTAGATCGGTGGTCTAGAGGTAACGCGCCTGTATAGAAAGCGGAAAGTCCGTGTCGAAGTGTGCGGTAGTTCGAATCCCGTTAGGGCCGAAAACTTTCCTCTATCCATTAGACCATGAGTGGCGGTCTGGGTGCCCGTCTTTTGGATGAGAAGATTAAACCGAGGTCACGCGTGTTACACATGATTATTTAGTGCACGTAAAAGAACCCGCGGCAAAAAGAGAGTTGTCCCTGGCAAAATTCTGTAGAAAAAAGCCACTCTGATAGGGAAAGAAATACAGTTGCTGACAGGAAACAGAAAAAAAATAAGACCCGCTATCCCTGGTAAGAGCAGCTCGAATTTCACGCAGAGAAATCTGCTGTGACATAAAGTAGTATAAAAAAAATTATGAGTTTTTTGTTTCCATTCTTCTGTTGTTCTTTTGTTGGTGTTGTTGTTGTTGTTGTACTCGTCGTCGTCGTTGACGTTGTAATCAGTTTTGCGTTTGCTCACACACACAAACACACACACACACACACACACACACCACACACACACACACACACACACACACACACACACACACACACACACACACACACAAACACACACACACACACACAAACACACACACACACACACACACACACACACGCACACGCACACACACGCACACAAACACACACACAACACACACACACACACACACACACACACACACACACACACACACACACACACACACACACACACACCACACACACACACACAACACAACACACACACACGGGAGCTTAAGATAATGGAGTCGGTCCGAAGAAGAAAAAAGTCCGTATCTGGTCTTCCCTATGAACAGCCGACTCTGTATTTCCTTTGAAATCAAGCTAGGCATACACCGTGATCATTTCTCGACAATATCACAACTGTTCGTTTCTGCTTAGGACATATGTCCCCAGAAAAATTTCAGGGATATCCAAGGAACAGCTATTTACAGTAAAAGGTAAAGGTAAAGGTGTCCCATAACCTTTGTGGTCGTAGGGGAGCGAGGCATCAGAGACCCCAGCTTCTCTAGGGGCCAGCATATTAAGGGCGACGCCTATCTCCTCTCCTTCGCTGCTTTACCTTCCCTGACCTTAAAGAGGGCAGGTACCCATTTACAGCTGGGTGAACTGGGGGGGGGGGGGGAACTGTACTGAAGCCAAGACGCGCAAACGGTCACTCATCCAACTGGTGACCACGCTCGACGCTGCTTAACTTGACTTGGGGAAAGCGAGCGCTCTGACCACTTAGCTATCCCACCCTCATTTACAGTAGGCCTACCCATTTAACCCCCTCCCGCCCTCCTCATGTCATGACACAAATTTGCACTCTGATAAGTTAATAGCGTTACACACACACACACACGCACACACATGCCCTTGCGCACGTGAACATGCACACACACGCATGCACACACACACACAAGCACGCATGCGTGCTTCCGCTAGAGAGAGAGAGAGAGAGAGAGAGAGAGAGAGAGGAGAGAGAGGGAGAGAGAGAGAGAGAGAGA
>CM060329.1:46060218-46062718 GCA_030674155.1 Stramonita haemastoma
TTACTTTTAGTCCCCATTTGGAACAGTAACCATTTAATCTATCTAGTTTAGTTTGCAGTCCTAGTTTGGTTGTTGATAACAGTGCTAAGTCATCCGCATATAGCAAACATGGAATTTTATCTTCTGCAGTAATATACGGTGAATCTTTTTCATCAAGGACCTGAACAATAACATTTATGTAAACATTAAATAATGTAGGACTTAGTGTGCTGCCTTGATGTACCCCCCTTTTTACAACAATTTCTTCTGTGTAACTTCCTTTTATTTTTACAAGGATTGTTGCGTTTGTATACATGCTGTTAATGACATTAAAGGTTTTACCAGTTATGCCTATCTTATTTAACTTTACAAGTAGAGCCTGATGCCAAACATTGTCAAATGCTTTCTGAAAATCTACAAAACAACAATACAGTCTATTGTTTTTTGTTTTTAATGCATTGTCTATTAGTTTATTAAGGATATAGATGTGGTCTGCTGTTCTACATGTTTTTCTGAATCCAGCTTGTTCTCTGACAAGTTTGTTGTTTTGCTCCAAATATTCTGAGATTCTTGTATTCAAAATTTGGCAGAAGAGCTTCCCTACTGTGTTTGTTAATGTTATCCCTCTGTAGTTATCGGGATTAACAGTGCATCCACTTTTATAAATGGGGGTACTAACACCCAGTTTCCAGTCAGAAGGATAGGCACCTGTATCAAGCACTAGATTAAACAAACTCTTTATTACTTCCATCAGACTGGGTGAAATTGATTTGAGCATTTCATTTGTTATGCCATCTTTACCAGGTGACTTTTTATTTTTTAATCTTTTAATTGTTCTTGTTATTTCTTCAATAGTAATTTGTTTATCTAAGTACCTATTGCTATTTGTTCTCATGTCATTATACATGTTGTGTACAAGTTGTATTTATTCAGGATCTATGTGTGGTTCCTCTCCATTAAGTTTTTTTAAGTGTTCAGTCCACTTCTTGCTGTTCATATGGTTTACATGCTTTACGCCATCACTTTCACTCTCTTTTAATTTCTGCAATGTTTTCCACACTATATTTGGATCTGCATTTATCATGTCATGTAACTGTGATACTAGCATATTTTTGAAGGCTTTCTTTTTCTTTTTTATCATATTATTATACTGGTTTCTCTTGGAAAAATATTTTTGTCGAAGTTCAGCTTTGTGTGGATATCTGTTTACAGCATTAAGTAATGATTGTACTTCTTTTCTCATTTTTGTACAATCTGGGTCAAACCACTTTTTATTGCGTTTCATTTTTAACGTTTGGGGCTTTTTAGCTTTCAAACTCAATTGTGCTGCTTTGATAAATATATCTGACATCTTTTCGGAACATTCATTTAGATGAGATTGAAAGTGTAGATCGAGAGAATCATACTGCTCTGTACTTTGTTTAAATTGTTCTGCTATTTTATCTGTTTGGAGTTGTATTTGTTTGATGTGTGTTTGAATTGATGGGAGTTTTAGTGCCTTTTGAAATTGTTCACTTGAGCTTTTATCCCATAGAAAACGTGGGCCTACTTTTTGAGCTGAACTTTTACTAACCAACTCTTTTTGTGTATATCTTTTTGGTGTTAGCTTCTTCTGATGGAAAACGTTATCAAAGTTTGGTAAATATATGTTCAGATCAATGGGACAATGATCGGAATGTTCCATCAAGTCTTTCACATTCATATATTTCACTTCCCTAATCAGAGAATGTGAACATATAAAGTAATCAACCACACTACAGCCTTGTGTTTGAAAACTTGTGAATTTTCCTTGTAGATCTCCCAAAGTTCGTCCGTTTAATATAAAGAGTTGATTTTCTGTAAAAATATTTACTAACATTTTACCATATTTTTGAACTACTGTGTCCATGGTACATCTGTGATAACAATTATCAAACATATAGCTTTCTGGTAGATCGTAATAATTGTGCCGTGAATCCATTTCTATAAAATCGGTCATTTTTCCGGTTCGTGCATTTAAATCTCCGCACAAGATGACCTGACCTCTCTGTGAGAATGTTTCAAGGTCTTGTTCTAAAGTATCCCAAATCTTTTTTGTATGCTCTTTTCCATAGGAAGAAAATCCAGGCGGAATGTATGCACATCCTATAAAAATATCATGACCCGATGAGTATAGTGTGTCACTTTGTAATAATTTTATCCACACAATATCTGAATTACTTTGTGGTAAAAATTTTATTTGTTTCCTGTATTGTTCTTTAATGAAAACTGAAATTCCTCCCGAAGCCCTAGAACCATTATTTCGTTTTGCTCTGCAATAGTGCATGGGTATATACCCAGGAAGAGTTATCTCTGCTACTTCTGTTTTATCCAAATGGGTTTCTTGCAAAAATATTAAATCATATAATGATAGCATGTTTTTTACCTGCACGTCATTCAGTTTATTTATCTTAATTCCATCTAGTTTCCCATATATGCTCCTTATATTCCAGGATAATAGTTTCATTTCAAAACTTTGTCATTTGTCGATGGTCATCATGTG
>CM060329.1:46075218-46082718 GCA_030674155.1 Stramonita haemastoma
TCTATCTATCTATCTATCTATCTATCGATCGATCTATCGATCTATCGATCTATCGATCTATCGATCTATCTATCGATCTATCGATCTATCTATCTATCGATCTATCGATCTATCTATCTATCTATCTATCTATCTATCTATCTATCTATCTATCTATCTATCTATCTATCTATCTATCTATCTATCTATCTATCTATCTATCTATCTATCTATCTGTCTGTCTGTCTTCTGTCTGTCTGTCTATCTATACATTGTGTGTGTGTGTGTGCGCTTGCGTACGTGCATGCATTGTCAAAATCATGTGTGTGTGTGTGTGTGTGTGTTTGTGTATGTTTGAATCTGTGGTGTGTGTGTGTGTGTGTGTGTGTGTTGTGTTTGTGTATGTTTGAATCTGTGTGTGTGTGTGTGTGTGTGTGTGTGTGTGTGTGTGTGTGTGTGTGTGTGTGTGTGTGTGTGTGTGTGTGTGTGTGTGTTTGTGTTGTGTTGTCTGTGTGTGTGTGTGTGTGTGTGTTTGTGTATGTTTGAATCTGTGGTGTGTGTGTGTGTTTGTGTATGTTTGAATCTGTGTGTGTGTGTGTGTGTGTGTGTGTTGTGTGTGGTGTGTGGTGTGTGTGTTGTGTGTGTGTGTGTGTGTGTGTGTGTGTGTGTGGTGTGTGTGTGTGTGGTGTTTGTGTATGTTTGAATCTCTGTGTGTGTGTGTGTGTGTTTGTGTATGTTTGAATCTGTGTGTGTGTGTGTGTTTGTGTGTGTGCAATCTGTGTGTGTGTGTGTGTGTGTGTGTGTGTGTGTGTGTGTGTGTGTGTGTGTGTGTGTGTGTGTGTGTGTGTGCAGTCAGCTACAGCACAGAAGAACTGATGTTGAGGTGGTCCCCCAGGCGAGAGATCATCAACATTCAGCCCACAGTGCTCATACCTGACTTCAACATCATGGGGGTGGTCACCGTACAGTGTAACCAGACCTACAGCTCCGGTAAGGGGTGGGTGTGGGGGGTGGGGGGCGTATGTCTACTTCCTCGTTGTTCGTCAGTGCTTATCATTAGTGGAGGATGATGGTAAGGAGAATGATAATGATGAGAAGAAGAGCAATAACAAAAACAGTAACAACAATAATAATCATAATAATTTATGATAGTAATAATAATACTAATAATATATATATATATATGATGATGATGATGATGATGATGATGATGATGATGATGATGATGATGATGATGATGATGGTGATGATGATGATGATGATGATGATGATGATGATGATGATGATGATGATGATGACGACGATGATGATGATGATGATGATGATGATGATGATGATGATGATGATGATGATGATGATACATTGAATGTATATAACGCTAATAACGCCATACCTTGCAATAAAAAATCAAAGGAAACACCTTAAGGAAACACCTTTCCCCCTCTTTTTTTACCTTTTAAATTACAAAAAAAAATCATATGTTTTTACCGTTCACCCCAAACAGGCACCCATCCGTGCCTTGAGGCCCAGTTCACGCTGCAAAGGAAAGTGGCCTACTACATTTTCCACACCTACATCCCCACCATCCTCATCGTCATCCTCTCCTGGGCCTCCTTCTGGATCGACCACGATGCCGCTCCGGCCAGAGTGTCCGTGGGTCTGCTGACCGTGCTGACCATCACCACACAGCTGGCCGGGTCACGGGAACAGATGCCAAAGGTGCCCTACATTAAGGTGAGGAGGTGTGGTTTTGTTGTTTTGTGGTTTGTTGTTTGGTGGTGGTGGTGGTTGTTTGGTGTTGGTGGTGGTTGGTGTTGGTGGTTGGTGGTTGTGGTGGGGGGTGGGTGTATGGTGGTGTGTTGGGGAGTTGTGGTGGTGGTGGTAGGGGGGGGTGTGTGGTGGTTGTGGTGGTGATGGTGGGTTGTGGTTTGTGGTGGTGGTGGTGGTGGTGTGGGGGGTCGTGGTGGTTATGGCGGTGATGGTGGTGGATTTTTGTTAATTTGCTTTTTTTTTCTTAGACGGACGGGGGGGGGGGGGGGGGGGGACTTACGGGACAGGATAGCTCAGTGGTCAGAGCACTCGCTTTCCCCAAGTTAAGGTTGAGCAGCGTCGATCGTGGTTAGCAACTGGATGGGTGGCCGTTTGCGCGCCTTGGATTTGGTACAGTCCCCCAGTTCACCCAGCTGTTAAATGGGTACCCTGCCCTCTTTAAGCATAGGGTCAGGGAAGGTAAAGCAGCGAGGGAGAGAAGATGAGCGCCGCCCTCAAAATATGCTAGCCCCCGCTAGAAACTGAGGTCTCTGATGCCTCACTCCCCTACGACCACATAGGTAATGGGACATCTTTAAAAGATAAAGGTTAAAGTGTTCTATAACCTAGGCGGTCATAGGGGAGCGAGGTGTCAGACACTTCAGCTTCTCTAGGGGCCAGCATACACACCTTTATGATACCTTTACACACCTTTACCTTTTTCTTTCGTGATTGCAGGCGATCGACGTGTGGATGTCGATGAATCTGGTGTTTGTGTTCGCGGCCTACATGGAGTATGCCCTGGTGTCTATGCTGGCCAGACAGTACAAGAAAGCTATGGCCAGAAAGGCCCTGATGCTTCTGATGCAGGAACAGGTAGGAAGGATGCTTTGGGCCTCAGTTTGCAGTTTGGGTGTTATGGTTGTGGTGTAGTGATAATTATTATTATAGGTGGGTGGTTAGTATGGTATGGTGTGTTGCATACAAGGGCAGGTGTGGTCTTTGGGCTTGAGTTCATAGTTTGGTGTTATGGTAGAGTGGTGATAATAATTATAGATGGGTGATGGTATTGTATTGTATTGTGATGTATTGTATTGTATTGTGGTGTGTTGTATTGTATTGTATTGTATTGTATCGTATTGTATTGTATTGTATTGTGTTGTGTGCAAGAGCAGGTGTGGTCATTGGGCTTGAGTTCATAGTTCGAGTTTTATGGTGGAGTGGTGATAAGAATTATAGATGGGTGATAGTACTGTATTGTATTGTATTGTATTGTGGTGTATTGTATTGTATTGTATTGTGGTGTATTGTATTGTATTGTATTGTATTGTATCGTATTGTATTGCATTGTATTGTATGCTAGAGCAGGTGTGATCTTTGGGCTTGAGTTCATAGTTTGGGTGTTATGGTGGAGTGGTGATAATAACTATAGATGGGTGATGGTATTGTATTGTATTGTAATGTGGTGTATTGTATTGTATTGTATTGTATTGTGGTGTATTGTATTGTATGCAAGAGAAGTTGTGGTCATTGGGCCTCAGTTCACAGTTTGGGTGTTATGGTGGAGTGGTGATGATATAGATGGGTGATAGTATGCTAGTACTTGTAAACAATGCACAGAAAAAGCAAGCAAACAAACAACAACAACAACAACAACAACAAAAAGATCACAGCCAACCAACGAACTGTGAGCATAATCAGATGTTTAATCTCTCTGTGTGTCTGTGTGTCTGTGTGTCTGTGTGTCTGTGTGTGTTTTTTTTTTTTTTTTTTTTTTATTCTTTTATATCGAGGATAACAGAATAAGCAATCATGTGCTTTTTTTTCATCCGGTCCCCGTGTGTATGCAGTTTTGTAAATATTGTCATCTGTTCCCACCGGCACACGATGGCCTACTCTTACGAAAAGCGGAACAGGATTTAACGTGTGCGCAAGATGTTCTGCGTGCGTTCACACACGGGGCCTCGGTTTCTAGTCTCATCCGAAGGACTTTTGGGGAGAGTGGAGTCAGCACTGATGTTAACTCCAGGAAGAAAATTTCCTCCACCGGACTCGAACCCGGGTCTTCAAATTGTGTGTGTGTATGTGTGTGTGTGTGTGTGTGTGTGTGTGTGTGTGTGTGTGTGTGTGTGTGTGTGTGTGTGTGTGTGTGTGTGTGTGTCTGTCTGTCTGTCTGTCTGTCTGTCTGTCTGTCTGTCTGTCTGTCTGTCTCTGTCTCTCTCTCTCTCTCTCTCTCTCTCTCTCTCTCTCTCTCTCTCTCTCTCTCTCTCTCTCTCTCTCTCTCTCTCTCTCTCTCTCTCTCTTCTGTCTAACATAGTAGAATTATCTGTACCAGTCTATGGTATCAGTGATCACTATCCTGTATGTTTTACCTGGTCCAAAAAAGGTGCCAAAATCCCTAGATGTAAACACAAGTGTATTTCTTTTCGCAGTTATAGAAACTTTGATAAAGAAGGATTTTTGTCTGACCTATGCAAAGCAGATTTTTCATGTGTATATCAGTTTACTGACCCAGACAAAGCTCTCGCTACTTGGTATAGCATCTTTACATCAATATTTGATAGTCACGCCCCTCTCAGAGTAAAACGTGTTAAAGCTAGAGACAAACCACCATGGCTCACTGATGAAATTAATGAAGCAATAATTATCCGTGATAAACTACTAAAATTAACAGGAAAAGATGAAAAGTTTAAGGAACAACGAAATAAAATAACATATATGAAACGAATTGCAAAAAAGAAATATTTCAGTGAACTAATTTCATCAAAAAAAGATTCAAAGTCTATCTGGAAAGCAATAAACCAATTAGCTGGTAAACCATCCATAACAAATACTTCATCAGATACAGGCCTGTCAGCAGAAAATATCAATAATCATTTTTGTACTATAACTGAAAAACTTGTGAATGTTAACCACTGTGAAGAAAATAATTTACTCCTTTTAAAGAAATTTTGTAGTTCTAAAATTATTAAGTCAAAACTTACCTTTAGGTTTATTGGTGTGCATGATGTGTATAAGGAATTATGTTTATTAAAGCAAACAAGCTCTCGTGGTTTAGACAATTTAGATAGCAAAATTTTGAAAATTTCTGCACCTGTGATCTCGGAACATCTTGCTTACATTTACAATCTTTGTATTGAAAAAGGGTGTTATCCTCAAATGTTCAAAGATGCCAAAGTAATACCCATATTCAAATCCGGCGATCCTAATGACCCTTCTAATTATAGA
Source organism: Stramonita haemastoma (assembly GCA_030674155.1). Taxonomy (NCBI): domain Eukaryota; kingdom Metazoa; phylum Mollusca; class Gastropoda; order Neogastropoda; family Muricidae; genus Stramonita; species Stramonita haemastoma. Next base: position 46,080,175 of record CM060329.1, read on the forward strand.
CCTATCTCAATACTATCTACGTTGTCTAAACCTTTAGAAAAACATCTAAAACAACATTTTTTGTTACACTTTACAAAATATGAATTATTTCATCCTAACCAAAGTGGGTTTAGGAAAGATCATTCATGCCATACAGCACTTAGCAATTTAATAGAGCAGTGGCATTATAATATTAACAGTGATCTATTAACGGGTGCAGTATTTGTTGACTTTGCAAAAGCTTTCGACTGTATTGAACACAACCTACTCATAAGGAAACTGACTATGTATGGCATATGTCCAGATGCACTTAAACTTATTAACTCATTTCTTAATGACAGGAGACAAATTGTTTATCAAGACTCGAGAATGTCGTCTGTCTTGCCCATAAAATATGGTGTTCCTCAAGGGTCTGTGTTAGGGCCCATCCTTTTCTCTATATACATTAACGATCTTCCCCTCCATGTTTCTTCCACTTGTGAACTTTTTGCAGACGACACTACCATACATACTGTAGGTAAAGACTTAATCTCCTTGAGTACAGTTTTACAAAATGACTTGGACAATCTGACAACATGGACAGAACATAATCATATGGCTCTCAATCCTCAGAAATCAAAACTCATGGTTGTTACAACAAGGCAAAAGCGTCAAAACTTCAAAAACAAATTAACTGGAATAAAAATTAATGATAACATGTTGGAAGAGGTAAATTCATTTAAATTACTTGGCCTATATATTGATAATAACTTGTCCTGGTCTAATCACATCTTTAATGTCTCAAAGAAAATATCTAAAAAGCTTTTTCAGCTTAACAGAATAAAACATTTTCTAGATCAGCATACTCGCAAATTATTCTTTTCTGCTTATATAAAACCAGACCTAGATTATGCCTCTACTTGCTGGGACTTGGCAAGTAAAAACTGTATGAAACGAATAGAAAGAGTGTATAAACGTTCACTAAAGGTAATTCTCCTCAAAACCAATTCCCTAGAAGTTTGTGACTATAAAGAGTTGGATATTCTTCCCTTAAGTCTAAAATGTCGCTTTAATAAAGGCCTATTTATGTATAAAATTATGAATAATCTAGCGCCACGATATCTTTGTCAGAAATTTCCAGTGAAAACAGTTCGAAATAAAAGTGTGGTTGTTACTCCTCGACCAAGAACTGATCTTTTTATGTCCTCTCTTGTATATTCTGGTACCAGACTATGGAAGGAAATCCCCATCTCAATTAAAAATAAAAGTAGTGTATCATCATTCAAAAAAGCGTACCACACATACTTGTTGAATTTAATGTGATTGACATTAGTGATCTCCCTTTGAACTGGTGTGTGTTTATTTTTATTTATTTTATTTGTTTTTTTGTATCGAGGGTGACGGAGTGAGTAATCATGTGCTTTTCTTCGTCTGGTCCCCGTGTGTATGCAGTTTTGTAAATATTGTGTGTGTGTGTGTGTGTGTATATTGTGCGCGCGCATGCGCACGCTCACGGGAGTGCGTGCATGCGTATATGTGTCAAAACAAGTCAAATCAAACTTTTATTTCCATATTGTACATTGAAGAAGCAGTACAATTTCCCCCCCCCCCCCCCCCAACATTAGTAAGCTCCCTTTGAACTGGTGTGTTTTTGATATTGGTGAGCTCCCTTTGAATTGGTGTGTGTGTGTGAGTGATTGAGTGAGTAAGTGAGTGTGTGTATGTGTGTGTGTGTGTGTGTGTGTGTGTGTGTGTGTGTGTGTGTGTGTGGGGTGTGTGTGTGTGTGTGTGTGTGTGTGTGTGTGTGTGTGTGTGTTGCGTGCGTGTGTTGTGCGTGCGTGTGTGTTTGTGTGTGTTTGATAAATAATGAGATTGTAAAAGGTTCTGGTTGTGCTTTTGTTGTTGTTGTTGTTGTTGTTTTTTGTTTTTGTTTTCTGTGTGTGTGTGTGTGTGTGTTTATGCATTGTGGGTGTGGGTGGTAGGGTGTTATGTCTTGACTTTTGGGGATGAACTGTTTATGGGAGGGGAGTTTTTCATGTTTGACTGGTTTTGCTTATTCATTTGATTTGTTAACCTATGTCATTTTTCAATGATTTCCTGATTATCAGTAATTAGATGACAATATGAATGATTGCTGTTTTTTTGCTATCTTACATTTATTTGTTTATTATCATTGATTTATTCATATTTGTTTCATTTTTGCCCATGAGGGTCTGGTGTAAAGAAGCCTCTGGCTTATCCAATTACCCTCATTAAAATTTCGAGTTTCGAGTTTCGAGTTTCTCTCTCTCTCTCTCTCTCTCCCCCCTCCCTCCGTCCCTCTTTCTCTCTCTTTCTATGAGCACGTTTAGCAATGATTATTACAGCAATGGGCATGAATATTCTGCTGAATCAAATCGTTACCATGTCCTTTTTTGTTGATGAAAATAGCTGATAGGATCAAACTATTATTTCCATCTGAAAGATGGGTCATTATGTTCTTTGTTGTTGACTGGATTGAATTTTCACTCTTGAGTCTTCAATGATTTGATAATTTCTCTTCGTTGAAATCAATCAGACTATTTTTTCCGTTTAAAAAGATTGATC
>CM060329.1:46087718-46095218 GCA_030674155.1 Stramonita haemastoma
GCTGAGCAGGAGGACGTGGTCGCTGTGCCAGTTTTTTGGCTGTTGGGCGCCACGTAGATCTAGTTTTGGCTCCGTTCGAGAAGCAGGAGAGAGCCTACGCCTCGTAGGAGGTTTCACTCTCCAGTTCCTGCCTTTGTTCTTCGTTCTTCGTCACTGTTTGTCGCTTGTTCATCTAGTCACGTCGGTTGGGGTGCAGGAGTGCGCCATATCAGTTCCAGTGACAGGTCTCCGTTTACCACCAGTCTCCCTTTACCACCAGTCTCCCTTTACCACCAGTTTCCGTTTACCACCAGTTCCTGTTCGCCACCAGTTCCTGTTTACCTCCAGTCGTCAAGTCCTACCTTGCACCTGCACGTCTTCTTTGTCTGCTTCATCTTCTCCATTGTATTGTCAGGAAAGTGATTCTTTTGGTGTGTATTTTTGGTGGGTTTTTTTTTTGTTTTTTTATTCATTTTTTGGACTTCAAAAACTGTGTTAGAGAAAAGGGAAAGAGTGAGAAATACAGGACCTTAAATTAGAGTTAATATATAATATTTAGATTAGAGTGCGGTGGTATGTGGGTGTGAAAACTTGTACATTTTTTTGCTGTGATTTTTGCATTGTTATTATTTTTTTGTTGTTGTTTACTATATAAGATTTTTCGTGAGTGTGAGGAAGTGTATTTTGGTGCGTTGGTTTTGCCTTGTTATTTTTTGATTGTTGATTTTCATTATCATCGAAATTGAATAGTAAAGATTGGAAATTTCTCCTCTGTGTTCTGCGTTTGTTGTTGTGGGGAAGTTAGATAGAGTGGGTACGGGTGGGGTTTTCTTCACACTCCCTTAAGGAGCGTGACAATGGTGGAGATGCCCGGTAAATGTTAGGATAGTTAGGTTGGTTGTGGGGTGGGTGTTTTGTCTCGTGCGTCTTGGTTTGTTCTAAACCCAAAGTCATTGGTTTATTTATTTATTTATTTATTTTTCCTCTGATGGGGTGTAGTCAGTCACAGTGGTTAATCTTTTAAAAATCAGTGCCTTTGAGATTTAAACCCCGTGATGTAAAACCTTTTTTGGTTACTACTTCCTTCTATGATTTTTAGCCTAGCAAGTTATAAGCCAACTAATCCCAACTGAGTGATTGTCTTTGTCTTCCACCCAAGTTCTAAAAAATGTCGACCCGCAGAAATGCAAGTATGCCAGCCACTCCAGGGCCAAAGACCCAAGGCTCGAAAAGGGACGAGGTGTCTCCTTCTCCTGGAGCTTTTGAGAAAGAAAGGCTGTCAGGTTAGGTAAAGGAGCAACTGGAGGGTGATTTCTCTGACTCCCCTGCGAGTGAGGCCAAAGGTGAGTTGTTTTTTTCTGAAGATCCTTATGCCAAGTTCCGCAGGTTGGGTTCGGAGTTAGGCTTGTCGGGGGAAGTACTCGCTCGGTTCATTGTGGATTCGGTAGACAAAGAAGAGGCTAGACACTTGAGAGAAGAAGAAAGAGAGGAAGCTAGACGTAGGTGGATTGAGGATAGGGAGGAGGCGAGGCGCGTCAGAGAGGAAGAGAGGAGTTACAGAGAGGCAGACAAAGAGGAGGAAAGACAAAGATTTGAAAGAAAGCTGGAGCTTAAACAAGAAGAAATTTCAGTCCGCAACGCCCAGCAATTTCATATCCAACCTTTCGATGGGAAGGATGACCTTGATTCATTTCTGACCCATTTCGAGAGAATTGCGGGATTAAATAAGTGGAAGCAGGACACTTGGGCAGCCCATCTGCTTACATTGCTGCAGGGTCAAGCTAGAGATGTGTGTCTGAGTCTCTCTCCCCAAGATGTGCAGATGTATGATGTCCTGAAGGCCACTCTCTTGCGGGTGTTTCGCCTAGATGCGGATGCGTATTGGAAAAGGTTCCGATCCATGCGCAAAACTAGTGAAGAGACATTCGAACAATTTCTATCCCGTTTGAAGACATGTCTCTCTCGCTGGTGTCTGGCGAGTAGCCGAGATGAAGACAGTGTCCACGACATTAAAGATCTATTCCTGCAAGAACAGCGCATATCAACTCTGACACCTGAGCTAGTTGTTGAGGTCCAGAAGGAGGAACCTCGTAGAGCTGAAGATGTTGCTCGCATTGCAACGAAAGTTGCCAATGCGAAAAGAGCAGGCAGGTTAGCTGAGGCAGAGCTCAAGGCCTCAAGAGGTTCAGACAGGAGAATTGAGCAGGGTCAGTTCGATTCAGTGATTGGCGAGAGGGTACCTACTCAGGATAGTTCCGAGTTGAGGCCAGGCCAGACTAAGTCATAGCCAACTTCTGGGGCTGCAGGTAGTTCTACCTGAGAGGGTCATTCCAAAGTGCGATCAAGCAGAGGTGAGGGCCGTCAGCCACTTTTTTGTTACGGATGTGGGAAGACGGGCCATGTCGCTAAGGAGTGCAGGCACTTGAAAGTAGTCTCTGCAGTGATTAGGCCAGAGTATTCTGAGGAACAACCTTTGAGGCTTCCCCCTACCTTGTGCATTCCATGCGCAGCCAAAACATACACTCCCCATTGTGAAGCAAAGGTGAATGGTCAGGTTGTGCAAGGACTGCGAGACACTGGAGCTCACATGATTGTGGTTGCTCGACATTTGGTCTCCCCTCACTCATTCACTGGAGCTATGGTACGGGTTGTGCTGGCTGAGTCCAAATGCTCGTCTGTGCTACCCATTGCCAGGGTCGACTTCCAGTCCCCATTCATCTGTGGCCAATTTGATGTAGCCGTAATGGAGGCACCAGTCATGGATGTCCTCTTGGCAATTCAGCATGGGGAATTGATGGCATGATCACAAGAGTACCTGTGTACGCAAATCCCCAGATTGTCGAAGCAGTGGAAACCAAGGCCCAGGCTGCTCAGAAACATAAACCTCATTCACCTTTGGCTGTCCCAGGCTTAGAATTGCAAGTGACACATGAGGTGTTGGCAAGCAAACAAAGCCAGGATCTAGGATCCCAGCTTGCAGAAGGCAAGGGAGTTGGCCGGAAAAGGAACTCAAAGTACAGGGTCTGGCGAGGTAGAGTACCGGTATGAGCAAGGGGTATTGGTTCGAGCCTTCAAAAATCACTGCGGCTCTTCCACCCAGATCTGCGTACCGAAGGACCTTCGCTCTTCAGTACTGCAGCTTGGGCATGATGCTCCTATGTTGGGTCATCTGGGGGCCAGCCAGACGCGTGAAAGAATTTTTCATCATTTTTATTGGCCAGGGATGTGTGCTGATATTCGGAGATTTGTCCGATCTTGTGACATGTGCCAGAAGATGAAAGGAAGAGTCATTGGGGTTCTCTTGGGGGAAAGATTCCATCATTCAAAGGAATCTCGAAATTCTCCACCCTCCCAGAAGCGTCGAGTCCAGCAGTGGAGAACTGACAGGAAGGACACTGAAATTGCGACTGTTGAAAGACGCAATGCAACCCATTCCCGGGGGAGAAAGTGTTGGGACAGATGTCCTTGGCCATTTTCCCAGGGTAGTGGTAGAATGTGTTGGTGACATGGACGTTTTAGAAAAGGGTACTTAATCAGATGTTGTTTTTGTTTGGGAATTTAAGTATTTTTGTAAGTGAACCAGATTTTTAAGTGGCTCCCTTGTGTGCGAGTGTGGATATTTCTGTGTTACTAAATTATTACCATTGTTTTTCTCGAGGTAGTTGAACTTATTCATTTTGGCAAGTTGGTACTTTGAAGGGTTTATTCTCATAGGGACTTTGTTTAACTTGGAGGCCAGAGGTAGGTTGAGGAACCTGTCACTGGAATCGATATTCATTGGGTCTGATTGACAAGTCACTTGTCACCAGTGTTAAAACTTTGTTGCTGTGGCATTTGCCACCGGATTGTTGGTGTTGTACACGGTGGTGCGTTGTTTCTTATGCCACCATGTCTTGGTTACAGTTCAAACCGGGTGGTTTGAATTTAAGGGGGGGTATTGTCACGGTTTGCATATTTTAAATTGATCGTTTTACGTGTATAGTGGCTAGTTGTCCAGTGCATGCATTTTTGCACTTACTTCTGTGTGTATAGCTGTCTATGTTTATTTCATTTTCTCTTCATATAGATCTAGGCTTAGGCGAGATCTCGAGAAGTTCCGAGGCGAGAGTAAATAACGGTTAGATCGGCGGAGCGGCTGCAGGCTTAGGCTACGGCCATAGTAAACCCGGCCCGTCCCGTTGTTTTGACGGCCGTCTCTTTGACGGGAGAACGGATCCGTCAAAGCGGCCATAGTCAACCCGGCCCGTCTCTTTCTGACAATATGGTCACCCCAAGACTGCGAGTGAGGCAAAAATGGGGCTGCCGCGGTGACGCAAATCGACAGAAAATAGTTCGACATAAAAAGTGTTTTTACGTAAAATCTCCCCCCAAAACTTTTATCAAAACCATTGGAATGTAATCGGGAAAGGTTAATTTACTAGTTTGTGTAGTCAAAATATTTGAAGCATCATAAATAAGTTTTTCTTGATTATTTTCCTTTCCCTCGACCCGGCAAACGGATGTATTGCTCTAACGTCAAAACAACGGGTTAAAAAGAACGGGCCGGGCCGGGTCTACTATGGCCATGCACAGCCGTTTTCAGTGACGCCACAGAGTAATTCAGCCGGGCAGCATTTTTCACCCGGCCGTCGTTTTGACGCCGTCAAAACGAAGGGTTTACTATGGCCGCAGCCTTAGGCTGAGCAGGAGGACGTGGTCGCGGTGCCAGTTTTTTAGCTGTTGGGCGCCACGTAGATCTAGTTTTGGCTCCGTTCCAGAAGCAGGAGAGAGCCTACGCCTCGTAGGAGGCTTCACTCTCCAGTTCCTGCCTTTGTTCTTCGTTCTTCGTCACTGTTTGTCGCTTGTTCGTCTAGTCACGTCGGTTGGGGTGCAGGAGTGCGCCATATCAGTTCCAGTGACAGGTCTCCGTTTACCACCAGTCTCCCTTTACCACCAGTCTCCCTTTACCACCAGTTTCCGTTTACCACCAGTTCCTGTTCACCACCAGTTCCTGTTTACCTCCAGTCGTCAAGTCCTACCTTGTACCTTGTCTTCGGCACGTCTTCTTTGTCTGCTTCATCTTCTCCATTGTATTGTCAGGAAAGTGATTCTTTTGGTGTGTATTTTTGGTGTGTGTTTTTTTTTGTTTTTTTATTCATTTTTTGGACTTCAAAAACTGTGTTAGAGAAAAGGGAAAGAGTGAGAAATACAGGACCTTAAATTAGAGTTAATATATAATATTTAGATTAGAGTGCGGTGGTATGTGGGTGTGAAAACTTGTACATTTTTTTGCGTGTGATTTTTGCATTGTTATTATTTTGTTGTTGTTGTTTACTATATAAGATTTTTCGTGAGCGTGAGGAAGTGTATTTTGGTGCGTTGGTTTTGCCTTGTTATTTTTTGATTGTTGATTTTCATTATCATCGAAATTGAATAGTAAAGATTGGAAATTTCTCCTCTGTGTTCTGCGTTTGTTGTTGTCGGGAAGTTAGATAGAGTGGGTACGGGTGGGGTTTTCTTCACACTCCCTTAAGGAGCGTGACAATAGGGGTCTCACTTAGTCTGGCTCCGCCACAGAAGCTATCACTGTTGTCAATACTAGGTAGGTATCCTGCGTATGTTAGCTCAGAACAGGCACCACTCGACACCACCAAAGTGACGCATCAACTGTGCAGAGTCTCCTCTGGCTGGTGGCCCCACGGCAGCCTGATACTGATATTCATTATTCATTTATTTATTCTTTTATATCGAGGATAATGGAATAAGAAATCATATGCTTTTTAACATCTAGTCCCTGTGTTTACGCAGTTTTGTAGATAACATCTGTTCCTACCGGCACTCGATGGCCTACTCTTACGAAAAGTGGAACAGGATTTAACGTGTGCGCAAGATGTTCGGCGTGCGTTCGCACACGGGGCCTCGATTTACAGTCTCATCCGAAAGACTTGATGGGCTTCCTGTGGACTTCTGACCCTGAGGGTGTGAGATAGCCAATATGGATTTGGCTGGAGAGGAGTGATTAGACTTTTTGTTGTTGTTAATTAATAAGCAGCAAGACCAAAACGTCACAGATGACGCAGCAAGAAAAAAAAAGTTGTGTTTTTTTTAAAGTTGGAGGGTTTCTTGTTGCTAGTTTCATTTACTCGCATTTTTGCATGTTCTATTTTTGTAAAAAATGTTTTTATGTAGTTTTGATTTGGCTTTCGAGTGTTGAACAGGCTTTCAAGTTTCAAAACTAAAATAAAAGTTTAAAAAAAAGTTCAGTATTGATATTTGCATTATACACACTGACCGCTCACGCACGCACACACCTACGTGCACACGCAAACACACACACACACACACTTGCACGCACACACGCACGCACGCACGCACTCACGCACGCACACACACACACACACAAACACACACACACATAAACACACACACATACACACACACACACACACACACACACGCACACACACACACACACACACACACACACACACACCACACACACACACACACACACACACCACCGCACCCCCCCCCACCCCCCCCCACACACACAAGCACCCACATATGCGCGCCCACGATGCTCTTTTTACTATTTTGGAAGGACATCATTTTGTGTGTGAATTAATGTGCAATAAATGAATGTGAATTTGATATGACAATTTTTTTGAAGATATCTTATTCTACCTTATTTTAGCTTACCTTATACTGAGCCATGCATACGATAACGCTATGAATGGCGTTTATTTGGAATAAAAATTAATATGACATGAAACACTCAACAGAGACTTTGTCTTTTTTAAAAATTATCGTTTGTTTTGAAACGTGTACTTTTGCTTATGTTCTTCCTTCTTTCTATGTGTCAGAGAGAGAGAGAGAGGGAGAGAGAGAAAAGAGAGAGAGAGAGAGAGAGAGAGAGAGAGAGAGAGAGAGAGAGAGAGAGAGAGAGAGAGAGAGGACACACACACAAACACACACACACACACACACACACAAACACGCATACACACACACAAACACACACATACACACACAGCTCTGAAATAGTGTAATAGTACATTGGGGTTTTGACACAATACATCACAGAAACATCGAATAAGATCACGAAAATACCCAGCATATTTCACCGAAGTCAGAATACGGCTACCGTCATGGTGAGGGAAAACGGTCGCAAACACAAAAAGTGCCACCATTGGTAAACTGCAGAACCGAGGAATGAAGCGCCCCTCCAAAAAACAAAAACAAAAACAGAGCAGAAGTAGGCAAGAGAGCAGCACTTCCCCACCCCCACTTGCCCCCTTTAAACACCCCCCCCTCACCCCCCAAAACCCACAATGAAACATCAACAGCCCAAAAACAAATAATAAGAATAGCCGAACAAACTAAAAGTCAACAGAAACCATCCCAAACAAACAAACAAAAAACAAACAAAAAACACCCCCCCCCACAAAAAAAATCACCCCCTAACCCCCTCTCAAACCCCTCAACAAGAACCTCAACAATAACAAAAGCTCCAAACAAAAAAAAAACGGAAAAAAGACAAGC
>CM060329.1:46117718-46118879 GCA_030674155.1 Stramonita haemastoma
ACACAACAGCAACACAAACACAGCACAGAACAACACACAACACAACAGCAACACAACACAACAGCAACACAGCACAACGCAGAACAACAACAACAGCAACACAGCAACACAGCATGACACAAGGGTACACACACACACACACAGCGTGCATGCAGCAGAAGCCCCACGACTCACACTGCATGGCACAGCAGCACAGAATCAATAAGCTGGCTTGAGTTGGGGCACGTGGCAAATGTTGGTGATATATCTATCTATTTCTTGCAGGTTCGTTCTTTTGGCAAGGGCTGCTGAGAAGTCGACCTTACACAGACAGACAGACAGACAGACAGAGAGACAGACGGACAGATAGACAGACAGACACACGCACCATATCATGCGCGCATGCGCGCGCACGCACAACATACACACACAGTCACAGACACACAGACGTGACAGAGAGAGAGAGAGAGAGAGAAAATCGAACTCGAACTCGAAACTCGAACTCGAAATTTTTAATGAGGGTAAAATTTGGGTAAGCCGAGGCTTCTTTACACCAGGCCCTATGGGGACAAAATGAAGAGAAAAAAAAAAAAAAAAATAAAAAAAAATCAATCAATCAATTAAAAAAGAAATGAATGTAAGATACCAAGCAAACTCAATCATTCATATTGCCATTCAATAATTGATAAAATCAGGAAATCCTTTAAAGACTAACAAAGGGAACCAATCAAACGAATAAAACAAAACCAATCAAACACGAACAAAAATACCCTCCCTAACACCCCCTCTCGTAAACATACAATTTTTTCCCCAAAGTCAAAATCAGATACACGCACACACACACACGCACACACACACACTCAGTCACACACACAAAAACACACAAAAAACACACACACACATACACGCACCATACGCGCGCGAACGCACAAATAAGTCATCTAAATACATATCCATACACATGCACATTTCTTTATACAAAATTTAATGCCAACATAAACATAAAAGCACTTAATCCTTGGGTATACATTCCAAACGTTATTATTACTGCATATCTTTATAGAGGAAAAATTTAAAGCGGACAATACAAATTCTCAAAAAACGTAAGCTGGATTCAGGCCCCCGGACAAAAAAAAGGGCCCCCAACTTCAAACACAATGTTTGAAGGAAAAAACCGAACAC
>CM060329.1:46118979-46133979 GCA_030674155.1 Stramonita haemastoma
TAATCACAAACCATAAAGCTGTTATTGATCTCTGTAATCACAAACCATAAAGCTGTTATTGATCTCTGTAATCGCAAACCATAAAGCTGTTATTGATCTCTGTAATGACAAACCACACCTGAAGGCAGACCCCTATACAAGGGCAGAGTCAGTCTTACAGATAGGTAATTTCACAGTGTGTTCATATACCATGATAGTCTCGATTAAGATAGCCAGACTTGGGTGCTGAAGCATGAAGTTGTTTAATGAGGGAAAGACAAAGAATAGGGTAGTTTACTAAAGGTAGGGAAAAAATGTATGTATTTTGCATGCTTAACTTCAAGAAAATACAGTTTTTAAAACCAAGTTTTTGGTGGGGTTTTTGTTGGGTTTTTTTTTTTTTGGGGGGAGGCTGTATACATTTGGGGTTCTGTTTGGGAAAGGGAAACAAATTTATTTTCCTCTGCCTCCCTGAAAAGGAAAAGGGGTAGGGGAGGGGGAGAAGGTTGGGGGGGGGGGGGGGGTAGGGTAAAGGAGGGAGAGGTTTAGGGAACAGGGGAGTCTGATACATGGGGAATATGACTAGAGATGCTGTTGTTACATGGTTGCTGCTGTTGTTACAGAGCTGGTGTGTGTAGGGTGAACAGTCAGAGAGTATGGTGGATGTAACTGCTGTGTGTGCGGAGACATGTGTGCATTTACTTTTATCTATAGCTCTGTGTGTGTGTGTGTGTGTGTGTGTGTGTGTGTGTGTGTGTGTGTGTGTGTGTGTGTGTGTGCAAGCTTGCACTTTTGTAATTAAATTTTCTATGATAGAAAATGTTCATGTGTGTGTGTGTGTGTGCATGCGCGTGTGTGTTTTATTTATTTTTTATTTATCTTATTTTATTCTTTTATATCGAGGATAATGGAATAAGCACTCATGTGCTTTTTTTCATCAAGTCCCCGTGTGTATGCAGTTGTGTAAATATTGTCATCTGTTCCCACCGGCACACAATGGCATACTCTTACAAAAAGTGGACAGGATTTAATGTGTGCGCAAGAAGTTCTGCATGCATTCGCACACGGGTCCTCGGTTTACAGTCTCATCAGAAAGACTTTTGGGGAGAATGGAGTCAGCACAGATGTTAACTCCAGGGGAAAAATCCCCTTGAACGGGAATCAAACTCAGGTCGTCAAATGGCCAGCGCAATGTTCTGACCACTAGACTATCCCATCCCCATGTGTGTGTGTGTTTACCTCTGTGTGTGTGCCTGGCAGGGGGGGGGGGATAAGAAGGAGGATGGATTTGAATTTCAATATTCAGATGTTGCAGTAACATTTGTTTTCTGTTTTCACAGGGTCAGTGAAGCAAAATGGATCAGACCTTGGAAATGTTGAAGGGGTTGCAGTATTTTGCCAAGGTATGTATTCACTATGTGTGTGTTGGTGGCCGGGGTGGGGTTGTGTACAAAAATAGGAGTTACATTTGTTCATTCAGTGTGTTCGCAGGGTTGGTGGACCTAGACGCAACAGACTTTGAAGATGTTGAGGGGACTGCAGTGTTTTGCCAAGTGAAGTATTCACTCAGACATATATACTTGTGTTTTGTGTGTGTGTGTGTGTTGAGGTAGGGGGTGGAGGCATGCACACATAGTTATACTTGTTGCTTTTCTCTGTTCTACAGGATTGATGCACCTAGACTGATCAGACCTCGGAAATATTCAGGGGACTACCGTGTTTTGCTGAGTTAAGTATTGACTGTGTGTCTTTGTGTGTGTATTTATGTGTGTGTGAGTTTTAAGGGGGGGGGGGGGGGGGGGGGGGGAGTTAAGGGATGGATGGATTTGTGTACAGACATTACAGGTATGTTTGTTCCCAGTGTTGTCAGACCTAGGTGGATCTGACTTTGGAGATGTTGAGAGGATTGCAGCTTTTTGCTAAGTTAAGTATTCACTGTGTGTGTGTGTGGGGGGGGGGGGGGGGGGTTGTGTACAAAAATAGTTCATTTGTTCATTCAGTGTGTTCACAGGGTTGGTGGACCTAGACACAACAGACTTTGAAGATGTTGAGGGGACTGCAGTGTTTTGCCAAGTTAAGTATTTACTCATTTCTGTACGTGTGTGCAAGTGTGAGTGTGTGTGTGTGTGTGTTGGGGTGGGGAGTGGAGGCATGCACACATAGTTATACTTTTTGCGTTTCTCTGTTCTACAGGATCAGTGTACCTAGACTGATCAGACCTCGGAGATGTCGAGGGGACTACCGTGTTTTGCTGAGTTAAGTATTGACTGTGTGTCTGTGTGAGGGGTTTTTTTGGTGTTTTTTTTTTTTTTTTTTTTTTTTTGGGGGGGGGGGGGTAAAGTTAAGGAATTGATGGATTTGTGTACAGACATTACAGGTATGTTTGTTCCCAGTGTTGTCAGACCTAGGTGGATCCGACTTTGGAGATGTTGAGAGGATTGCAGCATTTTGCTTAGTATTCACTCTGTGTGTATGTGTGTGTGTGTGTGTGTGTGTGTGCATGCGTCTGTGTGGTTGGACCCAGACATTTGCAGTTATATCTGTTTTTTCTCTCTGTTCTGCAGGGTCGATGGACCTATACTGATCAGACTTTGAAAATGTTGAGGGGACTGCCATGTTTATATTTGGTAAGTTAAGTATTCACTGTGTGTGAGTGTGTATACGTAAGTGTGTGTGTGTCATGTCAAGTCAAGTCAAAATTTTATTTCCAGATAGTACATTAAGTAATAAATTTGCTTTTTTTCATCAAGCCATCTAGAAAAAACAACAACAAAAAAACAACTAATCAAAAAACAGACAAACTAACACCATTTTTAAATTATTTTTTTAAAAAAATAAATAAATAAATTTTGTTAGTTTTTTTATGAAATGAAACAAACAAACAAGCAGAATACAACAATAACAATAAAAACATCATCCAAAATACATTTAACTGCACGTTGTAACAACAACTCATAACAACAAGATAAACTCAATAGGAACTAAAAAGAAAAGTAATAATATAATTCCTATTATAATAGTAATTATAATAAAAAAGATAATGCACTGTAAGACTCACTCTCACGTCTGTTACACACGTGTGTGTGTGTGTCTGTGTCTGTGTGTGCGTCTGTGAGAGTGTGTATGCGTCTGTGTGAGTGTGTGTATGTGTGTTGGGGTGGGGATGGAGGCTTGCACACATAGCTATACTTGTTCTTTTTCTTCAGTTTAACGTCTGTTCCTTTTCTGTGTTCTACAGGGTCGATGGACCTAGACTGATCTGACCTCGGAAATGTTGAGGGGATTGCTGTTTTGCTGGGGGGGGTTTTGAGGGGGGGGGGGGGGGGGAGGCGGGGCAAGAGTTAAAAGATGGATGGATTTGTGTACAGACATTACAGGTATGTTTGTTCCCAGTGTTGTTAGACCTAGGTGGATCTGACTTCGGAGATGTTGAGAGGATTGCAGCGTTTTGCTAAGTTAAGTATTCGGTGTGTGTGTGTGGGGGGGGAGTTAAGGGATAGATGGATTTGCACAGTCATTATGTTTTTTCCTTCTCTGAGTTTGCAGTGTTGTTAGACCTAGAGGGATCAGACTTTGGAGGTGTTGAGAGGATTGTCGCGTTTTGCCATGTTAAGTATTTTCTAGAGGGGGAGGGGGGGGATGGGTGGTTTTGCATAGACATACAGTCATGTTATTTTTCTTTTTCTGAGTTATTGGAGATGTTGAGAGGATTGCAGTATTTTGGTAAGTTAAGTATTCACTCTGTGTGTGTGTGTGTGTGTGTGTGTGTGGTGTGTGTGTGTGTGTGTGTGTGTGTGTGTGTGTAGTGATGGTGGAAGGTTTGTGTACAGAAATAGGAGTTACATTTGTTCATTGTGTGTGTTCACAGGGTTGGTGGTACTAGACGCATTAGAATTTGAAGATGTTCAAGGAATCGCTGTCTTTTGGTAAGTTGAATATCTACTCTGTGTGTTTTTATTTTTGTAATTTATTTTGTGTTTGTGAGGTGGTGGTGGTGGGGGCGACGGTACTGGAACTATTCATATCGGTCAGTGCCCTTCCAATGGATCATTCCAGTGCCGTGGAGAGGGGGGGTCTGCTGCATGGATAACAGCTTGCCCTCCATGCATACTTGCCCAGGCTTTGCGCTCTAAAGACTAGAGCGCAACTCCATAGTCCTCCGAGACTGATGAGTGCCTACTACTGGTTGGGGGGGGGGGGGGGGGGGGGGGGGGGGGGGGGGGGGGGGGGGGGGGGGGGGGGGGGGGGGGGGGGCAGGGTTGGTTAGTTGTGGATGAATTTGCAGTTACATTTGTTCATCTTTCTATCTTTCTGTTCAGGGGGCTGAGGGCTGAAGGACCCAGACAGATCAGACTTTGGAGACGTCATAGAGACTGCAGTGTCTTGTTTAGGTAAGTATTCACTCTGTGTGTGTTTTATTTATTTTTTATCTATTTTATTCTGTTATTTAGACGATAATGGAATAAGCACTCGTGACCCCAGAGTGTTAAGCTGGGGAACGCACAACAATAAATTTGTCAAGTTAGGGGTGGTAGAGCCTGAGTGGATACTAAAACTAACCAGATTTTTCCACATGCATTTACAAAATGTTTTCAAAATTATTGGGCCATCATGCACAACAAATTTCTCAACAATCCATTGAGGAAACATAAAAAAAATTTTTGACCTCACCCTGTTTCAGCAGTCATTACTCAAAATTTCCTTGGTGTGGTCTGGAGAATGAGACTACTCAGTGTAATGGTGGGACAAAAAGGGTTAAGATAGCCAGAGGAAGGTGGCAGGATGGTTAAGACTTCGCCTGCCAATTTGTAAACTGAGTTTCTGGGTTCATACCCAGCCTCGCCCTTTCTTCCCAGTTTGACAAAAAAATCGAACTGAATGTCAAAGTCAGTTATTTGGATAAGACTATAAACTTAGGCCCCGTGTGCAAACGCACGCAGAACATCTTGCGCACATGTTAAAACCCCGTTCCACCTTTCGGAAGAGCAGGCCATCATGTGCCGGTAGGAGCGGATGACAAAATTATAAAAAAACCAGCATGCACACAGGTGTCATGTTTAGACACCATCCCTGAGGGGAAAAAAAAAATAATGGGTAGGCGCTGCACTTGTGGCGACGCGCTCTCCCCGGGGAGAGCAGCCTGAATTTCACGCAGAGAAATCTGCTGTGACATAAAGTGGTATAAAATAAAAATAAAAAATAAACAGATTCTGACTTCATGGATGGTGTCAAAACAGGACACCTGTGTGCATTGTTTTTTTATAAATGCTTTTTTTTTTTTAAGTTTAGTCATCCATTCCTTTCCACATGATATGGCCTGCTCTTCTGAAAAGCAGAATGGGTTTTTGATGTGCACATAACATGTTCTGTGTGCATTCACACACAGGGCCTCAGTTTATAGTCTGATCTGAGGGACTTTGACATGCAGTTTCACTTTCTCATCCAACTGGGCTATAAACCAGAAGATAGGATTGTTCCATTTCAAAATGGAGTTCTGTTTTTGCTAATTTTGGAGTAAAAAAATTTTTTTAAAGGAAGATTGGCGAGAAGATCTTGCATCCTTTTGAAAATGACAAGCTGTGACATACACCTCCTGGAAAACTCGTGAAAGTTGAGGCTTGTCTATCAGAAGTATTCTCATTAAGGATGATTATGAAACTACTGATAAATTTTTGTGTGGAAAATTAAGTGTTCAAATGCATGCATGTGCGTGGATGAAACTAAACAAGGAATAGCAGAGAACAAACTCTTGAAGGGAGGTAAATATAAAAAAGGGAGGTAAATATGAATTTGGCGCACACACAGCAAGTCTTTGCAAATCATTGCTCTAACACTGAAGGATTTTTGTCGTTTGGAGTTCAGTCGGACAAAGCAAGGCAGAAACTGTGCATTGACTCCTGTGTAACAGAAGAAAGCAGAGTGGGGAGGCTGTATTAAATGACAGAGGAGCTGCAAACACAACAAATGTCTTTGCTGTACATGTGATAAATAACATAGGCCTGGAGGGGGTGGGGGGGCAAGAGTTTGAAACTTCTTTACCATGTCACAAGTTTGGCATTTCCCAGCTCTGGCATTTCATCACAGTGCTAAAGTTGATCTTCAGACCACTGGGTGTGATGACACAACACTTGTGTGACAAAATGTCATTTCTTTTTCTTTTTTTTATGTTCACCTGGTGAGATTTTTTGTGTATGCAACCGTTTATTTCCTCCCCCTCCCCACCCCCCATTTAGATAGCCACATTCCTACTTAAGGCATAGTGTCTAAATGCAACACCTGTGTGCATGATAGTTATCTTATTTATTTAGGTAGTGGGTGACTGATGTGTCCTGGTGACTGATAGATGACTTGATGAAAAAAAGCAAATTTATTATTTACTCACTGTACCATCTCGAAATAAAATTTTGACTTTGACTTGACCTCTGGTGTGTGCAGATGGTGTCTGTCTGTGCGGACATGAGGGAGGGAAGAGGGGGCAGGCAGCACACGTCTGCTGTACCACAAGACCACAGCAGCAGGGGCAGACAACTGCCGCACACAACTCCCTTCATTCAGAAACAAACCTTGTGAACAGTGAACAATGACGTCTATTTTAGGCTACGGCCATAGTAAACCCAGCCGTCTGGAGTTTTGACGGGCCGTTTCTTTATCGTTTCTTTATCGGTAGAACAGATCCGTCAAAGCGGCCATAGTCAACCAGGCTTTCTGGAGTTTGACGGCCGTCTCTTTCTGACAATGTGGTCACCCTGAGACTGCAAGTGACGCGAAAACAAGGCTGCTGCGACAACTGAGACTACGCTCCACGTGAAATCAACAGAAAATAGTTCAACATAAAAAGTGTTTTTACGTAAAATTCCCCCACAAAACTTTTATTAAAACCACTGGAATGTAATCGGGAAGGGTCAATTTACTAGTTTGTGTAGTCAGAATTTACCCGGCAAACGGACGTTTCGCTCGAATGTCAAAACGACGGCTTAATACCGGGCCGGGCCATCTCTACTATGGCCATGCACAGCTGTTATCAGTGACGCCACAGAGTAATTCAGCCGGGCAACATTTTTCACCCGGGCCGGCAAAATTGACGGCGGCAAAATGCCAGGTTTACTATGGCCGTAGCCTTAGTTTTGAAATCAGCAGTGTTTTCCATGGCTTCAGTTTTAGCACTTAGGGGAGGTGACACAGTAGAGCACAGTCACTTTTATCAAAAATGTTTTCTGCCAGAGATAGGCAGGCAGGCGTTTTCTTTCTGGATCAATCCTGTCACATGAAGAGCACATGTGTCGTGGTGTGCCTGACAAGTCAGGCCCAGCACATCCAACTTTTGGCATGGGAGAGAATTGAAATTTATTTGCTTTTTAATGGGCTGAATTTAAAAAGTTGTTTGGAATTCTGCTTTAGCACCTTAACAGTGGTCAAACTGAAGCTGTGGACAGTGTTACTTTGTTTCATCATGGTCCCCCTTCCCCCCAAATATAAAACACTCCAGTACTAATCCTTAATATCATCATCATCCCCCCCCCCCCTTTTTTTCAGGTTTGTATCCCTGTGAAGGGGACTTGCATATGCACGTGGTGTTGCCTGTTTGTGAGGTGTGAGTGTGCAGGAGTGTGTTATACATTTACAAACTTTTGTTCCTCAGAGCTCTGAGGTTCACCAATAGTGAGATTAATACTTATATGACCATTTTTGCATCCATCATTAATTAATCAAGATAGACTCATTCTGACTTAGTGGATGTGCTATAAATCGGTAATCAAAATGGGACACTTCTAAAATAAACCTTAAAAGCCGCTGTACACATACATTGCTTAACTAAATCCTTAATAAAAAAAAAATTGAAAAAAAAATCCATGCACTTACATTGAAGAAGTAAATCCAGACTATGATTACACTGGTAAAATAAATCCATAAAATTACACTGAAAAAATAAACCCATACTCTTACATTGGTAAAATAAATCCATAAAATTACACAAAAATTAAACCCATGCTCTTACACTGGTAAAATAAATCCATAAAATTACACAGAAAAATTAAACCCATACTCTTAACACTCGTAAAATAAATCTATATAACTGCACTTGCACTAAAAAAGATAAATCCATACTATGATT
The DNA here is from genome assembly GCA_030674155.1 of Stramonita haemastoma. NCBI lineage: Eukaryota > Metazoa > Mollusca > Gastropoda > Neogastropoda > Muricidae > Stramonita > Stramonita haemastoma. Next base: position 46,127,072 of record CM060329.1, read on the forward strand.
ACACTGGTGAAATAAATCCATAAAATACACTTTAAAAAAAATCTATATGATTACACTGGTAAAATAAATCTAAACTACTGATAAAACTGGTAAAATCAAACCACATAAACAAAATAAAACTACATCTCGTGCATTGCTAGAAATTAAAAATACACACACACACACACACAACTACATGTACATTGCTACAATAAACACATTAACTCTCACTTGTAATATAAACTTTTAAAACTACTCTTTGCTAGAATAAGCCCATAACTGTACACTACACTTACATTAATAAAACTAAAACCAAAAACTATTCTGCAAAAAATCTATAAACTACACACTTGCACTGCCCTAATCCATAAAACTAGACTAAACTTGTACGCCAAAAATCTAAAACAAAACGCACTGCTAAAATCTGTAAAACTAAACTTTACTCTGCAAAAAAAACAACAAAAAAACCCCTTAAAAGCATTTGAACTACTAAAAATTTGGAGTTGAATGTTCCTTGGCTAAAGTTAAGAGATTCAACAATGGTAAGTGTGAACCTTTTTCAAAATGCCCCCCTCCTCCCAGCCCTTCCAATTTAGGTAGCTGTATCCTGACTTGAGGGATGGTGTTTAAACACAACACCTGAGCGCATGCATTCATTCTGTCATCCATTCCTACCCAAGATGAAATGGCTTCATGGATTTTTAAATCGTGTTTGTGCAAGATATTCTGTGCATTTGGACATAGGGGCCATGGTATATAGTCTTATTAGAAGGACTTTGACATTCTGTTCGATATTTCTTGTTAAACTGGGAAGATACAAAACGAGGATAAAAATCTAGCAATAACCTGGTAGATTATGTTGGGATAATGAACATCTTGACTCTCCTCCTCAAACTGCTGAAATAAGATGATGCATTTACATTGCTAAAGTAAACCCGTAAAACCACTGAATTTATACTGCCAAAAGCAAGAAGCTGTAAAAACTTGAACCACATGTACACTGATGTAAAAGTAGACCTATGAAACTGAACTGTTAAAAATAAAGTCGTAAAATTGCATTGCTAAAGTAAACCCGTAAAACCACTGAATTTATACTGCCAAAAGCAAGAAGCTGTAAAAACTTGCACCACGTGTACACTGATGTAAAAGTAGACCTATGAAACTGAACTGTTAAAAATAAAGTCGTAAAATTGCATTGGACTTGCACTGCTAAAAAATAAACCTACAAAATTGCATTGTACTTGCACTTACAATTTTTTTAAAAGCCTACAAAATTGTACTATCCCTACACTGCTGAACAGAGTACACTGGTAAGAGTACTACAAAACTTAATTTACACTGTTGAAATTAAAAACCTATATAATTGCACTACACCTGAAACTACTAAAAGTAACCATCTATAAAACTGCAGTACACTGAAAGTAACAACTTGTATAAAACTACAGTACACTGCTAAAATTGTATACCTATTAAACCGGTACACTGCTAAAATTATAAACTGATAAAACTACACTGCTGAAAGTATAAACCTACAGTGGACTGCTAAAAGTATAAAACTACAGTACACTGCTGAAAGTATAAACCTACAGTACACTGCTAAACTGCAGTACACTGCTAAGTATAAACCTACAGTACACTGCTAAAACTTTAAAACTACAGTACACTGCTAAAAGTATAGACCCACAGTACACTGCTAAATGTATAAAACTGAAGTACTTGCTGCTAAAAGTATAAAACTACAGTACACTACTAAAAGTATAAAACTGCAGTAAACTGCTAAATGTATAAAACTGCAGTACATTGCTAAAAATGTAAAACTGCAGTATGCTGTTAAAAGTATAAACCCATGAAACTGCAGCACATTGCTAAAAATATAAAACTGCAGTATACTGTTAAAAGTATACACATATAAAACAGCAGTACACTAAAAGTATGAACCTGTAAAACTACAGTGCACTGCTGAAAGTATTAAACTGCAGTATAGGGCTTCAAATATAAACCTATAAACTGCGGTACATTACTAAAAGTATAAACTTATAAAATTACAATACACTGTTGAAGTATAAAATGCAGTACACTGCTAAAAGTATAAAACTGCAGTACACTGCTAAAAGTATAAACCTATAAAACTGCAGTACACTGCTAAAAGTATAAAACTGCAGTACACTGCTTAAAGTATAAATCTGCAGTACACTAATAAAAGTATAAATCTATAAAACTGCAGTACACTGCTAAAAGTATAAAACTGCAGTACACTGCTTAAAGTATAAATCTGCAGTACACTAATAAAAGTATAAAACTATAAAACTGCAGTACACTGCTAAAAGTATAAAACTGCAGTACACTGCTTAAAGTATAAATCTGCAGTACACTAATAAAAGTATAAATCTATAAAACTGCAGTACATTGCTAATGGTATAAAACTGCAGTGCACTGCTAAAATGAACTTATGAAACTGCAGAACACTGCTAAAAGCATAAAGCTATAAAACTGAAAAAGTATAAAACTGCAGTGCATTGCTAAAAGTATAATCCTGTAAAACTGCAATATACTTTAAAAAAAAAAAAAAAAAAAAAGTATAACCCTATAAAACTGCTATACATATAAACCTATTCAACTGCAGTACGCTGCTGAAAGTATAAAACTGCAGTACACTGCTAAAAGTATAAAACTGCAGTACACTACTAAAAGCATAAACCTATAAAACTGCAGTAAACTGCTAAATGTATAAACCTATAAAATTGAAGCACACTGCTAAAGTATAAACATATAAAACAGCAGTACACTAAATGTATAAACCTCTAAAACAATAGTACACTGCTAAAAGTATAAAACTGCAGTATACTACTAAAAGTTTAAACTTATAAAACTGGACTACACTGGTAAAAGTATAAAACTGCAGTACAGTGTTGCTAAAAGTACAAACCTATAAAACTGCAGTACACTGCTAAAAGTATAAACCTATAAAACTGCAGTACACTGCTAACAGTATAAAACTGCAGAACACTGCATAATCCTTTGAAACTGCTGTACACTTCTAAAAGTATAAACCTATAAAACTGCTCTACACTAAAAGTAAAAAAAACACCTATAAAACTGCACTACACTGCTAAAGTAAAGCTGCACTGCACCTATACTGCTAAAAATAAACTACTACACATACAATGCTAAAAATAAAACTACCGCACCTACACTGCTAAAAATAAAATTACCATGTACCACACCTGCACTGCCACCTGTCGAACTGCACTACACTTGCACTGCTAAATAAAATAAACAATCAATTTGACCACCGGGGTTGATTCCGGGTGGAAGGGATTTTTCCTCTGGAGTTGACATCAGTGCCGACTCCACTCCCCCCAAAAGTCTTTCAGATGAGACTATAAACCGAGGCAATGTGTGCGACGCAGAACATCTTGCTCACATGTTAAATCCTCTTCCGCTTTTCGTAAGAGAAGGCCATCGTGTGCCGGTGGGAACAGATGACATTTACAAAACTGCATACACACGGGGAATGGATGCAAAAAAGCATGATTATGATTGCTTATTCCATTATCCTCGATACAAAAGAATAAATAGATAAATAAAATAGAATAAAACTGCACTGCTAACATCACCCCGTAAAACTATACTATGACTGCACTGCTGAAAAAACCCATAAAACTACTTGCACTATTGTAATAAATCCGTAAAACTACACTTGCACTGCTAAAATTATCCAATAAAACTACCACACAAACTGCTGAAATATATTCATAAGTTTAGACTACTGATGCACTTCCAAAATAAACTTATAAAACTACACACTTCCACTGCTATAATAAATAAAACTGCACTACATTTCCATTGCTAAAATAAATTCCTTAACTAACACCACTGAAATAAACCATAAGGCCGCGGCCATAGTAAACCCGTCGTTTTGACGCCGTCAAAACGACGGGCCGGGTGAAAAATGCTGCCCGGCTGAATTACTCTGTGGCGTCACTGAAAACGGCTGAGCGTGGCCATAGTAGACCCCGCCCGGCCCGTTCTTTTTAACCCGTCGTTTTGACGTTCGAGCAACACGTCCGTTTGCCGGGTCGACGGAAAGGAAAATAATCAAGAAAAACTTATTTATGGTGCTTCAAAAATTCTGACTACACAAACTAGTAAATTAACCTTTCCCGATTACATTCCAATGGTTTTGATAAAAGTTTTGGGGGGAGATTTTATGTAAAAACACTTTTTATGTCGAACTATTTTCTGTCGATTTGCGTCACCGCGGCAGCCTCATTTTTGCGTCACTCGCAGTCTCGGGGTGACCATATTGTCAGAAAGAGACGGGCCGGGTTGACTATGGCCGCTTTGACGGATCCGTTCTCCCGTCAAAGAGACGGCCGTCGAAACAACGGGACGGGCCGGGTTTACTATGGCCGTAGCCTAATACTACATACAGTAAACTTGCACTGCTAAAATGAACCATAAAACTACAGTACTTGCACTGCTAAAATACCTCCATAAAAGTACACTTGCACTGTTATAACAAACCATAAAGATACACCACACTTGCACGTTACACCAGATAGATACATTCATGTGACACCAGAATAGATACATCCATGTGACACCAGAATAGATACATCCATGTGACACCAGAATAGATACATCCATGTGACACCAGAATAGATACATCCATGTGACACCAGAATAGATACATCCATGTGACACCAGAATAGATACATCCATGTGACACCAGAATACATGCGTAAAAGTAGGCTACAGCTACATCTATACATCCATAATATTACTCTATAGTTAAACTGCTAACGTGAACACATCTATGATATCACTATAATATAATTGCACTGCTAACATGATTGCATCCGTAATATCACTAATTACATAGCTAACATAAATACATCCATAATATCACTGTATAGTTATACTGCTAACATGAACACATCCATAATATCACTATAATATAATCACACTGCTAACATGAATGCACCCATAATATCACTCTACAGTTACGATGCTATCATAAATACATCCACAATATCACTCAACAGTTAACTGCTAACATGAATACATCCAAATGACTCTATAGTGACGGAACATCTTGCGCACACGTTAAATGCTGTTCCGCTTTTCGTGAGAGTAGGCCATCGTGTACCTGGTGGGATAGATGACAAGATATACAAAACTGCAAGCACAGGGGAACTGGATGTAAAAAATCACATGAGTGCTTAATCCATTATCCTGAGATCTTTGTAAATGGAATATCCAGAAGATTACTGGGGTTATTATAATTTTCACCAGATGCGGACATGAATGCTATCTATCCCTGACCCCCCCCCCCCCCCCCCCCCACACACACACACACACGCATTTGCCATCATTTTTTTTTTTTGGTAGTTCGACAAAGGCGGCTGTACGGTTAAAGGGAAGTAACACGTCATATACTTCAAATTGAAAAGTACTGGAAAAGTGGCTTCCCTTTAATTGCTTGACGCTCTTTCTCTGAGGCAATGGGAGACGGCAGAGCTATTTATTTATTTATTTATTCTTTTATATCGAGGATAACAGAATGAGCAATCATGTGCTTTTTTTTCATCCGGTCCCCGTGTGTATGCAGTTTTGTAAATCTTGTCATCTGTTCCCACCGGCACACGATGGCCTACTCTTACGAAAAGCGAAACAGGATTTAACGTGTGCGCAAGATGTTCTGCGTGCGTTCGCACACGGGGCCTCGGTTTAGAGTCTTATCCGAAGGACTTTTGGGGAGAGTGGAGTCAGCACTGAGGTTATTAACTCCAGGAGAAAAATCTCCTCGACCGGAATCGAACCCGGGTGGTCAAATTGCCAGCGCCATGTTATGACCACTAGGCTATCCGTCCCCTATATATATACACGGAGCCTCGGGAGAGAGAGAGAGAGAGAGAGAGAGAGAGAGAGAGAGAGAGAGAGAGAGAGAGAGAGAGAGAGAGAGAGAGAGATGGAAACTTTCATTAAGGGAAGAGAATAAGCACACATAACACACACAAGGTTCTCTACCACAAGCTCTCAGTCAAAGAAAATCATAACAATGAAAACAAACTAACACGCAAATCTTTGAAAACAAAAAACCCAGAAAACGAACATAAACAATCGTTGTAAAATCATAGAAATGCATGTCAAAATGGAGATCTTGTAAGAAAAAAAATTGAAGGAAATGAGCACATAGGGAAAAAAATCTGAGAGAAAAATTGAAGGAAAAAAAGATATAATGTTTAAAAAAAAAATTGTATTAGGTATGGAGAAAGAGGAATAAAATGGGAGAGAGAGAGAGAGGGGGGTGGGGGGGGGGGGGGAGTGGGGGGGGGGGAGGCAGACAGGTAGGCAGGCAGCCAAGATAGAGTGAAGATGCAATGCCAGACAAGAGAAGATGTAACGTGAGTGTGCCTGTATATTCATTCATTAGAATCAAATGATACTTAGGTTTTAAAGTATATAGACTGGTATTAACATTAACTGAAGATGAAACATCATTCTATATTAAACCACCAGAGTAAAGCAAAGCTAGATTTGAACAGTGGTAACATTTTTTTTTTGGTGAAAATAGCGACACTCATTTATCTTAAACTTGTTTTATCAATGAAGGTGGATCAGGGCCAGACATAATTTAAACATAAAAACTGCCTTATTGTATCTTAACGTCCACATCAGAGGGAGAATATCAAGCGAGATGTAAGCATTACATGACAATGATGATGATTTTAGTAGAAGTACTTTAAGAGCACGTCTGTACATACTTGCCAATGGTTTTAAAGTGTTTTCGCTCGCCAAATCCGAAACTGTTGATGCATAGTTTATGCGTGGCTCAATAAAAGCATGATAAAACAGTTTACAGGAGTGTGAATTAAGGAAATGTTTTATCTTCATCAGCTGATAAATCTTTCTTGACAATGATT
>CM060329.1:46138979-46141479 GCA_030674155.1 Stramonita haemastoma
CAAATCAAATCAAACCCTCACGAGTTTCACAAATCATCACTAGTATCAAACCATAATGGATATTTCTAGTGTATCACCATTTGCAGATATCAACGTAGTCACAACACACACACACACACACACACACACACACACACACACACACACACACATACACACACACACACGCACATACACACACTCACACTCACACTAACCCTAAAATTATGTTACATCCATGCACGAATCTTTAGAAAAAATGTGTATCTAATACACACAGCAAAACTTTCACAAACACCAAACGGACATTTAACAAAAAAAATGGCCAGGTAAATAGGTAAAGAGATGGCTGAATTAACAAACAACGAAACAAACAAAAAACAAAAAACAAATGAATGGATAGATATAGACAACTAAATGAAACACTAGATAAGAAACACATAAATACAAAGATAGGTACCACATAGATGCACGCACGAATACACAAACAATAGAATAGGTATTAAGCTGTGAACGATATATATATATATATATATATATATATATATATATATATATATATATATATATATATATATATATATATATATATATATATATATATATCAGTAAATACACATTTCACTCATGAATTTATTCGCTCAGAACATACAAAGAGGAAATTAGACGGTACCTCAGCATCAAAAGAACATCCAAGAAAGGTAAAATTATAAGGTAAAAATAATCAGTAACAAATTGCAAGTAAGCACATATGTGTGTGTGTATGTGTGTGTGCGTGCATGCGTGTGTGTGTGTGTGTATGTGTGTGTGTATGTGTGTGTGTGTGTGTGTGTTTGTGTGTGTGTGTGTGTGTGTGTGTGTGTGTGTGTGTGTGTGTGTGTGTCCCCGAGCGTGTTTGTGTATAACTGTTCATTTTAGACTAAAGTGCATGCTATCAGTTGGGGTCTAAACAGCTAGGAGTAAGCACCAGGCTTAAGGGAATGAAGAGAATTGCGTTCACACACACACACACACACACACACACACACACACACACACACACACACACACACACACACACACACGCACGCACGCATGCACACACACACACACACACACACACACACACACACACACACACGCCCGTGTGCGCGCACACATACACAACACAACACAACACAACACGACACTACACACCAATACACTCACAACACAACACAACATAGCATAACATAACACCACACAACACAACACACACACACAACACGCACACAACAAATACACACACACACATAACAACAACAACGCAGACAATGGCTCTGTAAAACTTGGAATCTCTACTTAATTGCAAATAGAAATAGATCAGACATTCCTTTGCATCTGCTTTGCTAAAAAAAAAAAGTTAACATGTCACAGAACCTTTTTTCTAATTACGCAAAAAGCAATATTTTATGTTAATTATAATTATTCAGGGTGCTCAGTGATAGATAGTCAATTACGAGGCATCATAAGTAGGCCATTACAAAACAACAAACTAGTGTGCAGCATTTTTCTGGAAAACCTCCCCTTGCCTTAAATTTTTGCTTCTGAGGAATATGATCAGGCTAACCTTCCAAGCCAACACATAGCCTCATTCCCATAGCAAATGTAAAGGGTAAAAAGGTAAAGGTGTCCCATAACCTGTGTGGTCGTAGGGGAGCGAGGCATCAGAGACTTCAGCTTCTCTAAGGGGTCAGCATATTGAGGCCGCGGCACCCATTTCCTCTCCCTCGCTGCTTTAACTTTCCTTACATTAAAGAGGACAGGTGTCTTCTTACATCTGGATGAACTGGGGAACTGTACCGAAGCTACGGCGTGCAAAAAGTCACCCATCCAATAATTGGTAACCACACTCGATGGTGCTTAATCTTAGCTTAAGGAAAGCTAGTCCTCTGACCTCTGAGCTATCCTCCCGTCCCCCCAATGTATGTATACACACGTAAGTCCACAACAAGTTACCGTCAACAAGACGACGAAGTTATTGAAAAAATATGTAGAAGTTTTCCATAACGTAAGCCTTATGATAGGCATTGTGTGGTCCTAGACAGTTGGCCTAAAGAGTCTATCTTGGCTATTTCAATCGTTATTGCTGTTTAATTAAGCCTATATATTTGCTGTTGTTGCAAATTGTATTGATAAGAAGGGTACAGGATTCATCGTTTTTGTAAGGATCCGTCCCTGAGCTATATTCTTGAGAATATATATATATATATTATATTTATCAATATCAATATCAATATCAATAATGGGTTTGACAATGCCAGCAAAAATATCTATTAAATTTTTCCCACATCCGAAACTGTCTCTCGTGGTTTCTTTTTTGTGTTTTGTTTTGTGTCGCTTTTGTTTCTGTTTGACAAAAAAATAGCAAAACATCTTTCTATTCACCAAACTTTCAAAAATGTTATCATGTAAAAAAAAAAATGTTGATAAGATTTTTTTTTTTTTAAGTTCCACATAGTAGACAATTCATCAAGGTATCTCTTAAACTTGCACCCCCCAC
>CM060329.1:46151479-46156479 GCA_030674155.1 Stramonita haemastoma
TGGTTTGAGAACATCGAATATGCAATTTTGAGGAACACATAAAGTCAGCCTTTATGAAGTAGATTGTCAGCAAAACTTTTCAGAGATGTTCACTTTTTCATTTTAGTGTGCACATATTGTAAAGCATATGGTTTTTTATTGCAAATTGTTATCATCTTAGCTTTTAGTTTTGCCCCCCACAGACTTTTCTGCATGTTATGATTTGTTTGTTTGTTGTTATTCTTTTTCTTATATTGCTGAACCAATATTTCACAAACACTGACAAAAAACAACTCTATATCTTGACCATCACAAATTGGAGTGTGGCCATGCCAAGCTTTTAGGGACAAAGAAATCTGACAGGAATGAAAAAAAGGAAAGAGAGCTAGAAATTGAAACGGCTGGGGATGGATAAACACTATAGCTCTGGACATATCTGTGTGATCCCAACGATGACATGCTGACTGAAAAAACACCATGACTACCAAAAAATTGCCTAGTATGGTGAGGATGCAGAAAGGAAATGCAGGCACGTAGAAAAAAATGGAAGCTTTATGAATATGCATGTATCTCCATAAAACGTCCGCATATTTCGAGGTTTTGATGTATAAGCTTGACAATTGCCCAGGTCTGATAACATGGAATATGCAATTTGAGGGATATGGAATATCTTCAGCCTTTATGGGAGAAGATTGCTGGCAGAATTTCTAGGTATGTCTGGCTCCTTTCGATGTGGACATAACAATGCATGCTTCATGTCGCAGCTTGTTATCTTGTTTTTTGTCATCACATGTTATCTTTTTCATTCGTGCTTTTTTCTTGTTATTGTTTTTTTTTGTATAACTTAATCCTTGTGCCACGAACATGGAAAATAATGTTATGGCCTGACCATCATATTGGAGTGTCGCCATGCCAAGCTGTTAGGGACAAAGAAATCTGACAGGTCAGGAAACAAAAAACTAGGAAGACTTTTCTTTATTCTACTCTTAAAGCAGCAGGCACAGAAATGGCTGGGGGCCCGATAAACACTTGATCACTTGACATTTCTGTGGGATCAGGATGATGACATAGTGACTGGGAAAATGCATTTTGGCAAGAATGCCAGACAAATTGGAGCCATGCTCAAAAAGGCGTGGAGCCTTTTTATTGTGTATGTATCACCACAGAAAGCCTGCAATATTTGAGGCTAGTATAAGTTTGAAAATAATTGTTCTGGTTTGGTAATATGGAATACGCAATTTTGAGGGACATAATATGAATCTCAGCCTTAATGGAAAAGTTTGTTTGAAGAAGTTTTTTTTTTTTTTTTTTTTTTTTTAGGAAAGTTTTGTCCCTTTCATTGTGTGCACTTATTGTGAAATACATAATTATTCTTATTGCAGCTTCTTGCCATCTGAAATCTTTTCCCTGTTGCTGGAGCTTGTTTTCATTTGTTTATTTCTTGTTATTTATTTCTGTATAGCTTAACCCTTATGCCATGAGAATGGAAAACATATCTATGGCTTGACCTTCACACTGGAAGGGTCAGCATACTAAGATTTGGCAGGCAAAGAAATCTGAGAGGAAAAAATAGCCACGCCTCTCTTTATTCTGCTCTTGAAAAAGAACAAACCCAAAATTGAAACGACTGGGAGGCCCAATAAACAATATAGCCCTTGATTTTGTCTGTCCAGCCACGATGACGTCATGGTGACTGCGAAAATACAGGCTTACCAGGACAATCTTGTACAAGGATGATACAGAACCGAAATGAAATTGAGACATGTAGGGGGAAAAAAAAGCAGGAAGGTTTATGAATATGTATGCGTCTCCATGAAACTTATGTCTGCACTTTTCGAGGCTTGGGTATATAAGCTTGACAATTGTCCTGTCTGATGGCCTGGGATATGCAATTGTGAGGGATACAGTATGTCGTCGGCCTTTATGGAGAAGATTGCTGACAGAATTTTGTCAGGAATATTTGCCCCACTTTTAGTAGGAGTATTGTGAAACACACTTCCTTTTGCAGATTGATGCCCCCCTTTTTGTGTGAATATTGTGAAACTCAAATCTTCTGGAAGATTAATGCCTCTATTTTTTGTGTGAATATTGTGAAATATAATTTTTCTTCTTGCAGGTTATTGTCATCTTATTCTTTTCCTTGTTGCTTTTATACTTAACTTGTTTGTTTGGATTTTGTATATCCAAGCTGGAAAAAGCAACAAATTTTATCTCGTCTATGGTCAAGAAATATAACGGGTTGCCCAGTTTAAATATAGGCTTGTGCCTGGTAGATTTGGACGACAGAACATCTTGCACAAATATCAAAAACCAGTTCTGCCTTTCCAAAGAGTAAACCATCCATGAAACAAATTTACAACATATACATTCAAAAAAGTGCATGCACACTGGTCTTGTGCTTAGACAGCATCCCTAATGTCAGGATGCGGCTTATACCATGATGGTGAGCAAAACCAGTCACATAACAAAAATCTCACCATTAGTGAACCTCAGAGCTCTGGCTAAGAAACAAAAGAAAAAAAAAAGCCGCTTCAATGAATGTATCAGCTGGCCAGTTCCTCTGGACAAAGCAAGGGGAAATGTTTTTGGGTCTTTTTTATCCATTCTACAGCACAGCCATGTTGTTTACCTATCTGGCTAAAACGTTATTGGTGAAATATGTTTTATATGGCCGTCTGATTATAGCCTGGAGGGAGAAAGTTTAATGCAAAAAGTCTAGGAACAGAGTTTATTGTCAACTTAAAAGGCCTAGGAGTTCCCTTGAATGAGGAACATTGAACACTCACGCGCATGCACACTTGCACGCACGCACGCACACACAACAACAACAACAACAACAACAACAACAACAACTGCTACTACTACTACAATAAACAACAACACACACAACACAAACAACGTAAATTCACACACACATACACACACACACACACACACACACACACACACACACACACACACACACACAACATACACACACACACACACACCACACACACACACACACACACACACACACACACACACACACACACACACACACACACACACACCAAGCCAAACTAAACTAAACAAAGTGAGCAAAAGATCGAAGGATATGTATGGCAGAGTTGCCCACATAAGGAAAATTGATTGATCCCTTCGGAGGAAAACTAATGAATCACACCACTGCAATAGCCTGTCCAGTCACTGGACAGCGTAGTAAGGACACAGGATTCACAGTGGCCGTGTCCATTCCACTATGGCCTGCAGTTTACTCTATTGTTTCGATATTTCTCATTCTTAAAACATGCTGCACACACACACACACACACAACACACTTACACACAACACACACACACACACACACACACACCACAAACACACATACACAACTCACACACACACAGACACAGACAGACACACAGACACAGACACAGACACAGACACACATACACACATACACACACACACACACACACACACACACACGCACACACACACACACACAGCACACACACATACCCCCCCCCCCCACACACACACATACACACACACACACAACAAAACCTGCCCTCCACCCACACACCTCCAACCCCCACCCCACCCACCCACCCCAACCCTATACACACACACACGCCACACCCCAGCACACAGGGCAGGAAGAAAATTAACCTTGTTGGGAGGGAAACACAAATCACAGCACCACTGCAATGGCTGTCAGGTAACAAACTGCACAGTGGACACAGAACTCAGAAACAACCATCTTCAATCAAATACGGCCTCCGGCCTATTAATTTTGTATATTTCAGACACAGCTCATTCATAAATTTGGGAGATTGCAAATAGCACAAGCAGCAACACCCCCCCCCCCCAACACACGCACGCACACACGCACACATACACACACACGCACGCACACACACACATATATACACACATACACACACACACACACACACACACACACACACACACACACACACACACACACACACACACACACACACACACACACACACACACACACACAGCACACACACACAAACAAAACAACAACAATAAAAAACATACTGAATAATAAATGAAGTGATCCAAAGTAGCAAACAGGCTTGCTGATCACTTTGTAAAGTGTTTGTTTTCAGACAAGCGGACAGACAGTCAGACTCGACAGACAGACAGACAGACTCGACAGACAGACAGACAGACAGACAGACAGACAGACAGACAGACAGACAGACAGACAAGCACTGGATCGGTGGTCCAGAGGTAACGAACCAGCCTAGAAAGCGAAAAGTCTAGATTTCAAGCATGTAGAGGCTCGATCCCCGTTTGTGTCCCAAACTTTTCCACCCATCCACTAGACCGTGAGAGGTGGTCTGGGTGCTAGTCTTTTGGATGAGACGATAAAGTGAAGTCCCAGGTGCAATACTCATTTAAAGGTAAAAAGGTATGGTCAAGGTGTCCCATAACCAGTGTGGTCGTAGGGGAGCGAGGCGTCAGAGAAGAGAGAGAGAATACTCATTTACTGCACGTAAAAGAACCCATGGCAACAAGAGAGTTTGTCCCTGGCTAAATTATGTAAAAAAAAAAACCCACTCTGATAGTAAACCAAGTACATATGCATACAAGAAATTCTTTTTAAATGGGTGGCGCTGGTATTGTGCCCACGCGCTCTACCCGGGGAGAACAGCCCGACTGTCTGTCACACAGATAAATGTGCCGTAAATTAAAGTGATAGACAAGAAAATACAGCAAACAATACAACAGACAATCAGACAAAATGGACAGACAGAGTTGCAAAATGCAGAGCATAAGTTCCCAGTGGACGCGATAACCTTGGCCTTTTTATTTTATTTTATTTTTTGCAAGCATCAGACAGGCCACAAGGGAAATTCTGATTAACGGCAAACAAACAGCGGTAATTTGAGATGGAAAATTCTAAGAAAAATTAGTTGCGCACTGATCTTGCATGAGAGAAACATTGAGACAGAGAGAGAGAGAGAGAAAGAGAGAGAGAGAGACAGAGAGAGACAGAGAG